>JAYKKI010000046.1:13985000-14422500 GCA_039881145.1 Druceiella hillmani | reverse complement strand
TGTAGAAAACGGACAAAAAATAAAATGTACTCAATCCAATAGCTTTCATATAAAAAATGATTTTCTGTGAAAAACAAATATTTTCTTTCATTCCTCTAATGCCACATCGACCTCGAAACGCAAGACAAGGTATTCAATTGAATTACGTGTTTTCTCGGTGAATCTGTGTTCACTATAAAACTTTTATTTACTTTTCCATGATTTCATATCTGGCTGAGTCACAACAGAGTGTGGCCTGGTTTAAATAGTGTTTTGTATTAATTTCCGGCAAACGTATTATCTGAAACTTTATATGTGGTACCAATAGCATAAAACGCAATAATTCGGACCCACGTTACCTACATTGTAAATGAAGTGCTATTTTAACATATTTAAACATCATAACAAACGAATCGTAAATATTAAAAGAGTGTAATAAATTAGCCTACTATGATAAAGGATTAAAAAATCGTTAATATGTGAAGAAGATGAATTTCACCTTTTCAGTGGGGTACACTAAAAGTAATACAGATGAAATTACACAGAGTTCTTTATTTAAATTTTCGGTTTCATTTTATATTTTTTACATTACTATTATTTCGTTTCTAATAAAATGTTTGATGATTTTAAAAACAAATTAATCATATAGTATAGATATTAAATAGAATTAAAATGTAGTAAAATTAAAATGGTTAAATAGGAGAAATACATTTGTTGGAAATATAAAATCAATCATTTTATTAAAGCAAATGTTTAATAAAAGATATTTAGATGTAACGTTGTTCGAAATAATACATCTTACATTATACGAGTTTTTTGTACTTAATATGAACTTTACGATAAAGTAATCCAACATAATTGCCAAATTATTTCCAGTATCACTTTTATTCATATTTATTTAATTTTTTAAAATTATAATCTTACAACTCAAGATCAATATTATGTTACGTAATCACGTCGCCATCTCTAATTAAGCGGCAATTAATACATACATTATTAATGATACTCCATGCACGCTAATAAGTCACGCTGAAATATCGGTTAAGATTAGAAATAAACAACTTGAACGCAAGGCAATAAGTGATTGATAGAGTTAAAAAATTTGTAGGCGATATAAGCAAATGTCCTCAAAATTATTTATTACGGTAACTTAGTCTTGAAAACATCTGCTGATTCATCATCAGATCGACCCTGAAGTATATAGTCCAAAACAGTATCATAAAATTTAAAATATCGGGGACTAAATACTGCTTAAATGATTTAGTCGAGCAATGAGACTTTCATTTTTAATAATGTGTAACCTAACAAAATGAATCATTACTTAATTTTATGAACTAAACAAAATAGACACTAGTTTCAAAATTTGTTCTAATTAGTTTTGTTGATAATATAGCTTTAACTACATTTGTTCAGTTTGAAAATAAATTATTTTTATTGAATTATTTTTTAAAAATGATTTAGTTTTACAAGCCCTAACATGCCATTCTGATATTAACGGATGTGGGCTAGAAATTTTCCAGCGAATATCACAAAATGCGCGCACTCTGCTCGGCACCACCTAATTCATAATTCATAGATATTTAAGGATCGCACATCGCCTTCGTCACGTACCACGCGACTACACGTACAATTGTAAGGACGAAACTGAAATATTAATAAACATCAGTGGAGTTCGTTAAATTCTCCGTATGTAATTAATGAATTACTCCGTTCAACGATATTCAAAATGATTTCATTATATTTGCAGTGTTATAATTTCTTTAAGCACAATATTTATGTTGGTTTTTCAGTAAAATGTACCTGGAATCAGTAACTGGTTCAGGGATGAGATAAAATATAGTTAGCAATGTAAATATATTAAAGTGTAAACGCCTTTATTTACGTTGAAATGTCAGAAGAAGCAAATTTAACTTTTTTCTTTAGTTCAGATTTTACACGGAGTTTGATTGAAAGAACATATTGTAAGGATTCCCTAAATATTTTCCGAATTATACATACGATTTTTCTAGGTATATTTTTGTAAATTTTGCAAGAAAAAAATAGTATCGCCTCCATCTGCCCTACTCTCTTTAGGAGTTAAACTAGGAAAATCGAGATTAATTGTAAATTGAGTTAAAATTTATTAAGAAAATGATTCTAAATCTCGATGTTTCTGAGAAATTCAAATGCCAATATTAAACCATTTTATTAACACGGCTAATAAAAATATTAATATTCCTAATTTATTTAATAATGGTATTACGTACGCTTAAATGTATATACATGCCTTAGTGTATAAGTAATTCGCAATTTGATTCCTATTTAAAGGATTTTTGAACCCCATACCATCTTCTTTAATACCTAATTTGGAATTCAAAATACACAAAGTTCACTTGCTTCGTTGCCCGAAATTAAGGTACTTATTAGTGCTATTAAATAAAATCTTATTAATTTTAATTAATTTATTTTTCTTTAATAAATATAAATAATCAAAATATTGCATGTAAATATTTTTAAAAATCCACGTTGAAATTTTTTATATCCACTTGCCTTTATTCGATTTTAAAATATAAATTTATATTATATGTATATTTTAATTCTTTATACATAAAGAGTAAATACGTTTATTCTAGAAAATGTATTTTGCTATTAGGTACAGGTTCGCGATTCGATGTCTATGCACTGACCATATATATGAATAGTATGTCGCTTAGAGGTACATAATTTATTTATATTATAAGAAAAAAACGTGTGTTAAAAATATATTAATTTTTCAAGGAAAGTACCAGTGTAAATCCCATGAGACCTTTCGCTAAAGTTACCGGACGAAATTTTTACGTAGTATATCTTAATTCTTCTCTTTTTTCAATAGTGTTTTTACTATGAATGTTTTTTTCAAATACGCTTTTTTGACGTATTTTAATTAGAGAAATAACAATATCTCTCCTAATATAAAGTATAATAAATAAATAAAAACAGAGCACTGAATTATGTTTAATTGTAACTAGTTCTGATTTGCGGCCGAAGCAATGTGGAGACAGCTAAATAATATAATTTATGATAATTTACCAGAGTTATTTTGTTTACCGTTAATAAAGTGATTATATTGGCTGGCTCTATAAGAGTTCAGAAACATATTAATATTTGGTAAAACTTTTTTAATCTTAATAATTTAAAATATTTAACTTCAAGTTAAGCCTATAAAATATTTGGGTTAATGTCTAAAGGAAAAAGAAAAATCATATCTTTAAATAAAACTTAAAATTTCGACAATAAAACTTAAAGTTTCTGCGAATGAAAGCTATTCATTTGCATATATACAACATACTTAAGTGCAGACAAAAGTGACAAAGGTGAAAGATCATATAGATATTAATTAGACTTCCCTTCAAAACTTTGCCCTGCGGAAGGGCCGTAATCTTGCGAATACGCGATATCGCATTCAAATATTTTTGTTAAGAATGAAAAATATTATTTAATGATACATAGCATCCCGTCCAGTCCTATTTAAAGCTATCAATTCGCAGATGAATACATTTTGTGTCCGATGTAAAACACGTAGTTTAACGTGAACTTGGTATTACGTAATGTACTTTCTGATTACAAAATTTTGGTACATGATTTTAAAAGAAAACTTAAGAAATTCGCCACACAATCTGTTTAAGATTTTAGGAAATACGATTTCGCTGACGATTTTTGACATTTCTAATTATACGCATACATTGTAGAACGTATTACAATGTAAGATGGTAGAACTCTTTTATGACTTCGAAAATTTGTATAATATAATATTTACAGTTGTTCCCACTCATCACCGCAAGCCTGTTGCTCGCGCCTGCTGCCAACTCCATCGCGTCCCCAGCCATTATTTCTACGTATATAAGACACAGCCATACTTTTGAATTATTTAAATGATATGGAGTTAAGGCAATTATTTCAATGGACGAAATACTTATGCTGCTTATTTAATTTATTTTTATAAAGATCGACTTCCTAATAACGAAAGTTAATTTTATTATGTTTTTAATTAACAAAACAATATTAGGATCTAACTATTAAATGCAGACACAGTACTATACATACCAGTATTTCTCTCGTCAAAATATGCATTTCATTCTTATGTTATTATCTTATATCTAGAAGAGTTTACCCAGCATCAGTGAGGAAAGCAGAATATTTGGCAGTTTTGCTCCGGTTTCAGTTAAACATATTGGTTTGTATTGGGGAACAATAAATTGAGAAGAATAAGATTTTTAAAATAATAAAATTTTGTTTAATCAGTACTGTAACTTTCCAGTTTGCTCCTTATTATCTGAATTTATTTTTTATTTACTGAGACAAAAATAAACTCACATTGATTCTTTAAAATATTAGATTTCGGAGGATAATAGTTTAAAAATAAAAATTTAAATAAAAAAGTGGAACTGCACCTAAGTCAAAACAGATTCATTTTTAATTTACACCTATATGTCTGCTGTGTGCTTTTTTATTTTTCTATTTATATGTATTCTGGAGAGTCATAAAAACTTATGGATCAATTTGAATGGGAATGGGATAATGCTGATAAGATGTACGACTTTTCCTTCAAGAAATTTGAAATTCTGTTGTCGCCCTTTACGTAGTTAGAACCAAGTACGCGGACTAAATAACTAGTTAATGGTCCAATATAATTGCAAAACGTACTAGAAGCAATAGTTTTTTCTTTAAAATGACAATTAAAAAATCTATCTGTAAACGTGAGTAGCGCGCACAAATTTATTTATTTTGCTATTTTTAATGAGATTTGTTAGTGCAAAGTGCTTTACCCATGAATTGAATTAGCTTTGTTTTTGTAAATGTTATTTCCACCAACCGTATCAATAAAATTTATGGCAATCTTATTTAACCAATCCAAAATTTTTACTAACATCCTAAATTTTTACCAACAATTCATTTCTAAAGTTGGCTAAGCTTTCTAAGGTTGGTTTTGTTGTTTCTATTCGTTAGGAATATATTTTCATTTTTACCTTATCTTAAAAGAATTCGGTTACTTTATTTTTTTCATAACGTTTAGTGAATATATAAAAAGGATATTAAATAAGATGATTTGTAGAATATATTATAATTGGAATTTTAAAGCTAAATGATTCAAATGCGAATACAAACTTTAAAATTCATACGGTGGAACGATTTTGACTGCTAATTATAACATAACTAAAAAAACCATATTTCATCAGCAGATAAAATATGAATTAAAATCTATCGGGTGTGGCTGTTTCTTGTAGACATGGCCCAGATTTTGATGTGACAATGTCTCTACAGACCTTCTCATGATGAAAAGACACATGTCACATCTCAGTTCACTATTACTCATCGCATGAGTTATTGCGTCCTATGAATGCAGTAAAACTAATCCTAATGCGATATCAGTGAATAAGGTGAACGAAATTGACAAAAAAAAACGCAACGGATAAGTATTTGTTTTGCGCATCCAAAATGAAAAGTGGACCACGAAACGTCAACTTTAAATGTTTAACTTTTCTTTTCTTGGTTCGATTTTTAAAACCCAGATACCTACACTTTATGTTTATGGCTATGAGATTCGCTTGGAAAACATTGACGATATTGGAATTTTATAGCTTTTAAAAAATTAATTAATTTTTGCGCCTTCGTGGTCACGATAATCACGGTGATAAAATATTCGTCTGCCTTAATTTTATTTTGATCATAAACATGTAATTTACCAAAAAAAATACGTAGAAGTATGTGGAAACCCAAAATAAAAAGTAATGATCACGAGAGGTGTTTAAATATAACATATAGACTTTTTTAGAAGAGAAATGCAAAATTATAATTTACACTGGACTCTCGTGAAAGAGTGCATTTTATTTTGTTCCTTTCCTAAAAATTTAAAAAGAGGTCTGGTTAGAGTAAAAATATAAAAAGATACTCTTTATTCAATAAAAAATTGGATCATATTTATTACCGCTTTGTTTCTTTCAAAAGCAATAAAAACTACGCTCGGAACCATTTGTCTAACGATGTGTCTTCCCATTATCTATATAATAAAAATACTCATGTTCGGATGAAAATGAAGTTATAGATAAATATAATCGGACGAGAAAGAAATAATCAACAACAAAATAAAAAATAGAATCAATTCGAAAAGCTACTAATTTTGTTCGTTTCGTCATTAGAATGTTAAATAATACTCGAATCATTATATCAGAAATGAAAATGTGAAAAATGAGATAAGTTTTTTTAAATTATCATGTTATCTAAAAATTAGTTGAAATCAAAATAACCGTCAAGTTAGGATTAGTTTCTTAGATCGAATTACGGGAAATTTTAATTTTAAGGGAAATGCATCAAAATTTTTAGATATATCATACTCTATATCTAAACTCGGCGAGTTTCATAAATCAAATAAAACATGTTTCGGGAAAAATTGGTGAAATGCAGTATGATGTCTATTATTCAGTTTTAAACTGGTATATCAAATACGTTGCGATATAGAGAGGTATTAAATGTGGTTTTGAATGTAAATTTTACGCATTACATGCAAGGCTACCGGGTATATATATGTATATATATATATATATATATATATATATATATATATATGTGTTTGTGTGTGTGTATGTATGTATATACGGTTCACACATATATATATACGCAGTGCGACAATTAAGTTTCAGGAATTTTTCAATAAAACAACAAGCAAATTAAATTACTAACAACATTTTATTACCGATCCAACGATTCTAAGCACCGTTGGCAATCCTTCGAAGTTAACTTGCTCAAAACCGCGATTAAAACTTCTTTGACCTCCTGACCTCCTGTTCCCGTCATGATGAGTGCAAGAGTCATGATGAGTTGAAGTGCGACTTCGTCTTGGGTTACAAGAAATAGTCGCAAGGGGTAATATCGGGGCTATAGGGTGGGTACGGCAAAGTGAAATTATTTCTTTTCGCCCAAAAATTCTTGCACAATGGACGAGGAATGAACCGGTGCGTTGTCACAATGCAAGATCCAGCCGTTCTTAGTGAGTTCGGGCCATACAAAATGTTATAATGCGTATCGACAGCCGCTCCAGGATGCCAATATATAACTGACCAGTCACTGTCTGGTCGGCAGGAGAATATTTACGATGAATGATGCCACTAATATCGAATAAAATTATCAACACCGCCTTCACTCGCGACTTGGACATCATCGCTTTCATTGGCCGCTCCTCACCCTTTTCCACCCCTACTGACTTTCTTTACCGGTCTCAGAGTCATACTCAAATATCCAGGTCTTATCTCCAGTGACCACTCTACTCATTCAATCTTTGTCTTTGTTCTGAATGCGGGAAAACAAATACTCGCAAATTGACTTTCGCATGTGTTTCAGTTCATGGATGATACATTTTGGCACCTCCTTTGCACAAATTCTTCTCAAGTTCAAATTTTCATGTAACATCTTGCGAATGATTGCCTTATTAATGTTTAATTTATCAGACAACTCATGAATGCTTAGGGGCCTATCACACGTGATCAGCATGCCCAGATGTTCGACATTCGCCTCGACGAGATGACGGGAGTCTTCGCACATCACCTGCAATTTTTGGAGAATTTCCAAGGGTGTTTCGCCAGATTTCAAATTTGATCACAACACCTTGCTTGCAATGTGTGTCATTCATGTACACGACATCAATAAAAACTTACTTTTTTGAAGTTATTTTGAAAAACACGCATAAAACACAAACAACACTTGCTATCGACTTCAAGCTTCTAACAGAAATGAAGAAGGTCTCCTCTTTTCAGACATATACGAGCGACGCATTGTTGTTAGTTCCCGAGTTATTACTAAATTCCCAGAATTTAATTGCCGTACCTCTTATACGGTACGGCATTTTTATTAAAATTTATACTACTTTCTACCAGAAAATGTAGTTGTGTTATTATATTAAATAAAATTAATGGCGCCTTCTAGCAAAAACTTGCAGAGAATTTTATTATGGCGCTCGCTTGTCAGATAAAGAGATGTCGCTGGTATATATTTTAAATGTAATCGCTTACAAGGTAAAGGATATCACTGGTAGTAATTCACAAGGTAAATAATTTAATAAATTTACATGGAATAAAGCGACGAGTTCTGTTGAATTTGCTTTTAGAACCTCTAAGACATTCCATTGCTAAATTGCATATTTTCTCAATTCCTTTTCCTTTTTGTGAAGTTCTCCAATAAATTGGTAAAATCTTGTACAAACATTTTATATCATCAGATAATTGAATAATGGGATACATTATTGCGTACCGTTTCTAATTGGATCTGATTAATTATATTGTAACTCCTAAGCTTATTCTAAGTGTTCGCATGCAGTATTCATATGTTTCTATCTTAGTTACTTTTAGACTCATGGTAGAAAAAAAAACCAAAATTGTCAACTTCGGTTCATATGTTTGAATTACCTACGAATGCTGTCAATAATAGCTTTTATACTAGATATTAAATCTTATTCCTTGTAAAAGTTAAAGTCTTCCGATTTCACAAGATATTATATTAATGAGCCTTATTTTTTAACCTAGGAAAGTTTCTGTACCTTCTTTGGGAGAAATATTTGGGGCACTCTTTTATAAATACAGCCATAATGTACAATACCTATCAAAATTATCGATGATTAATATGGTTCGGATATATTTTTGGCAAATGGATTTAAGTGTTTATTAGATTTGTGACTTTTTAAACACAAATCTAAACATTTTAAATACGTTTTATTGAAGTTTTATGGTAATATTAGTGATATAATCAAATATTTTACATAACTCGCTGTAAGCTTAAAATTCAAAAATTTGAGTTCCGTGAATTTCAGTACGGTGTGCTATTGTAATTTTATCTTATTAATAAGGTATGGATAAATCTCATTATTTTAGTAGCGTCATATAAAATCAAACGTATATAAAAGATTAACTTAATAAATTAACAGAATTTAAACTGCTGTGAAAAGGTTAAATATTTGCTGGTATTTAAAAAATAATTATTATTTCTTTATTGAGATACATAGTTTCAAATTATCAGTTTTTCTGAATATATTTATTTTCATTTTTAATAATACAGTTCTTTCTTTTCTAAGATAATTTTTATTATTTCGATTGTGTATGAAACACTCAGTGCAGAAAACAACTAAAATTAAAGAAGTACTAACACTAAAGTAGCCATAAATGGGAGAATTTTAATTATGACAAATAAAAACTCAAGCAAAATTTTAATAAAAAATCTTAAGATTCGCTACTTCTTTGATGTAACATTTTATTAAATGACATTTAGATATTACGTCGTTCGTAATAATACACCATACCGGATTCTTTTGTGCATAAATAGAAATTAAATGATAAAATAATCGAATCAGATATCTGCAAACTATTTCTACAAACACATTCATTACTCTATATTTATAAGGTATCTATATATATAACGGCAATCGCTAATTTAATGACCGTCATTAAAGTACAGAGTCACGTCGCCAATTCTAATTAATAGATACCTTGTTAATGGTACTCAAGGCACGTTTACAGTTAACGTGGAATTTATCTCCGGCTGAGGTTCAATATACACGGTGCGACCGTGAGGAATCTGACGAGAAAATCGATTTAGGAAGTCACATCGTTAATAAGCGTTATGGGTATTTATATGTGTTTCAATTTATTTAGAAGTTAACTCAGACATCAAAGCTGTTTAATTGCAAGGTCTTATTGATCTCAGGTCTAATCTGCCAAAGAAACAGTATTTAACATACTGTTTAAATAAAGTTTCTTAAGCGCTGGAAATGCGTTTTCTTTGTAATAATGAATATTCTTTTGAATATAATCAGCATTACTTATGAACTAAAAAAGATATATATTTATTTTGAAATTTAGTTTTTTTGTTGTAAGATATGATTATGAATTTTCGTGTCAAAATATCTAATAGATCGATGAATTGAAAAGTAATTATATTTCTACGTGAAAAAATTAAATTAAAAACCAGAGTAAATAAATATTGGCTTAATGAGAAACCGAGGTAACATGGATTACCAAGTAAAAGAATAATTAAATAATAAAAAATTGAGGTAAGATATAATAGAATTTGGGTCGTATTCATCATAAAGAGTAACAACATTTCGTTTAGAGTATTACGACTTCTACCAGCCAAACCAACCTAAGTAATTAATCACACGTCTCTCTACTTTTATGCTTACAGTTCGGTAAGCGTAAGCGTACACTTGTTTTATAGTTTACTTTTTTTTAATAATTTTTCAGTATTATCCGAACTTTGAAATGTGCATTTACCTGGTGCTATTACCAAAACCGAACATCTTGATAAGATTAATGGATTATTGAATTGCTTAATATTTTGATATTTTATTTCTGTTTTATTGAACTCCCTAATATATTAATATTTTATTTCGCACAAAAAAACGTCACGTTTTCCCCACAGTGATCATGGTTTATTAATTTTTTACCTAGAGATTATACAAAAATATAATATTATTATGTTACACGGGAACGAAAAACTTAGAAGCAGTAAACCTGTACAGAGTATATATATAAAATCTAGAGCCTCAACCCGAGCAATTCACTGAAAACCGTGAGATTTTTAGATATGACATAATAAAAGGCACCCATCGGCAAGTGTGAGTGGTGGTGTGTGTGGCATTACTAAATTTCAATGATTAGAACCACAAGAATATAACGAAAGAGTACGATTTTTTCTGAAATTATGTAATAATAAAATAATTAGAAGCAAATAATATAATAAATAGATAATTTTAGTAAATAATATAATAATTAGAAGCCAAGAGGAAAACGAAAATTCTATCCTTTTTACATTGTGGATTTAATCTCCAAGAACAGTACAGTGTCAAACTTTAGTTTGAACTACTTAACAGACGGCCAACTTACCCCTTACGAATGTACAATTGCTTGAAGAGAGAGCCTCACATAATATTTTTAAGATACAATTTATTTTAACTTCTAGAGAATGTATATTTTATGATGTACAGAGATATAATATCCCAAAATGGTGGTGTATTCTTTTACTAAACTTTGAAAACCAAAAATGATTTACGGGTTAAAAAAAAAATTCTTGAATATGATTAAGTATTTGCTGACCAATTTCTTAGCCTCCATGGTCTCCTGATTTAGAACCAATTGACTTTTCGAAGTGTCGATACTATGAGGAGTTCATGTACTCAAAAATAATCGCAGTTTGTTACATGGGAGTATTGGTAAAAAATCAAAATCGTACTGAAATGTGAGGTCTCCCCATGTAAATGATAGCGTCGTCAACTCTCCGATAATGTTTCGTAAGATCTGCTCACTAAACGGTTTTGTGAAGTTTGTTTACATAATGTAATCTGCAAGGTCTGCTCGCAAAAATCATGCCGTGAGGTCTGCTCGCGAAAAGCAATCTGCAAAGTCTGCTGGTAAATGAAAACGCCACAAAAAACAATCTACGAGGTTTACAATTTCAAAGAAAAAATCTGGCATATCTCACGAGTAAATCGGCTGCAGAGGTGCTCAAGATGGTTTTTTTTGAGACACACACAATTTAATGATAAAAAAAATGTTCAACAAACGTCCTCAAGCCGAAGAAGAAAGAGTATCGAAGTATAAGATCTATGCTTGTATTTACTCCGTGATAATCATGCTCATAATAAAATACATGGTTCAAACTGAGTCGATGACCTTTGGGGATGAAAAACAAATGTTTTGTCTGTTCACCTATTGGAATGTAGTGGTAATGAAAATCATTCCTTTTGACATTTTTGTTGGCGTCTAGTATGCCATCATTTAGTTTCCCGATGAGGGGATTGAATCTCCTCATTCGCAGCCTATGCTGCTTGAGACCTACTTAGAATCTTTGAATTCGGACCAAACAGAATTCCGGCTCAAATGATCAGTGTAAGGCATGAAATTACCATTACGGTACTCAAGTGAAAAATCACAATTCTGCAAATACGTCAACCATTTGGCGACCCTTGATATCAAATCAGTTACTATAATTAAACTCAAACTGACCCATTGGTGCCTAAAATCTGCAGGGCCTTGATCACTACCAATGTTTCCACTTCGACTGGTTGGTAGGTCGACTCAGCACCAAGAGTCAAGAGAAGTAAGCTACAGCGCGCTTACACCCAGATTTGTATATTTAAGAAAACCACTCCATTTCCAATCGCGACAGCGTCCAAGTAGATTTCCATCACAAATGCCGGGTCATAAATAACAAAAAATTTTCAGTAATAAAATACTCCATCACATCTATCCTACTAGGAAGCTACCCAGCGCCCTTAGGAAACTAAACACTTTTCTTTGTGTGACTTGAAATACACACTCTCTTTGACATTCACTTCCTAAAATGCTCAACTAAGCCTAAGAACTGACGCACTAGCTTCACATTTTTAGGGACATGAACTTCAATAAGAGCCTTAACTTTTTTTGCACTCGGCCGTACCTGATTTTCAACAATTGATCAAATATTTAATAATCTTAGTAGACAAGAGCAATTTTTTAGGTATATAGAATGCCATCTTTATTCAAATTTGTGAGTACCTCATATAACATTTTGAAGCCTTTATCGAAAAAATTACTTAAAATAAACCAAGACTTTACCAGAATCAATCAGACTGCCAAACGTTTTTGAAAAAATGCGATGGTACTCTATAGATATATTAGTTAACCCCATGGAATTTTCAAGCGCTCGTAGTGGTCTTCCAGTGTAACTTAAGTTGTCGGAAGAATTAACTCTTTTTCAATTGAAAAATAGTCAATTCCTTTGATCGTGAAATTGGGTTGCCACATCAAAGAATGTGAGAAATATATGACGTCCTAAATGGTGTGTAATTTTCTATCAGTGTCAGAGGAAAATAATCCTTAATTATAATTTCGTTAAGCTTTCAAAAATCCGCGCACATACTATCCGTACCGTCTTTCTTCGTACCGGAAAGAAAATTATATATTTTTCTATTGATGTCAATAATTAATTAAGTTTAGCATGTGGTGCTTCAATTATTTCATCATCAAATATCTTATGTAAGTAAATATTTTAATCCCGAATAGACAACTGGTCAACAAACTGATATATAAAATTAAATATCTATCACAATCTCTCATGTGTGTGTGTAACTGCGTGTGTGCGTGTAACTGCGTGTGTGCGTGTAACTGCGTGTGTGCGGGTGTGTGCGTGTGTGCGTGTGTGCGAGAGCGTGTGCACGTGCGCGCGTGCGTGTGCGTGTGTGTATGCGTGCGTGCGTGTGTGTGTATGTGTGTGTGTCCGTGTTCCGACTCTATTTGTAGTGTGTCTATTGTGATTCGACATCGCTGAAATTCGTAACATTAAAAGTCAACTAATTTAAAAATTGTTAATTGAGCTATTAATTGCACACTTAAAGTTTAAATGTTGAAACATAGATTTGATAAACATGTGGTATGTAATTGACTTTAATCGGGTAAAATTGAAAAATTACTGCAATAATCTTTTAATAAATTATTACATATTAAGACGCTTGTTATCCGACTGGTTGAAAAAACATCGTAATAGAGACATTATATGGACTTTTTTAATTTTTAATATTTTTTAGTATTTTATTATAAACTTTTACAGGTATTTTTCTTAATTTTTATTATTTACAAATAAATTTTTAAGTTTTCTTTCATATGTGGTTTTACTATTTTAAAATTTCTTCGTATGGTGTAACTATATATATATATATATATATATATATATATATATATATATATATATATATATATATATGAGGTTTATAACATTCTGTATCGATATCCTCATGACATTCCTTGCGGTCGCACGGTGTATCTCCAGCCTCAGACCGCTATATATTCTACGTGAACTGTAAACGTGTATTGAGTAATATTAATATTGTATCTATTAATTAGTGTTGCGACGTGTTTGTGTAGTTCAATATCGGTCCTTGAGTTAAGGATTTCCGCACTGATAAAGGTTAAATTATACCAATTGAGGTGAAGTAAACATATAAGATTAATGAATGTGTTTGTGGAAATAGCTTGTGGATATCTATTTTGGTTATTTTATAATCAAGTTTCTATTTATATATAAAAAAATACTTATTCTGTAAGATAAAATATTACGAACGATGATACATCTAAAGATTATTTGTTAAAAAGTTACATAAAAAAGTAGTGAATCTTAAATTTCAGTTAATAAAATTTTACTCCATATATGAATCACATATTTTAGTAAGAATAAAATATCGACTTAAAGGCGTTGCAATTATAATGTAAGAAAATGAAAAGAAATATATTGAGAAAAACCGAAGTTTTTAATAAAGAATTAAGTATCCCAATAAAGAAATAATTGTTTTTTTTAAATGACACCAATTGTTAAATCTTTTATACGCAGTATCTTCTATTAATTTATTAAACCTTCTTTATATTAACGTTTTGTTTAGTGTAACGCTACTGAAATAAAGATCTAAATAGAATAGCACACCACTGACAATGTTGATAATACGAACACAGAAAGTTGCGTTATATGTTTGCACTCTCACATGTAAGATCACAGTTAATAGCTGCAATATTACACTTAAAATTTAAGTAAACATATTAAAATATTTTATTTTGCAATTATGAATAATACTCGTATATAATCGTTTAAAAATATAAATTTAAAAAAAGAATTAAGTCCTATATTCAAGTCAAATTGCGTGATAGACCCAAAATAACCCGAATCTTAATCTCATGTCTTAAAAAAGTGCCGCAGATATTTCTCCTCAAATAGATACGGAAAATTTTCCAACGAAAATACTTAAGAATCATCAGTATCTATACCCTATTTCGAAACTGGAAGAGATTAATTAACGTTAAAAAGGAATTATATTTAATGTCATATTATATTTAATGTTATAATTAATGTCAGTAACTGATAAATAGAAATATAAAAATTAAGTAAGTTTTCCTCTCAATGCAAACTTATGCATTACGATCTAAATGATCAGATCTGATTAAATAATTTATTTGTAAAAGATCTTAGCAATAAATTAAAATTAAATAAATACACAAAAAACAAAAGGAACTGAGGGAATATGCAAGTTAGCAATGGAGTGACTTATAGACTCTACAAGGAAATGTAATAGAACTTATAATATTATTTCCTATGAAAATTGGAGAGTTTATTTAAAGATTATTTCTAAGATATTTACCGGCCATGTCTTTCTATATTATAAGCCACCGTCACAAAGCTTTTTAAAATTTTCCTCTCGATGGCGATATTCATTTTGTTTGGAATGTTCTTATCATTTGCGTCGATTGCTGAGGAAAATCTTAATGTTATCACTCTCATCAAACGACCAAAATCTTAACTTTTTTTTTGCTTTGAATTCTCCTTTCTTTCAAGAAAAAAATCTCTGTTATCACAATGTTCGGGACAACATAATCCTAAATTGTTTTTATTGCAAAAAGGGAATGAATTAGTTTTTAATTATATATATACATAATAGATTCAGCTCCAAAAGAAATTTTAAATAAAAGAGCTTAATTAATTCCAATAAACAGTCTATAAAAGCTATTTTGATATTATAAAACAGATTAGCATGTAAAGTTGTTATTTGTGACGAAGTATAATCTTACCGAAACACGCGATAGCTTGCAAACAATTCTCGGTAGCTTTGCGTAATCTGCATGAAATTTACACTAAACCTTTACAGTCAGTTTTAATAGAGCCTAAAATTATACTTATCTTTATAGTAAGGAAAAAAAGTTTCTTTAAAGAAAAGTAAATTAAAAAAATAAGAAATAAACTCAAAAATTATATTACTGCTTCCGAAATCCATTTTGTTGTTCTGTATGTTTTTAATTGACAAAAAAAATACCCATATTAACTACTTTCTTATCTGATGCTGGGTAAACCCTTATATACCCATAAATGCTTATATATTATATGTGCTTTATCATATTATATGTGCGCACTTTGTGATATTTCATTGGAAATTTGCATTTCTAATTTGTAATCAGAAAATCGGTCTTCATGAAAATAAAGAAACAAATACGCAGCGTCAGTGTTTTATGTACATAAATAATTGTCCTAACTGCATGGCATATATGGCAGTGTTTTGAATATGCATAAATAAATTGCTGCCTGACCAATGCGGTGGTGGCGTCGGTAGCAGGTGCGGGCAGTGAGGCGTTTGGTGTGGGCAAAATTATAAAATACCATATAATAGTAATTCTCGCGCGATAGAATTTTAGCGCTTTGCACGATCTTGAGTGCAAGTCGCGAGCGAATTCTAGTCTAGGTTTCTGATGAGAAATATCAGCGATCATCAGTACTATAAAATTCAATGAAATGTATACATTTATATGGTGATTTTCGTAAGTCCTTATTTAAAATAATTTACTTTAATTCTGTAATTAAAACAGGTCAGGTCACACTTAGCTCGATTGAAACTACGTGTTTGACATATATATATATATATATATATATATATATATATATATATATATATATGTATATATATAAGTATATATGTATGTATGTATACATTACATATACATGTGCACGCACACACACACACACACACACACACACATGTATACGTACATATACCAGACGTATGATATACCTATCTGGGACTTAATAGTATTAAATAGAACTGGACGAGATCCGTTAGAGTTCTTTATTCTTCAGCATAAATAATTAAGATGCGACGTCGTGTACTTGCAAAGTTACAGTCCTTCCATGGGACAAAGCTTTGGAGGGGTGAGTTAATTATTATTTACAGGATCTGTCACCTTTGTTACCATTGTCTGTACCTAAGTGAACTACGTACATGCAAATGAATATGTCCTTTCTTTTTATTACTTCTATTCGTAGAACATATTAGGTTATAGTATACTATATATTAGAAGTTTTACTCAAGGTTAAATGATTAAGGCTTAATACATTTTTACCAGATATAAACATGTTTTTGAAGAATTTTATAGTCAGCTAATAAATAACTTGACAAAACATAATTTAAATGCTTCAAATGAGTTATCATAAAGTTTTATTACGCTGTCTTTACGTCGTGTGTCAAGATTTGTATGATTGATTCACTTTAAAAAAATTACCGAAATATTTTATTTTCAAATGAAAAAAATTATATTAATATATCTTGTCAACCAAAGCAAAAAAAAAAGCCTTGAAACTAATATATATTTACTTTTGTTCACAAAACTGAATAATGATGTTTAATTTTATCTGAATACACATTAATACATATGGAAGTATTCTCAATACTCAATAAACCTTGTTTAAACAGTGTTTAAGCGTCAATATATCAAACATATTTATAACGGTCTTTGAATATATACTCCCATTACGTACTACGGATTCCATTTAGACCAAATAATTAATCAGAAGACGTTTTCGTAACTAAGTTACCGTGGTAAATAAATTAAGAGATGCATGCTTATACTGTCTATAAATTTTACAAATACCTCAATCGATTATTATTATTTGTGGTCAAGCAGTGTATCTTTAATCTTAGCCCGAGATATTTCTGCGTGATTTGTAAGCGTGCTTGAAGTAACATTAATAATGCCTGTATTAAGTACCTCTTCATTTGAATTGGCAACGTGATTATATAGTTTAATATCGATCTTACAGATCTAATCTATTACCTATTAGAAATAATCTGCGGATATTTTATTGGATTATCTTATTATAGCGTTTCTATTAAATATAGAAACGCTATAATAAGATAATATAGTAAGATAAATATGAAAGAATTCGAGTTTTGCAAGTTATATTATTTCAATATACCATATTATTTCAATGTACTAAATGTTCCACACTTATATTTCTCCTATTTGGTCATTTTAATATTATTACGTTTTTATTCGTATTTTCTTTCTTCATTGCTTTAATAATGTGTATTCAAAATTATCAAAATCAATAAAATTGTTTTTCAAAAAATTAAATGTTCAAGTGAACTCTTTAATTTTAATAGAGAACTCAATATTTCAATATAAAATTAAATTTATCTTTAAATAGGTATTAACATTTTTTTATTTTATTACAGTACCCTCCTACAAAATATATTTGACTCTTTTAATATAAACAATTTGTTTATTATGATATCCCGATGTGCTAAAACAGCGCGCCGTTCGCAATGTTAGTAACACTAGTCCAAATTATTGCGTTTCACACAGTTAATACAACATATAAAGTTTTAGGAAATATATTACCAAACAAATTTATAAAACATATTTAAAATATCATACTTAGCAGTCATAAATCGAATAGAAAAAGAAGTCACACAAGAAAAGGAGGTATCATTTAACTTATACATATATTAATGTTTGATGTATTAAAATTATGTAACCTTTAGCTGTCCATTTAGACTGCTACTATGCTCTTGTGTACATAAATAGGTAGCTGTGAAACGCAAGTAATCGGGGAGCACTATAGGTATTAATGTGGTGAACTACGTTAAAAAATAGCGAAGAGGTTAGGAAAAGGGATGACAGAATCACCAATCGGCAAGGTTTTAATGTGATTTTCCTCTATTATTGTTAACTCATTAGCGGAAAGCTTAAATGACTAATGTACTAATATATGATGAGAATATCAGGTTATCGAACATCAGATTATCGAACCATATTTTATGGATGTTCGGATCGGTTTCAAATATTTTTTTAAATCGGTACTCAAATATTTTTTTAAATCCATTGTATTATGGTAATATACCGCCTCTTCATGCCTCCTCTCCTCTCACCCAATCACCTACATGGGCATGCCGTGTCCAATCGAGGGTGATATTGAACTTACCATTAACATTTTTAATTGATTATAATGGACTTTTTGAATGCTAAATCACAAAATTCCATAGGGTATCAGGATAATCATTCAAGGTGAATTATAAATAATTGCTTGCTGTTGTAATTTTTGTGGCTGAAGTTTAATAAATTGTTGAATAGTTGTAGCTACAAAAAAGTAAGGGCTTTTTCAAATATATTGTTCCAAAGATTTTGTATTTTTAACATAAATTTTATAAATATATTGTTCACTTTATGTTGAATAAAAGGTAGAATGTAGGCTTCTATGCGATGTGAAAAGATTACTTATATTAAAGCTCCCAATTGGGTACAGTGGGCATCTAAATAGTAAATAATATGCTTCAGTTTCATGGTTTTGTTTATTTCTACATTTTATTATGGTAATATTCCGTAATATATTAATCCGAGTAAAGTGGTTTTTCCTGAAAATTTCTTATTCTTTAATTATAAGTTTGCAAATTCGTTTTTCAATTTCAGAACATCATTCGCTCTAATTCAGCATTATAATATGGTACTATAATTCCAAAATTTACAGTTTGGGTCGTACATAAAAGTATATAAATCTTTTAACACTCAAATATGTAAACTTATTCATGAACTCCAAAATCACAAAACCCGAACGGTCAATGTAGTAGTAGAACAAGGCTGGATACTGGAGGCGCAAGCTACATCATTTTAATAGATATCAGGGTATGTAAACGATATAATATCATATCATATTCATGTGCTATTTACTAAAAAGAAATATGATAAGGATTCATAAATTAGAGACCTCGCGATTGTCAATGTACAGTATTAAGCAATTTATGAAAATGCATAATTCTCCGCTTCACTCCCTTCGAAGTAGAGGAAAAAATTTCCAATCATTAAAAGAACTACCAAAAAATTAAATTGAAATTACCTATTTTATAATTTAATTAAATTTACTTTTCGTATATTCACTCGACCAGTAAGTAAATAGAAGAGGACCAAATGAGTACACCGGTTTTGACAAGCCACATAATAGAATAGGAACATAAGTAAAGCTACCGTCGTCTTCTTTTCATACATTATTTTAAAAGAAACCTCAGAAATAATTTTCTTTAAAATATTCTTCTCAAATTCATCAGAATATTGAATTTCTTCAGAACAGTCTCCGATTATATTAGTTGTCTTCTTCTCCGAGTTTCTAACTTTTTATACTTTCTAACTTCTCTTAAATCTTGATAAGATTTAAGAGAAGCTGGTCTCACTCCCTGAATAAAAAATAACCCTTATATAAAGTCCAATGTGAGGGTATGACATTTTGCGTTCTCCATCTACTCTCAATCCCTTAGACTTCTATTCGATATCATTTTCTTTGTTTTTAGATGTATCTTTTAATCAAATTAAATATTTTTTCTACTGTTGTTCTGATTTTCAGAGGTTTACAGAACAGAAACTAAGTTTTCCAACTACCAAGCTTTGCAGGCGACACGTAATCATATTTTCAAAACCATACCTTGACAAAACACCAGATTAGTGTTATCCGATAGGTTTCTACTTTCATCAACTTATAAGGAAAAATAATGACACAATTTCAGATGACTCATGACTATTTTGCAATGTTATTTGCCGTTACCCACGATTCTACGCTTCACCTTGTTATTTGATATTGCTAAAAATTTACTAGATTTTCTTCTTTTTTTCACATTTTCGAGATGCTAGTTTTGTCATTGCTGGAAATATTAATTCCCCACCAATTGTGTGGGATATCTAGTCTCGGTAAGGAATATTTATATTTCATAAGAAGACAATACAAGGTATTCAGTTTGAGCGCTCCGTGAAAAAATGAAGTCATCATTTTTGTTAGTTTGTAATCTCTACTGGCTTATCTTTGTTGTCTGAGTGTCTCAATTCTAAATACCGCTTCAAATTTAAAAGTTTCCAAAACTCACTTGGAAGTTCCATATCGCAAGTTACACGCAACGGTTTGTTATCGGTACCTTGGATGCGGCTGAATTGAATGTAATTTTCAAAATATTTTTGGTTACAGGACTTTTCGGTCACATATTTTTGTATGTAAGAATATTTTTCCGTACATCGTTCAGCTGTTTTTTAAAAGTATTATTAGAAATTCCATTTGCTTATACATCACTCAAATGTTGGTCTGTGCTCTTATCAGATTTGGTACTTTGTTATGTTAATGACTTGTTTATCAATATTTTGAACGCAAGTAATCGTAATCACGTAGAAAAAGACACGCATTTCCTATGCTAGATATGCTCAAACTAAAAAGAACGGTTAACGAAGAGGAACAGTGTGGGCGGGAACCGTGTGTGGTATGAATGAAGAAAGCTAGCTATTGCGGGTTGTATCAGGTCAGCAGCAGCGTTCGCACCGTCGAAAGCATCGCGGCTCTCTCCGCGCCGCGCTGCCCCTATTGCTACGTGACTCAAAAATTTAATTGAACTTATGATTTTTATTGAATTCCTTATGAGTTCACATTCATTATACGCCATTTCAAACATTAAACCGGAGTCAATTGAGCAAGCAAGTGGATCGAAGCACAAAAAAATTCGAAGCTATTACGCGAATGAACGAGTTTTGTTAACCAAATAAAAGTACACACGCAAAATGCAAAACAGTAATGTACATAATTATTCTCTACTACTCACTAAACCATCTTCAATTCAGTTTAAGTAAAATATGTTTACCATGCCCTAATATCATAACAGCGAAGCAATTTGTAAAACATATTTTGATGTTTCTACGTGCAAGTCGCCCTTAAAAAAATGTAATGCTAGCAAATAATGGCAGTGCGGACGACGGAAACAAAGTTTAAGCTCATAAATAGTAATTAGGTCTACCCTAAGAGGCTCTGCGCCATAAAAGCTACTTTGCGAGCCACGTGAAGTCGCTTACTAAGAAGCTTATAACAATAATCCTATCAAAAATATAAATATGAAAGAAAATTCAGATAATATTTTTAGATCATCATCAATTTTTTCGAATCCAGTTAGAATAAAGTTGATTTTTTTTAATATTTTTCATATTTTAATAAACATTTTTAAGTACTTAAGGTAATAAATTTTGTCTTGGATCAATTTCTTTTGGGGTTTGTAGTTCAGGAATTATAACGGCTATATTTATAAGAGTAAAAATACATTGTAGGTTTATTATCTCGTTATGCTGATGAATGTTTTATCTTGTATATTAAATAGGTCTTGAGTTAAAGGTGTGAAAAATGACTTAACATAGTTATTTTATATCTTATATTATGCATACAAGGCTACCGAGGATTCGCTTCTAAACTAACCCGCATTTAAATTTTAAGTCACTTTAAGTTGCTTTTCACACTTTCCTAAATAATTGTAAGTAATATATCGTAAACATTTTTGGCATTCGTCACACAATTTCAGCTTCAATTTTTGAATTTAATTTTAATTTAAATTTCCAACGTCACAGAGCATACGACAAGTGTTGTGGAAACTGGTAGTGTGCTATTGAGGGTCGCTGGTTGTCTCTATACTAGCCTATGAATATGCATGTGTTTTTTTATTGCAGACAAAAAATAGTTCGCTTGAATTATTTAAATAATAGAATACTTTTATACAGTAAAAACCTTATAACAGTGATTGCCTATCACAGTTCCACTGCAATTAAAAGATAGTTTGTTTTAGATATATGCGTAACGAATTGAAATGGTTAAGGCTAATATTTCTGTAGTCAAATATCTTGTTAATGTAATTTAGTTTAATAATTTTAATCGATTTTGTAGTGCAGTCGCCTGATATTTGAAGACTCTGACAAATGTAAACATTCTTTAATGCTTCATATTTTCACCTGCGTTCACTTTTTAATTGACTCTAAATAACTATAATGCCTTTGACGATTATATGTTTAGCAAATTTACTTTATTTCACTTATTCTCTTACATAATAAAATCATTACATTTCCAAATAAACTTTTATTTATTGCTCTATTTTTCCCCAATAATCTCTGTCTCGAAATTTCTGATGAGTATAAATTTTGTGAATTTATCGATACCAAACTTCATCTAGCACCAAAATCTCGTTGAGCGGGTATGTTATTTTAAGGTAAACTCTTTTATTTCGTTTAATTTTTAGAATGCTATATACATTAAAATAAAATTATTAGATCAGTAATTTAAATTAAATTGAACTTATCCTCTCTTCTGAGAAGTTGCGACTCCAAGTATCAGTATCATATCATCTGGTAAAAGTGAGTATCACATTCTCTGGTGGAACTTTATAGACAGTTATAAACATGATAGCCTTATTTAACTTGCAATATGCTTAATCTGTTAAGAATGAAGATATCCAAGTTACAAAGTACATCACAAGTAAGATCTTGTCCGGGACACCGAGCACGTCTTCACCCAGAAGGACATAAAGCAGACCAAAAGGAAGAGTAACTTCTGGATACGAAATAATTTAAATGAATAACCAAAATCAATTCCAAAACTTTTCACATCTTTTCTGGTTTCCTTGAATACTAAAATATGGAAGAAGATGAATCGGAACTAATAACAGAGGTATGTAAATTAAATTTGTTCTATTATACTACATGTCCTAGAAACGGGACAGTGCAGTATACCTGGATTGGAAAATATGAGTTAAACCCGTTTTTTAATGAAAATAAATTTGTACAGTTGTTTTTGAATGATTTTTTCTAAAGTAATAGAGTATTCTACAATTTTTGGAAAACTATTCTTATTGTAGGATGTTGTAGCGTAGGAAATTATTTTTATTGTAGTCCTGCAAAGTTTGGAAGGCACAAAACTTAGTCACATAATATTTAAATTCCCTGACGCCAGGATACTTCACTCCGATTATTAAATGGAAAGGACGAGTTCATTATCTTTCTCACAATTAATATATCTGTTTATGTTTATGTGTATCACATACATACACTACGCGCGTGTTTGCACACACACAAGCGCACGCGCCCGCGTACGCGCACAAACGCCCACAGACACATACACCTATGTTCATATCTTTGATTTTTAGAATTAAATTTATGGGACCAATAGATCTTACGTGGTATTTGAAATTTATTTTCATATAATCTGTGTGGAGCATTTCGATGTCATGGCGGACAATTAGTGTCTCGGTGTTAAGTCACAAATTTAGAAACACGATTTTATTTTCAATTTTAATCGTTAAATGAAAATATTTATAAAAAAAATTATTTGTTATATATTCATTCGTAGCAGGGTTTTAGTTTGTTAACGTTTCATTTTATTTCAGCAGTTTTATGTTAAACTTCGTGCAGCAATATTATAAACTTGTTTTTTTACTTTATATATATATATATATATATATATATATATATATATATATTTATATATATTTATATATATATATATATATATATATATATATGTATATATTTATATATTTACATAAAACTATATATTTAGATCGAATTTAAATTTTGTGTTGTCTAAAGTATGCATTTTATTTCGCTCACATATTTACGTCGGAGTGAAATCATATATTTAATCGGTGCAGTACTGTGGGCGCAAACAGTCAAAAACCCATAAACGTGAAATCATATATACATACTTAGATGCCAAATTCTTGATCCTTCTTTTACTTCACCTTAGTCGGATAAAAAGTACCTAATCATTCTATATGTAATCTCTGTCAATTATTTCCCCTTTATGCATTTTCCGACAGAAATTCTTTACCATGAAAAATGCCAGCTTGACAATACAATTTCAAATGACTATCTGGCTATTATTCCTTATTTAAAAATTTTCCTTACTTATGAGGGGGATTATCAACGAGAGAAATTAATTTTTATTTATTTACCAGTATATTTAATTATTGTTTCTGCGTTATTTAATTTCTACGAACATTTGTTTTATTGTCGATCCGTGATTACACAATGATGTAAACTTAAGATTAAAATCTATTCCACCTTCATACAATATTATATTAGTTTTTCAATGTAATATATAGTCCAATGAAAAAATTAAAATTCCTAAACCTCATTAATTAAACATTTTTTTTGAGATATTTTCCTAACATGAAATAAACAAATTTACATATTTAAAATAAATTTTTGTTTACGTTGCATATAATTTAAAAATGTATGTAAATAGATTTATAATTAAAGATGGCGTTGATGAAAATGCAGATCCAATAAAATTTACGTAGGCATGGCTGATCCCAAAGCAAAATATCGCCTCTCATTATATGCTATATTGGTGAGCTCCTCTCGCGATAGCTTGACATTGGAACAAATACCAATATCCTACCATGAGCCAATCCACTTGTACAATCGATTCAACTTTAAGTACATTTTGAAGGATTTTTAATTCAAAATGCACATTTTCTTTAAACTATTACACCTGGCTTTTAAATTTCGGTCTTCGAAAAAATTTATAGTTATAGTAATTACTAGCTGCAAATTAATTCACGTAGAAATTTGGATTTTTTACGATGTTTGTTTAAAAAAATTAAATAAAATGTTCATATAATATCAACAAGAGTTCTGTTACTATACAATTATAATCAGAAATGTAAAATTGTTTGAAATTTTAAAAAAGTATTGAAATTTTCATAAAAATGTCGCTATATTGTTATGACTTCCTCTACCTAAGAACCAATGAGGTATCCCGTATTATTCCTTGACACTCTCAAATCACCGAGTTTTTGAAACCATCGAATTATATAAAGAAAGAAACAAATAATTTTCGAAGTGAAAAAGGTTAGAATTTTTTAATAATTAAGTTTACGAAGTTATTTCTTACGAGTCATATGTTTATAACAAAACATTTCGTGTAGTCCTGTTAAAAACATTTTTGTCCAATATTTCGCTGGAATAAAACCATACGTTGAGATTCAAAATACATATATAAATTATTAAGAAAATATTAAAGTACAAAGTGGCGATTATTTTCTTCTCTTCTTCTTTAGTTAATATTTATAAATTTCCATTCGATAAAATTATATTTTATTTTTAATGCTATTCATTGCAAAGTATGTAACGGAAAATGTCAAAGAATTAAAAATATGTATAAGTTGCACACCGCAAATATGTAAAACTTAGAGTTTTATTCAATAAAACTGTAATCTTTACATACTTTGCATTGAAGTTTTTTTCCGTAAAGAAGACGGTACTAATTACTATGCAAAGTTTATTACTTTTCATGAATCATATAAAAGCATTAATAAGATCTTTCCACGCACATATTAGAGTTGAAACTCGATGATCGTTTTATCCTCATGCTGAAATTGAACCCTCCAAAACTTTGTGACGGAACCAGCCTCAAGTGAAAAGTTTAGATAGGAACAATATGAAGGGCTCGAATACTGATCGATATGGTGCCTATGTGTAATACTTCCAGTTGTACAATTGGAAGTAATTCATACGCTGTCATTATAAAGCGATATATAGAACAGCATTAGATTTTGCATGTAAATTAAAGCTCATATTATTGACATGCAAGGCGGTTTAAAATAACTTTATTTTACACTAAGGAAGAATATTTTTGTAAGCAGGAAAAGGACATCAATAGTTTTTACTTTGACTTTTATGGTAGTTAACTGCTTGTTTTATAGCGAATTATATAACTTTTTCGTTTATAGACAGTTTACACTGTTTTTATGGCCAGATTATACTGTAAAAGTAGCTGCCACGATAGAAAGAGCTTGTCCAGCCTAATTCTGTGGAGGGCGTTACTATGAATAGATAGGGGAAAAAAATAAAAACGATGGCACAAGCAAAGGATTTGTATAATTATGTTATTAATTATATCATTTGCTTTAGCTCTGCACCGAAATTATTTATTTCCGTCTCCGGAATAACATCATTGCTAACCAACTTGATATTTCACGCACATATAAAACGAAACAAAAATCCAATTTTTGGTGGAAAAATTCGGTAAAACATATATTCGTACGTGGAAAAATTATTTAAAAAAAACCGTTTTCTGTAACTGACGTTTAGCCAAGAGAATTTTTTTTTATAATAAGATAAAGTTACTATTATCGTATTATAACCCACCGCTTCTATTCATTTGTTACAATATTAAATTAATCCTTAAGAGTAACAGACAGAATAATTAAATTATTTCCTTTCAGATCAAACATTTTCCAATAAATTGCTGGTAATTTTACGGTTGATTGTAAAAAATATCCGAATATGCAAAATTAAAATTGTTTTCAAAACAATTTAAGGGGGCCCTTAACGTAAATTTAAGCCTAGAAAGCAAAAGCAAAATATCTCTTAAACTATATTAAAAACGTCCTTCGTACTTTTTCCATCCCAAGCACACATCGCATCTTTTACTTTTGTATAATTACCCGTTGAAAGTAGTGATAAGCAACTGATAAGCAACTTTAATTCTTGGGCTAACCCGTTAGATTGAATAATATTAAATTGTCTGTTGTGAATTATGTACAATTCGCCTTTAATTAATTCATCTTACAAACTTAACTAAAACTAAAATTGATTTAATTAAAGTTGAAAAACAAACACTAACTTGCAAAATAACACGTATAATCATAATATAAATGAATCTCTGCTCACTAGCATATAAGCATATATTTATATTGGACGACAAAAATAATAATATTAATTTTTACCATATGCATATATAGCATACCTTTGACAGAAAAGTACATATGATGAATTATTCAAATAATACTTGGAGCTGAAAATTCTTAAGTTTGGAAATTATTACGCATTTGGATCTTTTTAGTATTTGTTTTTTAAATAAAAGATTTAAAAAATATTAAAATTGAATTACAGCTTCATTCATAATGTGGTCTTTCAGATAGGCGTAGTAAAAAATTAATTTAAAAATTGCACTTTTGATAGTCCATAAAATCTTTACACAGTGAAAAAAAAAATAAAAACAGGGCAGTACTTTACTTAGTTTTTTTTAAATACCTTAAACGCCTATGCAAAAGAAACTTTTCGAGGGATTCCCATCATTTTAAATACCATTTACAGCTCCGGGCCAAGAAATTAGATATTTAGATATTTTATGTAAGTTTCAAGTTTTATCTTATTTAATTTCAAAGTTAGAAGCCCGTCGCAGACAGAGCCAGACGGATATATGGATAATCATATCGCTGACACAAAAAATGAATTCCGTTCGAACCCTCTGGACAGAGAACTTAAAAATACAGAAAACAAAAATCGATTCAACTTATGAGTAAATGATAATTTTTAAACAAATAAGTCCCAAAACGTTCATAAACAAGAAAAAAATAATTTCTAACATCTATGGCGCAATAATACCGGTACATATTGTGAATTCTAGTCTAAACATTATTGATTATTGCGTATATAGTATAAACGCTCGAATCGATTAAATTTAATTCCAAAAAAATGTTGATTAAAGAATCCAACTCGATTGGTTATTATTCTGGAAAATGCACCACATTTTCTTTTCGATAATACCCTGGGATTATTAGCAGATAAGATATAAAATGGCAAATCATCAATCGTTCTTTGGTATGTTTTGTCTCGGTAGTATTTGTAATAATACTTCATGTAACTAAATGAAATATATATTTTTCCCATTGCAAAATTGTCAAAACAACCCACTTTTGGGACTGAAGACCCAAAGTATCCGGGCAGAACTCTAGTATAGAGGCAAGTACATCTTCCGTCTGTTTGACTGGCCGGGTCCTTGATGGGAAATAACTCCGCAAAACGTGATAGAATTTTACAATTAATGCATACTATATATAGTACATATTACTCAAAACTAGAAATGATATTCAAAATGATTTAAAATATTATTTTGGGAGGGGCTCCGGTATATATAAATTGGAAATTTTTACCAGCTAACTGGACACTTTTTCCTGGTTAATCATATTGGATATCATTGAAAGAAGGGTTTGACTAGAACAAAAACTTGTTTTTTAATATTTATTTATGGAAAAAATATTTTGGTGATTCGCAAAGTTACTATTTGACCACTTTAGTTACCAGGTCAACATTATGTAGGAAGTTGTAATTCGGTCCTAGTCCATCTGAGATCCTATATTTCAACAACAAATATTAAAGAAAACGATAGACTAAAAGTGTTTGATAATTTTAAGATAATTTTGCACTGATGCAAAACTCGCCAGCAATACATTTTTGTAATTAAAAATAAAACTATTAATATTTACAAATAGTCAATAGAAATATGTTTTAACGTTTATGTGTATCTAACTTTGTATGGGACACTTGTGATTTTGGTGCCACTCACACATAAGAGGTTTATTAAAATAGTATCTTACGTTTAGCACGATGTGATAACTTTGTATTGTTTGTAAATGTGTTGTGGATTATATTTTTCTTCGCAGAGATGTATTTTTAAAGACATGTTGGTAAATAATTTAAATCCATTTTTCGTGTGATTTGCGTATTTTTTGATACCAATGACAGTATTATGACTTTAAAACGATATAATATATGAAAATACTACAAAAGATTTTCGAATTCTTGGATGTATATTAGCTAAGATTATCTGGATAGTAATGGGCATATAATTTTTTGATCCCTGCCCGTTGCATCTGTTTTTATCGATTACACTACCAGTAATTAAAAAAGCAGCATTTAACTATGTGATTTGAGTTACTCACAAACTAACATCAATACCAGACGAAGTACTAGATATACTTGAACATGTACTTAAGAAATTGCGGGCTTTTGAAAAGTAGCTTCATTTTGAAATAATCTATATTTCATAAGCGAAACATTAAGTTACTAAAATTTTTTTTTAATTATAAGATTTAATTTTTTACATTTCTGGTAATTTGTGTACACAAAGAAATGAAGGTTAGTTTAGACAGCATGTCATTGAAAGTTTAAATTTGTAATTTTTTTCAGAGAAAAATATTAAACGCTGAAACTGTTTTCGCGATACAAGTAAGATTTGAGCTCCTATTACACTTATTATTATATTTCAGCCTTTCTTGCGAAACAAAATTTATATCTACTTTGTCTAACTAACCGTTACTTAAGTAGATCGACAACTTTAGACAAATGGCCATCTTCATGAAACCCGTTCCACCTGGCGCTCCCTAATGATGTCATCCATAATTCATAAAAGCGACCAGGGATCCGGTATCGCCCTTGTCGATTATCCGCAGACGCTAAGAATAGTTTTAAAAAAGAAATTAAAAAATTGTTTTAACATCATTGAAGTTGGTTGAATATACGATTTTTTTAATAATTCGATAGCTCCGTGCGAAACTACTTTAAATAACTGATTTCCATCAGGATTCATTCAATTTCAAAATGATGATAATGTACCTTGCGGAAGGGTCAATATATTTCGAATTCGTTTCGGTTTGGGGGTGTATTAAAAACCATTAATTATTGAGTTTATTTAAGGCATAACATTAGTATGTATATTATTTTTTCACCCTAGAGAGCGTAGTGTTGTAGAAGATTTACGGTTTGAGTACGGTGATAAAATCAAAACATTTTTTTTATTTACTTTTGCAGTTTCGTAATTGATCATTAAAATTAGACTTTACTTAATATTATTAGACATAACTTAGATTTAACTTAATATTATTAGACATAACTTAATTTTATTAGACTTAACTTAATATTATTAATAAATGTTGTGTGTTAATAAAAGGATAAAGGTTACTAACTTCATTCAATTTTAATATAAAAACGTATCAAGTGCGTTGAATCAATATTCAGAGAGTGCGTGATGTGATATTCTTGAAATTTGTTAGCCACCATTTTATTATCCGTTCATATTTACCGGGAAATAAACTGGAAATTCTTACTAATTTTATAAACGTGAAAGTAACTCGTCTGTCTGTTTCACTTTTTCACGCTTAAACCGCTCAACCGACAATGATTAAATTTAATATGGAGAAAGATTTCATTTTATACCATTTTATTTTATTTTAACCAATGAAGGGTTGAAAAGGAAGTGGAAATGTTATAAAAAGTCCCATGTTTCTGAAGTTAGAAATATGAAAACTGATATATAGTTTGAAATAAATAAATTAAAAATACCTGTGTTAGTGCATTTATAAAAAAAACTTTTAAGGATTTTGAAATGGGACCTGAAAATTTGTACATGGTTTGAATCTTAGAGAGAACATAATTGGATTTGGAAGATTTATGATGTTCAATATATCAAAAAAAATTATCCGTAATAAATATTTGTAGAATGAGATTTTACTTAACAATGTTCACGTTGTCACTGTTGCTCAGTATGATTACGGCAACTCAATTTTGGTAAGTGAAAATGCACATGTAGTAAGGTAATTAACACAAAAATCAATCCTATTACAAAATTATTTGACCATGTTTTGCTTAGGCTCATCGGCCGCTCTTGTCTTGTTCAATTGCGTTAATATGCATGCACGGCCGCTACGGAGGCGCAACGGCTACAGCGCAGCAACCCACGCTGTGCGGCGAGGCGGCGTGTGTACGTTTCAAACTATACTTACCACAAAGGGTAGAACGTGAGAGCAGACCACATTATCGTACGCACCTAGTATTATGATATTTGATAAAAAACTTTTTGTTTCATACCTTATATTTGGGTAGTAAAGGATAATACAACATACGGTTATGTTGTATTCTCCTTTTTTAACTTAAGATATGCCACGTAAACGTGTCATTTGGCGCGTAGCTACAAGAGAGCTCCAACTTCAAAACTTCCTCGAACCAAAGAATCCTCGGTTCAATTTCATATACGCCAAGCCTCAAATTCAGAGCCGTCATGCGTCATGTGCCTTTTAGAAACGCAGTGACGTTAGAGCAATAATAGGCCCGCCGGACCTTGAATGGAAAACATCATGTGGTTTAAAAGCTAGGCAAGTTTTAGAGCACAACAAATCCGTCTAAGTTTATATGCTGAATGTCACATATCGGAAAGACCTGCTGAAAAGTTTGATCTGTCTCAGACCCGCCGGATGAAGCAGTAACAAACACGTGATAATTTAGATGCTAAGCATCACGCATCTCTTATTGCCGCTGAGTTGCTTGAAAAATCACAATGACGGCGTTATATAAACGCTAAGCAGAAAATTGAGAAAAGACACACTTTTTATTAACTTAAGATATGCCACGTAACTTGAATGCACGTGGGACGAATTTAATTCGGCGTTACCAGCTACAGGGTAAAAAATACCCTAGAGTCCTTAAAATTGAACGTGTCTTAGTTCCACGCTGTTCACTGACTTGTTGCCTTAAATACATTCTAACCGGTATTTTACGTCCCCGTCCCGCGTGCGGTGACCAAATGATGGCGTTCGCTTTGTCACAGTAGACGCGTAAACTGGCTATGGATATATTTTAACCGGTAACGATACTTTAAGTTATAATTTTTTCCTTGGTGTTATTTTTTTATATTTTACTCAAAACGCCAATAATAATACTTAAATAGCAAAATGGAATATAATGCAAGAATAAAAGAGTGAGAATGAAAATATATGGGAAAAAGATTTTGAAAATTACATTGATCAGGAAAGTGATACGTTGTAGGAAGGGGATCGAGCAAATGGTGCGTTGGATTTTGAATTTGAAAGTACATTTGAAGAAGACTTTAGCTTACCCGTGCAGAAAATTTATAGGAAGAGATAAAAATACTACGTGACCAGAGAATGTCGCACATGATCACATAACGTTGTTAATAGTTCACTAGGACCGATTAACAAAGGTAGATCGTGCCAGACCAGTTTAGAATCAGATCCCATATCTGTTATTTTCAGAAAAATATTTACAAAAGAATTTCATCAAAAAATTGAAATACAAATATACAAGAAATCATCATTTTTAGTGAACTGACATGGATGAAATAAGAGCTCTTTCTGGCTTACTATATTTTTTTCGGTCGCTACGAAGCGGATATCTCAATACCAAAAATTTGTTTGTGAAACATATAGAAGTAGCTATAACATATGCATGGTCACTTTATCTCGGAATATATTTCATTCCTTACTAATGTGATTATGTTTTGACTGTCTTCACACATGTGTCGAAAAAGACTATATGACAAATTGGATTCTGTTCGGGAGGTGTATGAACTTCATTCTCAACCTAAAAAAAATTGTTCCTTGGGTGAATATGTTACTATGGATGAAAAGCTGGAAAAAATATGTGGTTTACATATTTAGGCAATATATATTAAGCAAATCAGGAAAGTATGGCATAAAGATATTTTCATTGGCGGATGATCAAATCATTTACAAGCGAATTCACGTTTCACGATAATTCAAGATTTGATAATGTCAAATGTTTGGTAGAACCTATCAAAAATCATCACAGCGTTGTGATGGATCGTTAGAGATTATGAACTGACAGATACTTAGAATTTATGGGTTTATCACTCCACGAAACAATAAGACATTGATTTTTCTTAGCTTTGCTAGAGCACAATTCGGCTTTTGGTCCATCTTTGGTTTTTAGAAAAGACTTAACTCGTTCTTTTGGTCGTTCGCAAAAAAAACCTTAATTTACTTTTAGCATAAACCATACATCGGAATGCCAAGAAGATATTGATATAGAAGTAAAGCTAGAAATAATCATTGATACAAGAAAAACAAATGCGGTGTTGACGCCGTCTATGAGTTACGTGGAACTTGTGATTCAAAAAAGGGTCGAAAAACCAAGAATACTTGTTTTATTTTTATTTATAATGATTGTTATAAAAAAATTATAAAAACGATTTCTTAAAAGTAAATTAATAACCATATTCTTAACAAAAAGATTGTTATTTTCGTAACTTTATCGCCTATAATCAAACATATTTTACTAGGAAAAAATTAAATTATTTTGGATAGATCTTGAAGGTTTTTTTTAATTAATGTTGATTTTGGTTAGATTTAAATGAAAAGTGTTGTTTTTCATAGATGGAGTCTTGCAATATATTGTCGATGAGAACGTTATTTGTTTTATTTCTAAATAATTTTTGATCAGGGGAAAAGCTTTCCTACCTACCTACTTATTAAATACTAGCCTATTATAATTTTCGTAACACAAGAATAAAGTCGCGTTAGTTAAAATAAATTCAACAAAAATACAATCATGTGGTTCTTACATGCCAATATAATCATAACAATACAGATGCAGCATTGAATTTTAAATGGCAATGAAATATACACTTATCTCGGAATTAAAATTTTTAATAATTTTCTCAAAATTACCCTTCTCCAACGATGAATGTTGCGGAATAATTATATTATTTTACATTGCATTAACTGTCTTTTGATATGCAATTTAATTCATGTATTTTAATTAAGATAATAACGTCGATCTGGCGCAAAATAAACTAAATGTAAAAGTTGAGCATTAAATTGTTTTAAATAACGCATTTAAAGTTCCTGTAAAAAATATTAAATTAGCACACCCAAATTGATTACAAAAACGTTAAAATAATGTGTATCTATGTGTATATATCATATCAATGATAATTCAATTATTCATTAAAATATTTGTATTGATAACACATATACATTATGTGGCCTAATAAAGTAGTAATGATAACGTTCTGATAAAGGATAAAGCCAGTAATAGTTTATAATTTTCCAAAAAATTTATAAGCTCCTATTTTTTTCAAAATTTAAAATTGCTCTTACAACATAAATTGTACATGTAAAATGTATTATATTCAAAAGACAGTTATTTGAATCGGAGTAATATTAAGAAGTACCAGTTCATTTTTAATGATTTATATGTTTGTACAAACAAAGGGAACATAGGTAAATGATCTCGTGAATTTATTATTAATTATATTATTTCTGTAATGCTTTGTTCGATAGAAGAGCCATTTTTGCTAGCACGTATCGCCATATACTTAGTAGTTTAGCTTAAGAAAGGAGAACTTTAAGTAACATAAATCCCGCCCCCTCGTACTTGACGCTTTCAAGTAATAAATAAGCTTACTATGTGTCTAAATAATATATAATTAGAAAATATACCTGGTGTAATATAATTTATGTTACGGGCAAATTAAATAGCATAATTAATACTTTAGAAATGCGCCAAATAAATATACAAAATTGCGAATATGCGACTCAACAAATTATTATTGATTTTTCCATTATTCGCTCATATAAATATTAGTATGCATTACATATAAAAAACTAATGTATATCTCTACAGTCTGAAATGGAAATTAAAAGGAAAAAATCACCATAGGTATCCCATAGTACAGAAAAAGCCAAAATTAATTTTTATTTGGTTTGCCTTTATGTCTCTGCTTACTTCTTGACATGTTTGCCTAAGTCAATACTCCTTTTTATTTTTTATAATACTTGTCTGTTTTGTTTTCTTTATTTCTCTATTTGTTTGATTACTATGATATGCAATAAGTACTGAAGCCAGTTGAATTAGATTTTAATTGTCTAATTATGATAAGACCTTGGTATCTTGATCAAATATTGCCTAAGCATTTGAAATTTATTTGTACGAGGAGTAAATATCAAATGCGCATGCTTAAAAACTTATAAAGAAGAATTATCAAAACATCATAGCGATTCGACTTGAAATTCACACTAAGTTGTAAATTACTTTCATTCTGATTTTGAAGGGAATTTTTAAAACATAAATTTTTAAAATATAATTGCCGTGATACAGACTATTGTAATTAACGAATTTTGATCTATAATTTTATTTTCTTATAGTTATACTTCGAGGCTCGAGGCTAATAATATCTATAAATCTATGAAATAATGCAACAAAAATGCCATAAAAATGTAATAAGCAAATAAGTAAACGTAATAAGCTTGAAACGATTTCAGCAAACTTTTTTCATTCTAGTCTCTTACTTTTAAACAATAATTTTGTTAAATATGGTCTTTATCAAAATAATGAGAAAAAGAATGAAGTTTTGGAAAAATAATGTAATAAAAAAAAACTTAAATAACTTAAATAACTCGTTAAAAAAGCTTCTCTAATTTCATGCGTATGGTTCATATATTTTTTCCTGCTTTGTTTATTACCAGTTTACTCTAAGCAATCCATATAAAAATAACTTTTTTTATTATCGTTGTTACCATACATTTCATCAGTAGACATAATAAGAATTGTTACTCTACAGCTCAATTATTTTTCATAAATTTTAGATGTTTATATTTTATAAACTTACGTATCAATTTTTGCATTCACTTCCTCACTCCTACCCAACATTCAGTTCTAGTACTGCATTGCACAAGCATTCACAACTTAGTTAAGATTTACTCTAGTGTGCATTCATGTTTTTTTTATGTAATTATGCTGGCTTATATATTATCAGTTACTTTCGCATACATCATTATAAATTTTGTTTGTTACGTAAAATCAAAATTCGTTAAATAAATTTTAAAATAATGCTAATAGCAAACTCAGTCTTCTATTCTTCATTTTTGGAAATATTAAGAATGTGTTTGCAAGCAAATAAGTTAAATATTTTATTTACTGATGCGTCATTTTAGGTACATTTACCTGAATTTATGCTCACTAAAAATGTTTTATAACGTCTAAAACTTTCTAATAAATATTAGCATACCTCACGTTTTGATTGGTACAACTAAAAGTAATAATTTAGTTAAATTGGTTCGAAATATAAAGTCCAAAATAATATTAATTAAATTTTTTATTATAACATATATGAATTAACCCTAATACTTTTATAATAAAAAATCACACATTCGTTGACTTATGTAAATCATGTAATTACTTTGGTGCCTAATGCGTTTCTGCACATTTATAAAGTCAACATCGTCAACATTATAAAAGCAAATATTCAGTACCCGTTGGACAGAAATTACTTGATGGTCTTATTTTTAAACTATAATAAATTATTCCACAAAAGCAGTTTATGTGAATAAGATATATAAAGATAATATCTGTTAATTCAAAGAAAGCTCTAATTCTTAAAAATTTAATAAAATAGTCTATGGATCAACGAAATACTTGTCCAAAGAAACAAATTTTAATTATAAAAATGATATTTTAACCACGAAACTCTTAATAAATTCTATATACAGATCCTTGCTTAAAAGTAATGACATCGAAAAATTATTATTCATCTTTCTATGTACGACGCAAAGGCAAAAAGCGATATTAATATTAAAACCGGAAACCTCACAAAGAAAAGTTTCTTATTTTATATATTTTCATTCATCGAAATGCTTTGCACTATTGGTAATTGTTTAATAATTGTCGTTTCTAAATGTCTTTCACAGCTAGATGCAATTCGTGGTATAAAGTTATAATTATTATCGATGATAATAATTCTGTGTTGGTAAATGTGCGAGCAATACAAAGAAATTCACAACCACGATCTTAAACATAGAATTAATCTGGAGAGCTTACGATGGCTATTTGATAATTTTTCTGTATCATCAATATTTTTGTTAATGTTAACATTAATATGATTAGAAAAGTATAATAATATATTTTATTTCATTTCGGATCTTCAGGTATACCAATTTTTATTTCGATAGCATCTATTTTTCTTTATTTTATTAAATTGATCTCAAATTTTTATTTATATGTTACACTTCTCAGGATAAGAGAAAAGAGAACTAAACGTTCAAATTTCAGACTTTGATTTAAAATAATAACCAGCGATAAGGAGTTTATTTATGACTTAATGTGGATATGATAACTTTATGCATATAATGCTATTTTGTTCATGTTATTGAAGTGATATAATCATTTTAATTATCATATACAATTATCTATAATGTGTAATGTTTTATACTAAGATTTTAAAGAAAAAACTTATATATATTTCCTACTCTGAGTTAATTGCTGCATTGACTGAAGGGATTTTATTATTTTGTTAAATTTTTATTACTTAGCGAATAATTGTGAGCGTTCAAAACATCAGTACTGAAAACATACGCCCCCTTCATTATTATAATTTCTATCTTTAAAATAATTATTCTACAAATGCAGCAAGATGTTAATTATTCTATAAATGCGAAAATAAATAGATGCAGCATTTATTTTTTCTTGTTTATTTGTACATAAATTCAATAAATACCACAACCAACATTAAACTAAAATAAATTTGGTATATAATTTATATAACATATAAAATAATATATAATATTATAAATGTTTAAAATTAAACCTTGCAATAAAGCCACACGCTCATCGCAAATGTTTCGTTTTGGTTTCACAAATTTCTTTTAAAATCAGTTTACTTGTTTATATCATTTGTTTTATTTCAAAAATGACCAATGATAGTTAAACTTAAAAATGTACATTTCTTTCAGTATGGAAAAAATATACCTAAATCAAAACTTACCATGTACATATAAATAATCGATCTCATAAATTTATTTAATTTATTATATAAGCCCTTGCCTGTAAAAGCTAAATAGAATTGTAAAAAAGTTAAAAGCATAAAAATTCCTAAAACTTCGCATAATAACTTAATGAATGATATAAGTTTTATAATATAATGTCAGTCTTTTTCTATTCATTTTGTCAACAGACTAATGTTCCATTTCCGTCTCTTGACTACCGAAAAGGTTATTGATAAAATTTTAGACTTAACACCGGTAAATATTTCACAAATTGTATTTATTGCATTCGTTAATTTCTTATTATGTTCTAAAAATATCATTACACAGCTGGTTTATTTGGAACATAACAATTCAAATAATACTAGCCTTTAATTATTACATTATGCCCAAATTATTAACTCGCCATCCCAGTTAACGAGTTTATTTCATATTTACGTATATTGAAGAAAATTTTTGTGTCACGCACACAAAATTGTGCTTTGTGTATTAAAGAAAATCACACAGGGCTTTTTACTAAAATTTGCTAAGTAGCGATTCTTCTGAAATAGAAAGGTAGTTAGCACATTTGGTAGCCAAAGGGGACATTTTCACATTTTTTCCAAATAATGAAGTCGTTTTTCTATTGTAGTATGAGAGCACAACATAAGCTCTTTCAGATAATGCAAACTTAGCGAGACGTTGAATTCAATCGCAAACGTATGGATATTCTAATGTTTCTGTTATTTGACTCCGACTCCATTCTTATATTTTTTATAATACTTTCAAAACAAATCTATAGAATTATGACCTTTGAGAGATGATATGTGTTAGATGTATAGTTAGTAATGACAATAAATCTCAAATATTTTTTTATGAGAAACATGAATATAAACATTTTTAATTGTGGTTATTACCAATTCCTTGAAATCAAGTCATTAAACTTCTGCACTTAAACAACCAAAAGCATGGAAAATTTATTATCATCGTTAGTTAAATATGAATATTAAAAAAGTAATTCACATTATCCCACCTATTTCAGAAAATTTTCGTTGCGGATTTGACGGAAAAATTATTCAAACACCTAACCTCGGGCAAAGCCTCTAGTTCAAAACATTTTCCTATGCAAGTGGATCTTGGTGAAAAATGAAAGAAAGTACATTTTTCGTTTTAAAATATTTAGTCACTAAAAATAAATGTAATATGTGACTTGAAAGATTGAAATATATGGTATAAATAGGTTAATAAATGGCTGTTATTTTTAAACACACCTAAGATAAAAAGCAATGATGCCTACGTGCTCCAGCTCAAAAATAATATTTAAATTCTTCCTAGGAGGCATTATTATTCAATACTATTTTTTCAGACAGGTGACATTCCACGTTGAATATAATTAGAAATCATATTGTAAACAAGTTGGAGCCGTGCGCCGTCTTCTTTTATCAAATAGTATTAAATCATGAATGTAAGATTTATGTATTTGTCACATATGTAAAACAAATATGTGATCTACACACAAAATACTGAAGTAGGTTTAAAATAATAAACGATTTTCTGTACTGGAAAAGTACGACGTAGCAGCGTAGCAAATATACATCTCAATAACGGATTGCGTGAAGCGGTCGATGGTCTCTGGTTACCCTAGTACTCGCCCATGCATATATAAGAGCTTAATTATTGCATACAAATGACATTGCGCTTGAATATGTTTTAAGGATGAAAAGTTTTGAGATCTCCCGTAATCATAAAGCGCGACTGTGCTACGCGGCTTTCAGTGTGGAAGAACCACAAATTAAATATAATTTTGTTCAAAATATTTGCATACGGAAGGGGAAAGTTAAAGGTTAATACTCCCATAACAAATAGTTCTGCTATTATTATTTGGTTTAGTATTTTACTCTATCTTGCAATACGAACTTCTAAAACAAGTTTATAATATCACTTTTCACATTATACTTCTAATGAAATAAGTAAAGATGGTAACGTATAACGTGTGATATAAAATACATGTCAGTTTCATTACAGAAGCACGTAATATTTGCACATGAATTAAAGCAATTAAAGGAAGCAATTTCGAACATTAAAATTTATTTTTGTAAAGAAAATTAATTTTCCAATTAAATAAGCAAAGTACAGAACGTCATGGTTCTTGTAATTTTTATCTTATTATTATTTGTCGGTTTTACTAATTGACCAAGTAAAGCGTAATCGTAAAGTTCAGAATGGATTTTTATTCTACAACGAGTTATTCACCCAATACATCCACAGTTATGATCCAATTAACCTGAAAATAGATATTAATATTAACTAACCAAACTATTTTCAGTTTAGAAATAATAAACGTATTTCTGTGTGATGTTGAAACTTATTAGGTGCCTGTTGCCTTCAGTTACGCTAAAAGCTTGCCTTTCTTAACATATCAATGTACTCCCGGTATATTCAAAGTTAATATATTACCAATAAATTCTAAAATAGGCCTATACAGTCTTAAATAACATGGTAGTACCGCATGATAAAACAGTATCTGTCGAATTCGTCTCTTGACGATATTAAGTATTATTAGACTTGTGTCATAATTATAATTTTGTAACTGATGTATAACTATTATAAATGTAATTGAATTAAAATAGTTATTAATTGAATTACGTAGTCGCAGTTGTGACAACCCATTTTAACTTAATTATCAATATTGGTTCGGAAGTTATTAGATGTAAGTTGTTTTTCATATGGATTTACTGCGGAAAAATTATTTTTTATTTAATATTTTCTCTTTTGACGAAGTGAATTAACAAAGAAAGAAATATTTTATTTATTTTTTAACATAATAATTTTGTTTATTATTTTTTCTTATTTCAAGTAATTTAAATGTAAATTTGAATGATTTATTATTGCTCGATAATACAACAATTTATATAAAATCAAGATGAAAATCATTTCAAATATGAACTTCAATGGACATTAGTCATAGCAGGTACTTTAAAAATGTTATCATCCAATTTTTCATACTCCCCGAAATATAATTAATAAACATTGTTTTCTTTTGAGACAAATATTTTACTTGCTTTAAAAAATGGGCATTCACGATAAGAACTAAAATTTGTATTTACTGCAAAAACAAACTCTAATCAAAATTAACTAGTTTTATAATTATAATGACGTCAATGGAGATCCAACAAGTTTTCATTTACACGGTCGGCCCCAATATGAAATATCATCACTTAGTTAGAGGCGGTCATTAATCAAAGAGCCCCTCTCAAGTCAGATGATATTAGAATAAATTCCAATATTCAACGATGAACAAATCTACATAATGGGTCAATATTTAAATGCGAAGAGAAGACTTGGTAATGCAATATGCACACGTAAATTCCAATTCCTTACTGAATTGGTTTTTAAATATCAGTCTGTAAATAAAGCTCACAGTTTTAATTATTGTGATCTGCACAGGATAATCTCGCATAAAATTAAGCCTTTTTTCTGCATAATATCAATTACTATGATTTAGTGATAATTATATTTATGATGGTAAAGTAACGTATATTTAATATAAAATATTTAAAGAATTATAATATTATATTTTAGGTCAATAACGATGACGATTTAACCTTAAAATAAAGTGTAAATTAGATTAGTAATTCATCGTTATTTTTTTATTCACTTTAAATACAATTTTATATATTTTTGTGAAATAAGCCTAATATTACAAAGATTTGTTAAAAATTGGCCAAGCACAAAAATAAACAAAAATTCTGCATTAACATGGGAAATTATCTATCGTGTGTCCCAGAAATTTAAATTATTTAAGCTAAAGCATTTTTTACTGTCTTTTATGTATATACTCAAGCAAATCGGTAAACTTGATGACTGGTGACTGCGATAATAAGCTACTTATTGTCAGTATTAACTAGATTAATTTTTAGTTCAATGTCGGTGAGTCAACGTGAATATGTAAACATAAAATAATATGAATACGTAATACATAAATTAGCAGATATAAAGTTGGTATTCCTCTTCAGTATTATATGCACAAACACATGGATAAACACTTAAGATAACCAACGATTACTTACAAATTACTTGGGTTAAATAATAAAAACAATAATAAACAAAATAACAAACATTTAGTTTAATTAATTTTACATTTAATTTAAAAAATGTCTCTCATATTTTGCACTTTATTCTTAAATTATTAAAATCCGTTACACACAATTTTGACCCAAAACACAGGTTAAGTATAACAAGTATAACACAGGTTAAATATAGGTTAAGTATCAGGGTATGCACACTGGGCGCCATGCGACATCCTCAAAGTGATAAAATGCGCCACGCGTAATATTTTCTTTAGTTTTGAATATTGAACGATATGAGCAATATATCCGAAAAGGAATAATCGAGAATACTGTGAATTCAGTATTTCAAAACTCAGTCTTTTCCCAAATTTATTTTCATAAGTCTTGTCGTTAGATTCTGTTTACGATAATGAAAGTTTTAAATGTAATTATGATTAACAAAATTGTAAAAATAAAATTTACGTATTATTATTGAACTAATTAAACAAGAGTATTCACATAAGTGTAAACGAATTTATTTGTACTTTAAAGTCATTCAAATACAAATACTGAAATATCCTATTTAAGCTTCTTTGAAGAGAAAACGCATATTTTAGAATTCAAAGAAAACACAATACTGAGATGAGAACATTGTGTTTTTTTCGAGTTTTAACATAGAAACTACTGGACCATTTACATAAAAATTTTAATATAATCAAAATTTGTCGTATGGGAGAAAATTCTGCCAATTTTAGTAGAGAATTTTATTCAAGTACGATTTTCGAAGGTTAATTTAAAAATGTGTGTATTCAGGCTTCAAGCTATATCCCTTAAATAAATTTCGATTAAAGGTTTATAAGTTTGTAGCCAACTCCATTTGATACAATGTAAATTTAAAATCGATTTTATACTGCGAGAACCGGGTCATTTCAAGTATTTTATTAAAATCTAAATAAAATCAACAATAAAAAAAAACAAAATTGCTTTGCGTTTACAAAACAAGATATACGTAAACTAATAACACTTGAAACTGCTAACAGATAGCACTGGATAAAAAATGCTTTTACTAGTATCAGAAAGTTTAATCCATTCTATTTTTTTGTCAAACGTCTAAATTTTTCTGGAGCTCTTTTTTTCTTGCGGCTGTTGTTACGTGCTAGATTGTCTTTCCGAAACATAATTTTTAATGCTTTAAATTCACTTCTATTTATCGACCAAGAAATACATTTTATATGTGAATTTCAAGTCTAGTCTATTTTATTTCATTTAAAAGTTGGAAGCTCGTCACAGGAAGATTGATGGACAACATCGTCAACAGAAGTAAGACACGTTGCTTCCCATTCATTGTAATCAGATGTAGAGAGTACAGAATCATAAAACAATCAAATGTGAAAGAAATAGTTTAAACTTGCGGGCCATGAGAAAGTAGTCTAAAAACTAGGAATATTAACAAATTATAAATAAAATGGTAGAACACTCATCATTCACTGGTGTATTTTATCTTCGTAATAACTCTAATATTTCAGTTATTTATAGAGCATATTTTTACTAACGTAGGAATCCATAAATAGGCTCTGATATTTCTCATTTTAAGTGAAAAATGTAAGAGGGATAAATGTGAAATTAGAAAAAGTATTAATGAAACTAAATATTTTTATTTCTTAAATTCACAGTATCTTTATATCCGCGGAAAAAATGGAAAATATAGTTTAGTAGCGAAAAATAAAAGATATTTACTAATAATTTAATAGAAATTATAAATTTCTTTTTATTTTTAGTTTTTCTATATGTGCCGAGTGTATTGGCAACCCTGGTAGTACAGGTTCTACTCGTACTTAATAGGTTTATTAACAATATAATACTTCTAACGTCATTTAGTAACTTTTCCTACAGGTTATATGATATGTATAAACTAGTTAGACATTATATGTAATGGTTTTTTGTAGAAAATTATGTCCTAAATAGAGAAATCAATTATGTCACTTATGAGAATAACATAAAAACAACCCGAATTCCTAAATCTTTATTAGTGAAAACTATTTGGAGAGTAATATGCATATTGTTTAAACCGTTACGTCACATGCTTTTTTTACAAATAATTACATGAATCACCTATAAAACGTTGTTCGAAGGCAATTCCTTTTATAATTGGTCTTTAACTTCACTGTTAATAGGTCATCATCAATATCGGAGTGGTCATCGTCTATCCGCTTTAGAAATTAGAAAGTTTACAGCCTTATTGTCATATTATATACCTTACATAGTCAAATGAGAAGATTGAGAAATTTTATTTATTTATTACATTATTTTGACCTTGGAGAATGCTTGGAGAATCAGGTACAGAATGTGTGCCATGCTAATGCATCCATACTCCAAGAACTCCGTATCTGGCTGCATTTGTCGAAACTCACGTAATAAATTTGAGTTGTACAAACTCTAATGATGAAATCCTTGCAGCACGTGACGCAGAGTAAAAAAGGCCGAATTAAATGCTTGCTTGTATAGGGCAAATTGAAAGATAGCAAACCATGTAGGAGGGCATCGTAATCCGAGCACCGAGATAGATGAATCAGGTCAAGACATCCATAGAGTTTTCCCTAAACAAGTGCACCCGGATAATAGCGAATAGAGAGAAATAGCAATATATCCTGAGGCGTATTATTCAATCGAAACAAGCTTGATGTTATGACCGAGACTAATCTGTTAAGAGTGTAACGTCTAAGAAGACAACATTACAGGAAAAGTAATTTAAAATTTCTATAACCTTTGTAATTAACAACAAAAAAGTTTTAAGCTCTTCTTCTTTCTAATTGTAATTCTATAGGTCAAAATTCTACAAGTCTATAAGTTTATAATGTTCTACAAGTTTATAATTTTTACTCAATTCCACCCCGCCCACGTTCTCTTTGAGTTATGGGGTTTTGACTTACGAAAATAGCTTTTATTAAAACGACACAAAAGTTGTAATCTAAAATTTTAGTCTTCACCTACAATAATACTAAAGTCTTAATCTAGGTCTTCTAAAAGAGCATTACATAAGTTACTACAAGTTATATAATGCTTACTTAGAACATTATGCCAATTTTGGACGAGTAGCAATCTTCACGAGACTCCCTTCACTCGGCGCTATTTAATGAAGCCATTCATATATCATAAAATTGATTAAGGATCGCGTAATGCTATTGTTAGATAAAGTGCGATTCCAAGCATAATTGTGAGGAAGAAAATAATGTGTCCTTATATGCCATATTGAAGTTAGTGCAATGTCCACTTTTTAATAGAAGGATAGTTCCGCTCAAAGCCTTTTTTAAACAATTTGTTGAGATCAACATCATTATATTTTTTATTATGAAGGTAATTTATGTCGGTTTTCGAAAGGGCTTATGAACATATTTCAAAATTAAGTCAAGTCTGGTGATGTGAAAAAAGCAATTGATTGTTGTCTTGATTTATGGCATTAACTTTATTTGGAGATTGTTGTACAACCCGAGAAGACCTAATTCCACAGATTTATAGTCTGTATGCGAAGTTATGCTGTTTTAGTTACTAAATTTTATTGTTAAATTTATTCTTATCTGTAAATGGTTGGTTCGGTATTTAACTCTTAAATAATTCTAATTATCCCATCTTTCTCATTTAGGAAATTTATAATTTCGACGTGTCGTCTATATTTATACCACGTCGGTTTTATTGGCACACCATTAACTCTATAACGTTGATATCTGGTTATGAATGTTTCTAATGCCTAAAAAGCTTAATAAACCCCCTTATTAAAGCCTCTTTGGGCACAATAGGAGTAAAATTTCATTATCGAATTTCGTGTATCGCTTTTCATGAAACCTTTTCATGTAACGTTGAATGTATAACAATAATATCTTTTAATTCGAATTTAGTACAATCTATGGACTTATATTCAGTATATTTTGTTAATATTTAAGTCAAAGTATTTATCGTGCCCTTACCTTTATTTGCAACTTTAAGTGCATGCATGCGTGAAAATAAAAAAAAATAAAGATGAGTATTATATTAGAATAAAACAGTGTGTGGACGCGTGCACATAAACGCGAAAAAATAAGACAAAAATATGTGTATACACGTGAATATAAATATCCTATATTTATTTTGTGACACTCACAGTTCTCTGTGATTGATTTGCATTTCGTAGTAAAAGTGTGTAATATTAATTTATTTATGTGCCGTATGTATTTCAACTGTGAGTATTATTTATATTTGATTCATTGTTATTGTTTTATTACTTATTATTTCTTATCCTGAATAGTTATGTTACAGTGAGTAATATTTTTGTTGATTCGTGTTTATCACCTTCTCTTTCTCTCTCTCTCTCTCGCGCTCTCTCTTTCTCTCTCTCTTTATGTTTTACCCCTTAATATATACTTAGAAATCGACACTTAAATCGCCAAAGATATGTCACTTCTGTCATGTGTATTGAGTGGATCGCACTAAAATTTATTTTTAGAATAACAAAAGTGGGGATTTTAATCACACACTATTGTCTAAAATATAGTTGAATAGGTCTCTAAATATATTTGGGTTGTGTCTTGAACATTTTTTTGATACGGCGAAAAAAGCTTTTAAAAGGGTCATTTATGTAATAATTAAGCGACCACGATCCCTACCAGCTATACCGCTATTTTGGAATATCTAAAAATTATTCATAATTGTAATATGTAAAACGAAATTGAAAGGAAAATTTTCGCAGCTAATTAGTCTCTACTAGCATGCATGTAATAGTTGATCAACTTATGATATGTAATTGGATTAAAATAACTCTGTATTTTGACAAACATATTTATTATGTCTCTAAAATATATGCTAGGCAATGTTCTTTTATATTTACATTGTAATGTTAACTATATGCGAAGAAGTGATATTGTTTGTAAAAGCACCATTATTTCACGCATTTAAGATTTATAATAATACAAGCGGCCCGGTACGTGCTTCGCTACGTATAAAGTGAAATATTAAAAAAAATTAATTGGAACATCAAATTCATTTATTCAAACAAAAAAATATTTTATTAATTGCTAGCTATTTTAAAACTTAATCAAAAACATTAGGATAAACAATATTTTTTGTTTTTATATTTTGAGCATGAATAAACGAACGGCTGGGTGTACCGACTCTGGAACAGACAACATAAAGTTGGCCATGTGAAAAACATGAATCCTCCAAATTCACACCACAAACGTTAAGTGTTTGCCCTTGGGCCTTGTTGATGGACATCGCAAATGATACACGCACAGGATATTGTAATCGTTTGAATTCAAATGGAATATCAGTTGGAATCATAGAGATTCGCGGTATCAAACAAACTTCTCCTTTTGATTTAGCAGTTAAGATCGTAGCTTCAATCAAATTTGGCAATAACTTTTTCACTGCCAATCTGGTGCCATTACACAGTTTTGGTGGATTAATATTTCGCAATAATATAAGCAAAGAACCAACTTTCAGATTCAAGCAATGCGGTGGCATACCAGCCGGTTCCAATGAATTTAAAAATTCAATTGGATAATTCATTGCTTCATCTTGATTCATAACACTGTCAATTGATTTATATGTCGTGACTACACCTGGCAGTTTCGCTTGAATTTGAAAAATAATGGGATTGATATGAATGTTCTTCGGTGCTAAAATGGCGCGTTCTCTCAATCAATCATGATTTCTGTAATTCTGAATAATATTCGGAAAAACACATTCAATCAATTCATCTATCGATTCCGCAATTGTACAAAAATTGTTCGGTACAGCGGTCAATCCGTTGGTACTGTCGATTTGTATTTTGCCATTATTAATTTCTAACAATTGTTTTGAAAACTCATGGGCAGCTGGATCATTTTGTAGATGAATACGTATATTAATGTTTAGTGTCAATTTTCGTACATATCTCCAAAGAACTGATGACTTCAAACGGGCATATATTTCATCAGCAGGAGTTGATCGAGGAATCCCCTGACAGTAATATCAAAGCACCACCAAAAAGCTGTTGATTACCACGTAAATCTTGTATTGTTTGATTAAATGCTTCTATTGATTTTTTATTCGCCATTGTACACTCATCCCATAAAATAATTGACGTTAATCGCAGAACTTTTGCCATAACAGAATTTCTCAAAATATTGCAAGTTGGAATTTCAATCACCTGTACATTCAATGGCAATTTTAATGCAGAGTGTGCGGTCCGACCACCTTCTAATAATGTAGCAGCAATTCCCGAGGATACAAGTGCCAATTCAATTTTCTGTTCCGATCGAATAGTCGCTAACATCAATGATATAACGAACGTTTTGGCTGTACCTCCAGGTGCATCCAAGAAATACAATCCACCTGCATTATTGAAAACGGCATGCATGATTGTGTCATATACATGTTTTTGCTGAATATTCATTTTGGTTATATTCGATTGTACAAATAAACGCAAATCATTAGAATTGAATTCCTGGTCACGTTGCAATTCACGATCAAACAAATCATGCATATCACGATTTGGTGCGGTCATACCCAATTGTACTAATGCTTTATTTACAATCGTTAGACACATATCTTCAATTATTATCAAAGCTTCGTTGTACATTTCCAAGGTAATCAACAAATCAGGATTTCTTGCCTGATGACGCATACGAATTAAAATATCTTCCGTCATATAATGTTTATATTTGTTCCATAATTCAAGTGGATTTCATGGCATACATGTTGATAATATAATGGCAAATAGCATTCGTATTTGTTGTGGATGAGCTGAAGTAGATGCATCTTGAAGTGTTGAATCCCAATGTGCATCATCATCCAACAAATGCAAGAGTTGACATGCTTCACGATATGTTTGACACAAATGACCGTTGACTATTCTCAATTCTTGAAATTAAAAAAACTTAACTAATAACAATCTCAAATAAAAACACTCAACATTGTTTGGATGTACTGTATATATTCTCCCAATTGCATCTGTTTGGAAAATGCTAGGATGCCCATGGACTGCTGTTCCTTGAAATTTTTTCGAAGACACATTCCATGTGTAATACTGAGGCACTTCAGAATATAACAAATTTATCGCAAAAGTATCAGTTTTGCATAATTTGAAAAAAGCTGTCAACGTAGTCGCTGGTGGTTAGATGTTCTTTCCAATACATTTACTACATTAAAATAAACACGTTGGCCATTCTCAAGATGCACAGCCAAGTGAACAACCACAGGATGTCTTTCGTGCATTGGAAACGACATAATCCTCCAGACAGCTTCATTACTACAAATATAGCGCCCCATTTGATACTGAATAATTTCATCATTTCTATTATTTACATACTTGCCCTTTATTTACATACTTGCAAATATATTTAATGGATTTGACTGAATTACAATACTCCACATTTATATGAGCATTGAATATTTTCGATAATAATGGACAATACGGAACCATCCAACGATTATCAACTTCAAGGTCCTGGTTACGCATTATAATGGTTGCCGTTTTGCCATTATCATTAGGTGATCTATGTCAATTGGGTATCGTTTCGAACACTTTCCATCAATCATACATAGCGAATTCATATTTAGTTCACCGCACGGATCATGCATCATGTTTTTAACGGCAACTTGAAATAACTCAGGATCAACAGTTAGATCAGGAATTTCAGCTGATATAACGTTATCAACTTGATACGGAGTTATTTTATGTACCAGCCAAATTTATATATGTGCGTGCGGCAATCCCCTTTTTTTCATTCGATGGAGTACATATGGCAACGCACCTCTCCAAATACACATAATTTCACAATTAAATCCATAAGTGCTTTCACTTTTTTCCGAAAAACACGTGCTGTAATGTCATGACGATCATTTGTCGACGGTCCTTCAAATAAATTGTTTTTGATGTCATCCCACTGCGGATTACATGTAAATGTAATGAACAGATCCGGTTGACCGTATTTTCGTACATAAGACATTGCGTCTTATGCATATTCGTTCATATTCCGTGGGCTATCAATAAACGAAGATGGCAATATAGTTAAACGTCTGATGTAATTAACATTAGCATCATTCGCTATCGCATCTTGCAAATGAATATATTCTTCGGATCTTAATTTTGATTGGTTGAAACGAATAAAATTAAGACGTTCAGTTTCTATTTTGACATATATATCAACGATGTACTGATGATATAGTTTACCACATCTCAAGATACAATTTTGTTCTTGTGGACGAACCATCAATCGATACGAATAAAATTTTTTTTCTGTACATGTAGACCTGAAAATAAGTGCAAAATGTGACTTTAGAAATTTATACAAATGATGAAATGTCAATACACTGAAAATAGGTCAAATATTTACCTGTTCGTGAATCAGTCATTGGTATATTGATATGGTAGCCATCGTCACCTTTCCAATGCAATATTGGGTATTGCTATGCATCATAACTACGATGAAGTTCCGAAACACGTTACAATTGCTCATTTCTGCGATGAAGTACAATATCACGGGATTGAAACTGATCACCAAAAATTACAATTGCAACCTCATCAATTGTTGGTGCATTGAATCGCCTTTCATGCTCTTCAAAGGTGTTCTATCAGCCTTTATTACGATTTTGTGATTATCAGATGTCATATAATCGAGAGCAATTTTCAACAATTGAACTAATGCGTTATACTGATGGAAAAACCTTTGTAGTTCACGAATAATTTCTCGTCTTGTATTCAAAACAATTGCACAACGGTGATTCAATTCACGATTTTCATCACCAATAAAATAAATTTGCAAAAATTTATGATCAGCGTCGGGGTATGGCAATAACGAACCAACTTGGTAATAAATCTGGCCCTGAATCTGTAACATGTATACAATTTTAGATAGATGTTGTATTATAATTTTTAACATTTTTATCATAATTTTAGGTAAATGTATCATAATTTTTAAATCTATCGAATACTTTATGATTCAGATTGATATAAACCTGGGACAATCCTGTTGAAGTATTTACCTTAAACGTCAGCATAAAATTATCTCTAATAATTTTAGTAGCACCAAAAGAAGTCATTTGAAATGCCGAATTGTATTGTTGAATATGACTCAAAAAGTGCTTCAACTTTTGAGATGTCCCAAAAATTAATGAATACAATGGTTCGGGTGGAGTTTCTAATGCTGGCAATCTCACTTCACCAGTAGCACAACACATGCCGGGCGTTTCACCTGGAAAGTTAGCCGCATCACAATGTTGACATATTGCGTTCATCATTCCAATGTATCCGTACACACTATAATCAATCTGACTGTTGTAATTAAAAGCAGCACGCATCATTTCAGCCAAAACAGCACGACGTATTCGTGATCGCCGTGCAAGATTCAGTACAGGTACAGGGTCAACAGATCTATTTCGTGCATTACGTTCACGCTGCGATGCATTAGCTTGTACGCGTTCATCTGCAGTTTGTGATCGTCTTAGTAAGGCCACATCATTTGCATTACGCGTTCGGCGACCTATATTTGCTAGTCTTGCTCGTGGCATTTTTCCTTCAATTAAAAAAGAATAAATCAACTTAAAAAAATAATTGCTACATTAATGGTACACAATATTTTTTTTGAAATAAAGAAATGCACATGCATACATGTAATTCACTTCAACAGTTCAAAACTTGCCGTTTGTGTAAATGCGTTTGACAATTTAATTCATAGTACATTTGAACAAAAAATATAAACACAAAGCAATCATTATCGCTGACAATTTTCTTTAATCGAACCACGTCCAAAATGAAATGACCGCATGAATGACATAACAACATGCTTTTACTGTCAACACTGAAAAAAGTTTCATTTTGACAGCATAATCGCCATCTGAAAAAATATTCAATTTGACAGCAAAATCCCCATTTACAAAATTATCCGCCATTTATTAAATTCAGTTGTTGCAAAAAATGTGATAAATGAAGAAGCACTCTACCGATTTTGTGCAAACTTCACATAAACCATCTACTAAATAGTCTGAATAAAGCCTAAACATTTGGTTTGGATAGGTGAGCCCGTTCTTGAGTTATAAAATTACAGAGAAAAGAGGCATTGATTTTTATAAATGTAGATATTTATGTTTGAAAACATTAACATTTATAAATAGTTTCACGGTTTCAAGTTCGTACAGAACCTTTATGATTTCCACTCATGTTTGGTAGGTTGTTGACAACATAAACATAAATACCTCCATAATACTTTAAGACCCTTTAATATAAATTCACTCAAAAAACAACAGCAAAGAGAGTTTCCGAATTTCTAAGAGTTTCATATCGCATTTAGTAACCCTCTCCACCCTATACTTTTTTTACATTTTTTTCGAGTATATCATTTCAAGCATAATTTTAAGTTTCAAAGTTTGAGTAAGGAGAACTTTTTTTTAATAATAATATGCAAAAAGGACAATGATTTTGTCATAATATAAACTGATGGATCACTAAAGTTATCAATATTTTTTTAGTTTAGGGACTCATTTTTGGCCGTGCCTATAATCAATTAGGATTCTCACATATAAAATATAATGATTAGATAAATGATACTAGTATTTTAAAACATAATTAGTCATATTTCAAGTAGATGTATTATAAATTACTATAAAAACTGTTCATATATTAAAAATCATACAAGAACAATGAGGGATGAAAAGTCATGGGAAATGGAAAACTTTTCAAAACTATAATTTCCACTTTCAATGGAAGTCAGTGTTAATTTCAAATTCCTAAAATCTACGTTTAGAAATGAAAATCATTTCAAAACCTGCCATTTGCGATGGGACAAGCAATAGAGTTAGCCAATAGTCATAAAACCATTTGAAATTAATTTTAATATAAAGTTACATAATTTCATTGGGATGTGCCTTCAGAAAAAAAATGTTTTTTCATTACTTTGCATACATTTTTGTGATATTATCGTATTGTATTTTACAAGATGAATATAATCAATACTGTTCGTACTTTTTTTGACAAAAATAGAATTTTCTTTTTGAAATTTTAAGTAATTTTACCACTAATCGGATTAAGAAGACAGCAGTACAGCATTTTCCTAACCACATTCATACCTCATTTCAAACTCTGTTCAGCCCCATGCACATGCAAGTACACAATACAATACACCTTATGCAAGTATTAACATTCTCGTTGGAAACAGTTTAGCACATTTATGTCAGCCATTTCAATTAATTTTAATTTAATCGGAATGATGTAGTTACAATTTCATCCTGATATCATCCAAAATTCTACCAAAATTTCATTCAAAATGATCTATTTATTTAAGCGCTAGACAATGTGATAAACACAATGTACAAATAATTACTTTTTTAACTTCGTATTGTAGTGCAATATAATTAGTTTCAAACAGCAACTCAAATAATATTATTGGTATAGACAAGGAGAACAAAGGTGAAAGATCTCGTAAATAATAATGAGATCTTTCCTAAGAGGCTTTATCCCATGGTAGGGCCATGTTTTTGCCAGTATGTCCTAAATAGTTTAAGTGATAGTGCCAGTATGTCCTAAATAGTTTAAGTCAAACCATGTCCCGTTGCTTTGCATTTAACAGTATCGCGTAAGGGATATACCATACACCTGGTTATATTATATCTAGTTTTAAAATAGACTCGCTATTATGTGATATACATGACAACTACAGAAAATAGTACACATGAGACTTAAAAAGAAGCATGATATCACTATATAAAACACCGGGAAGTGTAGTGACACAGAAAATTAATACTACCTTTTCTCATTGTGCCCTTAAATAAATATACATAATGAGATAAATATATTAATAATATCATACTGCTATAAAAATCACTCAGGAATGTATATTTAATAAAAAATCTGCCAAGAGAATGTCTGCAATTTTTGTAATTTCCTCACTTTTAAAGAATTTTACAATTTTTCGTTTTTTGAATGATTTTTGAAATGTGAAGTTATTAAACTATGTCCTCTTTTTTCATTAAGAATACTTTGAGGTACAACGATAATTAAATGAAACTACGTGATATAGTATTATTTTTACTTTCTTTAAGTTCTTTACCACGACCTAGGTTTCGTTGTATTACAACATTTTCAGGTGGGCTATTATCAAAGACTAACTCTTACAAATATCCAACAGCATTTATATGTATCAAAAACAATAGCGGAAGTCGGGTTTGTGTGGGTTTTCTGCCTATGTTAGTGAGTTTATTGTAGGGGAGTAGTGTAGATTTTATTATATTTCCGAGAGTTATACGATATACAAGTATTTTAGTGAGGGTAATAAATTAAATTTATGTTATTCTATGAGGTTATACAATGCAAATATTCCGGTGTATGTAGTAAAATTATATGGAAGTTATTCTCAATAATATATTTATATAATAGCAAGTGTATCTGAAAGTTGGAACAAGGTTGTAAATTAATAAACCTGCCAACGTAAAAGACAGACCCGTTTCAAACAACTTTATACATGTCATCCACAAATAGATGGCAAAGTGCCGTTTAAACCGCATGACCGATGTTCTTTACTAGTATGGTGTACGTTGCATTTTTATTAGTTTTAAAGATTATAAAAGAACACATGTTTTGATTTAGGAATAAACCTGATATAAAAAAAATTCGGTGACGATGTCATACAAATATCACTTAAATATGAAAGTAATAAAAATATAATATCACTTAAATATGAAAGTAAAAATCTAAGGGACAGGTGTATCGTTTCGGGAGCATAGCATACGTTGTGTGTGGAGTTCGCAAATTTCTGCCAACATTTTGTAAACGAATGCATATAGCACTTTTACTTTAGTGAGATAAAACGCTCCCCTTTTGTGAATTATATTTATTTTAATTGGATAATAGTTACGTGTACTCAGATCAAAGCCTGCACATAATTTTGGCTAGAATTTTAATTATTATATACCAATGAAATAAATGTTTAATGGAAATATTTAATGGTATTTAATGACATAATTTATCATACACGGAAGTATGAGGTGTATTTCGATATTAAAAATGTAGTGTTCGTACATGGCGCTGTCGTGTCCCGGTTAGCCAAAATTCGCGAGCGACTTTTGAGCGCGCCTTTACACTAACGAGATCCATATTTCTTTTTATAAATATGAGTCCATTAAAGAAACTAATAAAAACATGGAACCGTCTGTAAAATCATATGAGGTCAACTTTTTTGTAGTGATGGGGCATATTGAGTTTAACTATTTGGGAAAGTGCGCACTAGCACTCTAATAATGAAAACTAATATTGTGAATTAATATAAGCTTATCTATAGATATATAACAAAATATGGATATAGCTAAATAGTCGAGTAGCTGCGAAGTAATGTAAGAATCGTTGTGCGTGCGTCTTTTGGATAAAAAAATTAAAAAATAAATTAATTGTATGTTTGTAAACTGGTGTAAATTACGGTTAGATAGTCGTGTTTGTAATAGGTTTGGAATGAAAATATGGCATGTTAAAACAGTATGTCTGGAATTCGTTTTCTCAAAATGTTAAATATTTTTTGTTTTGTGTGAGTATATTCAACAATAAGGTGGTTGACTACCTTCAAATTTACTATTTCATTAAAACGTCATGAAAAATGTAATGTATTTAAAAACTAGTATTGAACAATGCCTCTCTGTTTTATTGGTGTTCGTCGCTTTTGGCGACCCTAACGTGATAAATTCACGTGCTTTATTATGTAATTAGGTTCGAAAAAATTTGATATTTCATAAATTTAAAAATTTAACAATCGTTGTGATTTATGAAAAGATAAAATAAAAATGTTGAAAAAAATTATTTGTAGGTCGTGGACCCAGAAAACACCCAGACAACTAGAAATAGTATTCAAAATAACTTAAAATTATATCTTGAAGAGGTTCTAAAAATATAAAAACCTGGTAATTAAATAGACTTGCTATATTGTTGTATGAAAAATATAGAAAACAATGGGTTTATTAAAGCAAAAAATGGGTTTATTAATTTTTTTTAACTGAAAAACAATAATTTGGTGGTTCATAAAAGTTAATATTTTTAAATTACATCATAATTAAAGTCATCCCAGTAGACTTAGCATTACAAATTTTAAATATGTGATTATTGGCATTAACCCGTTTTATTGAATTCAAATAAGTCATGAAATAAAATTTACGTAACGCAATACTGAAAAAGGTTGACAACGAAAACTTAAAAAGGGCATCGCGTGAATATCGAAGGTCGCTGCTTGTTCCATTACCAGCGAATGAATATGGAAAAGCTTTATAATTGCGTACAAATAACATTTCGCTTGATGATATTTTAATGAGAGGACACTGACATCGCCCCCGCGCTATGTTATAGTGGCGACCGCACTCCGACGGGCTTGTGGGTGTACCACCTTTGAAATATTTGCATACTAAAGGGGGATGGTGAGGGTTAATACTCCAGCAGCAAAATAATTCTGCAAATGGCATTTGATTTAGTAAATTAAAATCATTTCGCTGTCGAAATATCTATATCAAGTCTATAATAACACGTTGTTTTAGAGATAGAGTGCGCAATGATAGTAAAGGCAAAAAGTCTACAATGTATATTTTCTTGGCGAAAATGAAACATCTGCAAACAAAGAACAGAAGAGGATGCAAACCAATATGTGGTTTGCATATTTCTTATCCTTCTGCTACTGACCTCTTATCCCGTAACAAAATACTACCGAATTTGTACTTTACTGCAAAATTTTCATCTGAAACTTTCACTGTTATACTGATGTGAGTCTGAAAAAAGGTAAAAGGTATTGGGGGAAATTAATTTGCGTGTGTGCTTGCATGCCTGCGTGTATATGTGTATATGTTTCTACGATAATGAAAAGAATACAAGAGGAAAAGAGGAAGTAAATAGGCAAGGAAGTAAAAATCTTGGATAAGTCTTTTTCTGTGTATGGATAGACATTCGGTTGTTAATCGTTCGATAGCTTAGCAACTAAACGAGTTTTGATTAAAAATGAGGAAGATAAGGAGATATAAGGAAGTTAATTCAGTATCGTAAAAAGGGATATACGATTTTATGTTGAACGCAATAGTCTTTATTGCAGATCATTTACATGAAAAGTAATATTTTTATTCATAAGAAAATTATAAATAAAAATATTACTTAATACCCTTAAAGCTACAAAGATGTAGAAAACTAGTGGATTAATTTAATGCATTAAAGTCAGGCGAATTAATACTGAGTTTAAGCTTATTTATTTACATTGAATATATCAAGATTAAATTTAAACTCAGAAACATGTTCGCTTATGAAACTATAAATGAGGTGAATGCATAAATTTTAAGGTGATTTATGTCATTTAAATTGAATAGCGACTGGGCACTTCTATAGCCAAAAGAGCAATAAAAGTGACTTTATTTATTATTAATCAAATATTTATTGATTAATTTATTTTTTAATTTTGAGTAAAAAAATTGTTGTTTTTCTACATACTGAAAAATTATTGGTAGCTCGCGTGGGTGCACTAGGGAAAGACGACTACCACATTTAGATCATGATTATATTGTTTGATAGCTCATATATTAGATTATTCATTAATATTTTTAATATTTTTGTGTCATTTTATATAATAAACGGGTAATTTACTACTTATAAATTTGATGTTTTAGTAAATTATCATAAAAGTAAAATTTAATTGAGAATGAGGAGCGAAAAATTATAATAATAGTTTAAAAGCACGTGAGTTATAAATTATAGACCCTTCTAAATTGTAAAATATTCACAAATTGAAAAATATGCAAATTTCTCTATCTTATTCGCTCTCGTAGAATACAGTAAATATTATTAAAATTGACATCACAATTAATGATTGCTGTGCTTGTCTATATATTAAGTTTAACTTTCGAAACTCAGTCGATTTTTAGTATTTGTTAAATTTTTCTTTCATTCTTCATCAGGTCTAAATAATGGTTTGTGAAAAAAAAATTCGAAGTAGACTTGGTTACCTATGTTAAGATTTTCATTATTAAGGGGAAATTTTTTTTATTATCATTTGTAATTGAGAACATTTATTACAATGCGAGTTATATTTTTCTAGCCGATATGGAATTTAAGTTTTAGTTAGTTATTTTTTATTCCAACACCTGTACTAATCATTTAATCACAATTTTATTATATCATGTGATATCATCACCATATTATCGCTATTTGGTGCATGAAATTTGCGGATAGCAAAATGATACATTGAAAGAATTTCGTACGACAAATGTAATTTGTGTTTCAAAATTTACTTTAATGAAGTATGTAATTCTTTGCATTCAATTAAATATACATATATACATATATACATATACATATATACATATATATATATATATATATATATATATATATATACATATATATATATCTGGATGAATCATGCGAATGAATCAGCAGAAATGAACGAAAATTATAATGCGTATAAAATTTATCTTTCCTTTATTACGAATCACTTTGGTTGATTGCTGTTCACACAGATTACTCGCTATTCACTTTGGATGAATCAATTGTGATGATTGTTAAAAGTAAACTTTCTACAGGCAGTATAATATCTTAATGTTCTTACAATTATTATAACTATAGACTTCACGTACTTTCAGGTTGAAAATATTTTCAAACAGCGATTCCTGGAATTTTCGACTGATTGTATCTTTGTTTGTATGCAGATCAGCCAAATTTTTCAAATACAAATCCAATTCAAATGAACTTTCAAGAAAATCATAGGCGTTAATTTTATGCTAGGTTTTCTTTTCGTGAGAATCTGTTTATTCAATCAGAAAATATGAACAACAAAATATACCACTATACCTATTTTAAATTACACAATGCAGTTTCCCTCTAAACATACGCTGATGAAATGGGCATAACCATAAATGAAGTATGGAGTGGTAACAGAGCGGTAGGCTCTGAAGTAAACAACAAGAAAGAGGGCGGAAGGTGAAGGCATATATCGCACATAAAATCTTTCCACATGCTACGCATTCGACATTAGTTTGCTTTGTTTTCTCACTTTCTTAAAAATTTACAGATTCAGTTTAATTAATTTGTCAGAATTAGTATTATGATGCATAAATTTAGTTCGTACGTAATTTTTTTTAGACCGATGATAATATTGGGTAATTAGCCTACCTGTATATTAAAGATATATATGTCGAAATTATTTCGGCAAGAATAACAAAGGTAATAAAAACCAAAAATATAGTCTTTGTAATATTTGTGTGTTTGTTATTTGTGCGCTTATTACGGAAAATTTCTAAAGTGATTCATATGACCAACTAAAATAATATTTTATTGTTATTTCATTTCATTATATCATCAAAGATATGCAAATTAAAGTTTTCCATAAATTTATTAACATTGTATGAGAACAAAAAACACAAAAATATGCATGACTACCCGATAGGTGGCAATCATACCAATGTGTACCGTCATACACAAAAAAAATCATGCTTTGTTTATTTTTAATCACTCTTTGAAGGTTTCCACCCAGAAACAGATGATTTGGCGAAATGGGCGTCATCAGAGAAATGTGATGCGGGAGAGATAGCTGCTTGAATAAACAACTTGAATGTGGGCAGACGTATGAAAGCAAACATCATTTTCGGTCGTCTTCCGTACGTAAAATATTTCAATATTATATGTATTCAATTTAAACTTTTTCTCGATTTGTTTAAAATTGGAACATATCGTTGATAATAACATTTTAGTTATTTCCGCAGGTTTAAAATTAAAGTGTATAAGTTTAGTTGTGTATAAACGGCCTGTCTGCATATTAAAGTTATTTACGAAAAAAAATTATTTGGGTTCCCCCAAATCATAACAAAATAAATAGAATAAGGAAGAATAGCTTTTTAAATATTTTGTCGTTGAGTAGGTTTTTTTCGTTCAGGCTGTAAGCAAGAAGACCTAAAGTGATTTCATTAAAAATTTTACTGGTTAATTCGTATGGGTACGAAGTAACATTCATGGCTACATGTTAATTTTACTTGAAAACTCACTTACTGAATCAACAAATTTAAAAATATTTGTTTTCATAAACAACATTACATCTGTTCATCTTAGATTAAATATAATTTTTCAAAGCTTAATCATTTTCCAAGCCTATATGTAGTCGCATACATATTTAGTTCACAGTACTGCTATTTTAGGTACCAAAAATTTTCTTTAAATTTACCATTCACATGTAATTTCCAAGGTGTATAAGCCGCACATAAATTATTATAGATTTTGTATATCTTCATATACTATACGGAAGTAAAGATTTATTTTACATTAAATTAAAGTGATTATAAAATTTAAAGTGCGTTATATTATATTAACTAAATGAAATAATATTTTTTTATTTGGCAGATAAAATGCAAAATTTTTAACTTTTTGAATAATTTGAACTACCAATGCATGAAAATAAATTCTCTTGTAATAATCATTACAATCTTAATTTAAACAAATAAATTATGACAAATAAATTTTTAATAAGCAAACATACTTAAAATATCAAGAAAATATATGAGGATATTTCATCAAAAAGAAAATACATTGATGGCCATATTTTCTTCTATGTAGTGCTTTACTTAACCTTTGGACGAGATATAAACTTATACGATCCATTGTTTCTAACGAAAGAAAATAACTAAGACAAAGGTAGTGTAACTTTCATTTGAAAGTTTTTGTATTCAAAAAGAAAAGGAACTTTCCTTCAAAAGTTTCTGGTAAGTCTGCAAAGTAGCCATTTCCTCTCATTCATGCAACAAGACGTTGAATCCGGAAAATCTATCTGAGAAACAAGAAGTTACTCGACAGGAAACAACTTTTAGCAAAAATAGTATGAGTAACGCAAATGAGTGGGGTGTGGCAGTATACTCCAATTAAGTGAAATGCTACCATTTTACTATTTAAGTAACATATTTGGCTTCTTCTCTTAACTCGGTTTATGTAAGACACTGAGTTTTTTTATCGCTTCTCGATATAAATTAGGAATTGAAGACAAATTGATTATTAGAACGAAATCGTGGCTAAATGGATTGACGATATTGCTTAAAAATATAATATAACCCACATTTGCATTAAAACGTGAATAACATTTAAACGGATTTTTAGCACATCGTGTTTATTTAGACCATTGGTACAAATTCAGTAAGGTAAAAAACTCGATGTGTTTGAAACCGTTTATGTAAGTTTACAAAGAGCAATAGAAAATTTATAAAAATTTCACAATGGTTTAAATATTATCACTTATTTTCTGTCTTTTCCACATCTGGGATATTATAAATTGTTTATTTTATTATATTACAGTTTTAAAAGCCATAGTCAAATAGTTGGATAAGAAATGTAAATGTACTCCGCAAGTATTTTGAGCGTTTCAATTGGTGCTAATATAAGGATAAATTTCCTGGAATATAAGCTTGAAGTACCTTACAGTACATATATATATATATATATATATATATATATATATATATATATATATATACATATGTATATTTATATATATGTATATATATATAAATATATATATGTATATATATATATATATATATATATATATATATATATATATATATATATATATATATATATACGTATAACTGGATCACTTTATGGGAAAATAACAAACAAAATATGAAACTATTAAAATAATAAATTAAACAAATTGTAAATTTGCAATTGTAATTTTAAAAATTGTAATTTTTAGACCAATGGAACTTGATGCAAAATAAACAATAAAAAATTACTTGATGCAAAATAAATAACTATTTTTACATAAATTTAGATACTGCTTTATGAGCCACTTTATTATTTTTAGATAATTACGATTATAATTTTGCAAAAATAGTTTGACCAAAATCATTTTAGTTAAGTTACATGTTCATTTTATAATTTTTTAACTTAAATTACGAAAATCTTCAAATTTTTTTGTATTACTTTAAGTTGGGCATGGGGTTTCCAAAAAATAAATAAATTAGTAAATAAATACATATAATATATATATATATATATATATATATATATATATATATATATATATATATATACACACATAAATATATATATATATATATATATATATATGTGTGTGTGTGTGTGTCCATATATGGCTATATGTATGTGTGGGTATAACTGTAGATGAATGTGTACATTCTTTTTTTTTATTAAAATTGGTTCTACCGTTCAGCACAAGTAAACAGTATGGTAATGAAGCCAATGTGCTAGAATATTTATTTATTTTTATATTAGTACCAAGTGAAGTACCCAAAATGATCATATTCCATGCAGAACAAATTTGGTCGCCATTTTTATTCGGTTAAATCCTCTGTGATATAATAGAACTTGAGAAATAACTAAATTAAAAATATGTCCGTGTATATTGAACTTAGGAAACCTACCAAACAACGAGAATGTAAGGTTGCTGCAGAGAGGTAAAAAAATCGAGTGACATTTTATATATTTTTGGTATCCTATTACAAGAGAAGGTACTGGAAATTAAATAAGTGACAGGACTAGATGATAACAGGTCAATATACTGTTTTGAACCTGCTTTTGTTCGTGACTACCATATGGATCTTCACAGTCTCTTAAGGGTGTTCTTGGTAATTAAAAATCCCAGCCACAAGGAACTTTTATAAATCTTTTAGAACGGTTTTACAATTTTATGTTGCCTGATTACTAGTTACGGTTTGGAATAAAAATTTTATCGAGGTATAATTATGCAACGTAGTGTATATCTATCTACAAAGAAATAGTTATCAATTTTGTTTATATTTAAGTTACAGTTACAATATATTTGTAGAACTTATAAGTATAATAATGTATATAATATTATTATTTTAATTATTAAATACAGTGACTTTAGTATAAACTGGTGAATGTCATTACGGAATTTTTAATATTTTTGAAATCCAAATACCAGAAAATATTACTAGATCATTGTAATAGGAGTGAAATGTCTTAACAGAGTAGATTTTCGCAATGTCAAGCATATTAGATACAATGTAGCTTCATATATTATTTAACCGTATAAATATGCTTCGGGTGACATCAATCGATATCACACGAAGCATATTTTGATTGGTTAAATGGTTTGTACTTCGTTAAGAGAAAAGTGAGCATATAATTTTGTGGATATTTTTATAAGTATCATATTTTTGAGTCATGTTAATACACAGAGTTCTGTGCCCACAATATTGGGTGCATACATGTCATTGAGATTTTATTGACCGTATATTTTCACGCTCGTATTTACTTACAAAATCGTAAAATAAATCACGTCCCAAAAATAATAGAATTAAAAAAAATCCCCTTTGTTATGCACATATGTATATTTATCATCCTTGAAACAACAGTACCTACAATTTGAAACTAATCCGTATTTACCATATTTATTTCTCTACTAACGTTTTTACATTTATCGCCGTATTTATAATATATAATTATTTTCAAAACGTTATTACCAAATTGAACGAATTTACTCATATGATGGCATCGCATTAGCTTGCTTCTATAGTAATTCTAAATATTAATTGTCATAATAAAACCAAGGCTCACATCACCACAGGGCCACATTGAAAGCTTTTAAGCTAAATTCCAAATTACTCCTCTCTTTAAGTATTTGAGTGCATTATGTATACTGTACAAATAATTTTTCACCATCTTATCAAAGCATCGACCCTTTTCAATCTTATTTATAGGTTCGAACATAAGGCACCAAACATGTTTTAAAGCGTGATCGACGACAAATAATTATGAGCGACGAAGTTATAGAAATGAATTATTTAAATGCAATTAAGTATCATTTAATTTTTCTCCTAACAGATGAATTATTCGGATATCTTTATAATAATGAAAAACGTGGTATAAAAAATAACTTTTTTCAATAAGGTTTCGAAAAAATTACAATTACTCTTTTAGGAATATTTTCAGGTCTCGTGATAAATTCACTATAAGTAGAATTTTTGAAAGTGAATTTGGATCGTTTATGTGTAATTTCATTATTTTTTTAAAGTTTAAAAATAAAAGCAAAATGGATTTTTAACATTTTGTGCTTTGATATCGACTTGTTACTTAGGTTGAAAAATTATAGTAATACAAATATTAACGACATTTTTATTATTGTTCATTTCTTATAAGTTTGTTGCTTAGCACAAACAATTTAAAACAGATTTTAATAAAACTGTTACTGTCTGATGCACAGTATGTTTTGTATATACTGTATTAACACTGACTAAGAGCTGAAAAAAAAATTACACCAAAAACTAAAAATTGTATATGGCAAAACAGTGAGATATGATGTAATAAAATTTAACTTTAAGTTAATTGCTGGTTTGGAACGTGGAACATATCTAAGGTCAACGTATTCTTTATTTGAGTTAAAAAGAGTTAATTTTGTAAAACACGAGGGTTTTTATATTTAACAAACTTACAAGTCTTGAAACTAAATGAAAAAGGCCTACATTTTGACGAGCATAAATGAAAATACAAATATGAGAAATAACTTGAAAAATTATTTGCTTTTTTTTGCTTTTTAATAAAGAAATATTTTCGAATCTGAATACTCATCGCATAAGAAATTTATATTAAATTAACTGCGATAAACGATGCTAAATATTTTTACCAAAATGCATTTTAAGACTCTACTAACTAAAATCCTTATTATATTTCTAAAAAAATTTCAGCAGTTTTCAAATATAGTACTGACTAGCATAAAGCATATTTTTCTAAATTTTTACCATTTGTACGTAGCTTTTCATAAACAATTGTTACCTAAAACTTAATTGCTTTACTAGTAAATTTAAGTAACAATTATTAATTTTTTATACAAAACCGCACTATAATTAAAATAATAATAACAAATTGCTTATCAAATTTTTCGAAGAATACAATCAGCAATCTTGTTTCTAAGAATACAATAAGCAAACAAAATATTACACGCTTATTGAAAGTATAGAAAAACATTTTTATCCATCATAGCAGTTTAAAGAGACAGTACCACATAACTTCCATAAACAGTAGGTAAATTACGTTTTGCATTGACCTCGTCCTTCAGAAGACTAACTTTGGTAGTCGTTGCAATTAAAGGTTTGCCTTAGTCGTTAATGTTTATTGAAAACGTATTGCTACAGCATATGATTCATCACCTTATAGAGGTTTGTTTTTAGATATTTTTATATTTCTCCTAAGTTTATATCAGATCGGATTGCTCAAGAACAGAAAAACGGGTGGAAGATAGCGACGTTATATTTTCTTTTCAGATGATGGAACTTTTACCGATGAAGACTATGGAGATAACAATATCAAAAATTTTCTCATGTATGAATTTGTTTTATATTTTCCTGGTAATATGACCGTTCCCAAGTAGAGGTCATGCGTTTCTTTTTCAAGTAGGGATAAAAAGAAAAGTAGAACTAACTTCTGGAGGAAAAAAAGAGAAAAGAGGATACTCTGCAAATTAAGTGCAATTGTTCCCCTTTTTTGCGTATAGGAGAAAATTCCGCGATGAAAAACTATTACGAATGGTCAGGAGATGATATCCATCGAGAGCTACCAGTTATTACATAACGAAGGTATAAAGAAATCCGCAGTAGATATAAGTGACAAGTATGTTTGGCAAAATCACACTTGAAATGTAATAGTTGATCAGGAAGTTTTTACAGTATTATTAACCATGGGATGCTTGACACCTAAGTATATTAGTAAATAGTAAGAAATAAAAAATGACACAATGAACTGGGAGCTTCCAGTATAAAGCGAAATAAATTGTTCAACATTCCACCACACATAAATCTTCATGATAATAAATATCTACCATTCAAAACAAAGAACATGTTTAAGAAAAACCTATTATGTCTGGTTATAAGTTTTGGAAAGCGGCTACTAGAATGGATATTTTTGAATTGTATCAAATTTGACACGCTCAATTCTAAAGAAGCAACCAGAGTAAGGCCTAGAATTTACAGTTTCTTTGGCGCTTCATTCAAGATTACCAGAACAATTTGGATCTTATAATTTAAAATTTTATATCTTTTTTACTGACTTATCACTGCTGTAATTTTTGCGAGAACAGAATGTTGGAAGAAATAGAACCATTCAATAAACCGTAGAGAAAAATGAACGCTGATAAATTTTAAAGACATGAATAATCCTAGGGGTGCTATATGTCGTCTCCCGAAATTTTAATAATTAAATGGCATAATAAAATTACATTAAACTGCAACGGGTTGATTTCTGTTACAGAAGTGGATCAATTACGCGTTGTAAATTTAAAGCGATTGAAAATTTAGGATGATTTCCCACATATTATTAGGACATTATGGTAGGCATATATGTAGAGTCTATATCATCTAAATGTACAGAAAGTGTATTAGCATTTAACTTAAAATGTAATGTGACAAATAAATGGGCATATGCTAAATATCACTGCTAATAACTATATCTACTCTGATTTTTGTAGAAAAATAATTACTATCTATTTTCATAAATATGGTAAGCACCAAACCGGTGAATCTTCCCATGGAGTACTGGTAGAGTCAATGCGAATATTGTCACCAACATAATTGGAAAATGTTCACTGGACGTAATGTCGGCTTACATTTAGAGTTTTGTTTTAAATTCCACAATAAGCAAAAGTAATTTTATATGCCATAAAAACCGACATTTTGAAAGAAAATGACACTATATTTTATAGTTAAATTTAATAATACAATATATCCAAAATAAATTTTCTAACATCATAACAAAACATTCCCCATCTCCCTGCGCATTGTTTGGATGTAACTCAGTGTTGTGTCAATATCCTGGAGGATTTCTTCGCTCAACATATTAACGCGGAAGATGTTTAATTCCTTACTTTCTCAATGAGGCCAATACTATGGTAGTTCTTATTTATACAAAAATCTTGTCTAAACAGACATAATAGTAGTGGTGGTTCTAGTAATTTTCAAAAGTCTCATGTGGTCTCATTACAATATATTACTAACGAGAGATGCCATCATATTAGAGTATTGATATTATTTCAGCAATAAATGTTTAATTACACTAAATTTCAAATCAATTCCATTCGTTTCAAAATCAAAACTATAACAAATATTCAAGATCAAGTGTAAACATGATGTTCATTTTAAAACATCTTTGTAATTACATCAGTCGATAAATTGCAATATCTAATAATTTTTGACAATATTTTTAAAGATTAATTCCTGCTCAAAAATTGAAAAACACAAACCCAGTAGCCGGTAGGGTAACCACATGGAAAAACTCATATTTTTCAGAATTTTTTTTTTTATTTTAATTTTACTTTTTCAATGCGCGTAGTACACTTCAATTTAATTTTAAATTTAAATTTCTTTTTATGAATTTGCTTATTACGAATGTCATTGTCAAATATTTGAATTCATTATAATATCAACAATCGGGAGAAGGACTATATGATAAACATCCGCCTCTAATGAAAGGTTTAATACCGTTGTTAGTTATAAACCTAATAATATTTAACTTAAAATACACTATCTCCTAAATACGAATTAAATGTTTAATTACGAAAGTTATTTTCCGTTAAAATTAGGAAAAAAAATTGTCCTTCAGGTTGACAACATTGATAAATAAAATTTAAAAAAGTTAAATAAATTATTAACGGTACGATAAAGTAGCTTGAAATTTCAGAATTGTATAAGATAACAGGAGGCGAATAAGAGTGATACCTGCGTAGATTGGTTTTAATTACAAATACACTTCGGGCTTATTTTCTTCTTATTTCATCTTATCGAAAGATGATAAAAAACAAAAACGTTCATTCAAATAATATAGAGGAAAATATATTACGGCTTTAGTAGGTGGATAAGAAATAAATTCATTCTATCCGGAATCAAGTCAATAATTTTTTAATATTTTTCAATAAACAATATTGGTTTCGAAATGAAGTTTACTTTACATACTCTAGAACTCTATTTTTTTAGAACACCTGTTCGTATTAAGAAACAATTAATCCTATTCCTTGATAAAGAAATGGGACATAAAATTTAATAATTTTAATTTTGTTTCTCAAACGTGTTTGTGGTCAAGTATTGCGCTTTCTTCATGTTGTTATTTTAATTCGAAAGAGTAGTTAATTATAAATCGATTAAAATAATATTCAAAAATATAGTCCAATTTTACTAAACGTAACGATTGCAAAAAATTTATGATGAAAAGAAAGAAAATTTGGAAAGAAATTGAAAAATTATTTTCAACATTCGATAATCTAATATAATTTCTAGTCGATAGTAGTTAATAATATTACCTTTTGAGATTAACTAAGAAAAATAATCTATAAAATTCAGTTTTTATGGTTTCAAACAGATAAATAATTTAAAAATTTCTGTTAAATTACATTCTATCTAAAAAATAGAAAAAGCACAATGCATGGTAAACTAAACTTTCGAGGTTTTTAAAGGACCCTTAATATTCTCAAGACCACGTCGAAGTTAACTTTTTATATTTGTCACAATGTTATTAAACTAGTAATAACATTTTTTAAATGTAGAGTAGTTTTTTTTGTAACTTTGAAATCGTAAAAGCAAAATATGGTTCAAAAGAAAAAAAGAACGTGAAATTTTCATGCAGGTGATTGTGAGTATCAAACTGGGTAGAAAATGTTAAGGAATTAATTGAAAATTATATTTATTTGCAGAAACATACAAAATATACATTCTTTGAATGTGAATTTCATTAAATACTTCAATTATTTAATACTATCCCTACTTTAAATAATATTAATCTTCATAAACCTATGCAAATTTTCGTTTTCTTCAGGAATTTACAAAAGAAACGAGCGAGAGCAAAAAAGATAATCATTTTTCCATTACTTGTTATATTTCATTTTTTTGTTTTGATACTTATAGATTTACCGACTTGCAGGAAGAAAACATATTCGTCGCTCAAATATATGACCGTATTTTTTAAAATATTTTCACAAAAGGGGCAGACTGATTACATTTTGTAGAAAATTATTTACTAAATGGTATTACTGAATAATTAATTTATTTTGCAATGATGATTTTAAATTAATTTCAAATAATGAAATAACCCGCGGATTCTTTGATTATTTGAAATGGGGTAATTTAATTTCAAAGTTCATTATTGTAATTTCACACAATGTAAAAATGGAAATTTGTTTACCACAGGAAGAAAGGAAAACATTGTTTATCTACAATTTACTGTCCTCACGTGAAAAAGTCCATTCTTTTCCAAAGCTAATTATAGTTATGACAAATGGATAGTGTGCAGTAATTTTCAATGCTATTAAAGTGTAGATGTGGCACGGACTGGCTAAAACAATCATTGTAATTGAATTCGAATTATAATGAATTATCAATTAGAGTTAGGCTACTACTCAGTGTTAGGATTAGGGTTGATGAGGCCTGTGTACTCTATTGATTTCGACCTGGCGAGCCCTCCCATAGGATTTATCAGCAGTGGAAAAGGCCGATGCATCTGTAGGAAGATGATACTGATGAATTTGAGAAAAGAGCTCCAATAAGTGTATTTTGCTATTATGTTAAAGTAAGAATCGTAAGGGCTGTGCTGTGTATGTATTATTATTAATAAATTGTGGGGATGAAGAAACGGAAAGGTCATCAAAAAGAACATATTAATTTTTTTTATAAGTATCGGATAGAAATGCTACGTTGGAGTGTCAATATGTAATTAAAATAATGTTTATACCCATACCGCAAACAATATTTTTATTTTCTTTAAAAAACAAAATGATTTTAGAACATCCAATAAATTTAAATATTTTATGAAAATATCTCATTGTCCGCAATATATCGTCAAGTTAAATATTATACTGATATCACTAACATATAACATAATATTGCCCATTCATTTTTACTTCAACGAAATAAAAGTATATCTTATATTTTTTTGTAAATGTACTTTAGTCAAACCTCAAATTACTGCATATACTTATCGGTTCGAAAAATAACATCTCCTAATACATTAAGTTGTTTTATTGTCATCTGAGTTCACATTACCTAATGCCTGTTAAAATATCAATGTATAATACCTGTTAAAATATCAATACAGCAAACCAAAGTGGGTTGCCATTTACATGGTTTTTTAAATGTACGCACTACATACAGATACATTGTATGCCATTCTACTACTCTAGCAGTTATAAATGAGCATTACCTAAGAAATAAAATAAATTAGGTACATTGCATTGAAGATCAATCATGTCGAAATATAAAGGTTTCATTTGGGTCCCGCTTCAATCTTGCGCTTTATGGGAAACAATCTTGCGATAGGTACAATGGATAACCATTTGCAACGCTGCCTTCATTTTTATCAAAAGTACGGGTATAAGCGGAAAGATCTCCGCAAGAACCTTTTGTGTGATGGATTAGGGTTGCTTGACACTTCCTTTTACCTGTAATCTTATATTGTATTGAGCACTTGCACACTGTATAGAACTTAATATATAGTTTGCCATTACAGTACGACGGTTAAGTATATGTTCGTAATTAAATCAGTTTCATTCTAAAAATGAGTAAGTAAATAGATCTTTCGGTCAAATATTTTATTATTCATTAAAAAACTTTCCTCAGAAGCGCATGTGAGATGTTTTATATTATTTTTCTCATAAAGTAAACGGCATGACAGCGTGACTAAACTTTATTAAAACCTTAATATTAAAATTAATTTCATGGAAGGACAAAAACTAGATTATTACTAAAGGATGACAGCAGCAAATATTTCTTCGTTTATACTAAACGTATTCAAACCCTATAATTGTCTAATATTGCACCTAGTTTAGGAATTTGGTAACATTTTAGTAGCGTTAATTAAAATCCTGTTTCAAGTTTTAATTAAAATTTTATTGAGAACTAAAATGTATGGTTAGTTATTCCGTAAATATTTCACTTTAATATACATACTTGGAAAATGGAAATATTATCATTTTACCAACTTTTAAACGTATGTTATTATATTTACCTTTTAACGTTTCTGTCAATTTTTGATGTTATAAAGCACACAAAATAATATTTAGGAAATTGAAGTTGAATCCATTTTCTATATGATAAAGGAAAATATATTGGGATTCACTGGGCAAGTTGAAATGAAGAATTTAAGTAAATATATAGAACAGCACACTCTATGGATATTTAAATATTGGTATTTCCTATATTTGCAATGATAGTTATACATAAAATATAGTCTAAATAAAAATAAAGTTCTTAATGAAAAAGGTGTAAAAATACGGATGAAATCAAAGTTCTTTGACGGTTCATATTTCACAAAAGTCGTAAGTTACCAACAAGTATGCATTTTTATAGTTCCATAACCAAACCCTTATAGTTGTGCTATGTTCATCTATTTTTCTGTCCGTCTATACGTCATAGCCATTTTGCTCGCAGACTTTCAATTGACATGGCTATACATAAGTATAACGCCTACAAAATGATTAAATTTTTGTTTAAGAAAATGAAATCTTTTAAAAAAGTTTTTAGCGTACTTACCTCTAACTAAAATAAAAGTATATTGCTTTTGTAGATATTGAATAGGGTATTTTACTAATATTTGCGATACAGGAATTCCTTTACGTAATAATAAGCTATAAAGAGATAGTTTTTGTTAGAATTACGCCCCTCCATCCCTCAAATTGAAAGGAATTACGTGTCTCCATCCCTCCAATTACGGCTTTGTTCGTATGTGACATTCCATAAAATATCGTTAAATGAAATTATGTAATAAAGCAAAACAACATGCTTGTTTTTTTTAATATGTTTAAGTACCCTTAAATATTTTTTTCGCAAATGCCTTTAAGGGTGGGACTGATTAATAAAATTTATGCAACATAACATTAAATATAAATTTATAAAATAGATTAAAATGTTTAACAAATTAAGGAAAAAAGTAAGGTTATATGGAACACATATTGGAAAATGGAAATACACGATATTGGAAAATGTTGTGGACGAAAGACAATCAAAAATGGCGTAGGACCTCGCTCATCTACACACATTTGGATTGCTTAATTGCTTGCACTATCCTCCTACTTAACAACTGGCTATGCTCATTTCACCGATGTATGTCCTGGTGGAATATTTCTTCACGCAATTTAATATACATTTAGCGTTATATATTGATAAGCATACACTGTATGCTTATGTAATTACAACGCATCGAGTAGCTAACGAATTATTTATTATTATATTAATGTAATGTGAATTATGTTTGGAAAAAATATTAAATTCGGCTATCTTTTTATTGGTTAAAACGATTTCGATGAAATTGCAACTAAACATTAGTACTAATCAACAGTCATGTTTTAAAAAAAACTACATCTGAGTTCAATTACAAAGTTTGAAAGAAAGGTGATGCGTTTTCAAAAAAATACAAAAACCGACAAAGAGGCAAATAAAGGAAAATTCAAACAAAACATAAATCAATGTCATTCAACTACGGACCTCTAAAAACAAACTAGAAGCTTACATAAAGTAAACCGGAAACCTATAGCAATGATTCTAAATATCCAGGTTTGAAGAAATTGAAATTTTTTTACGCTTGTGAAAGATAGTAGCAATATGTTTGTATTGTGAAAAATAATATTAAAATATGTACATAGGTGCCAAAAAATATTAAATACGATTAAACGTTTACACATACTTAAACGTAAACGGAACTTTCAAAACGCGGTTCCATATATATATATATATATATATATATATATATATATATATATATATATACATATATATATATATATATATATATATATTTATATAAATATATATATATATATATATATATATATACGTCAGTAACATGTGTTTTTTGCGTTCATTCCCTATAAAATCCATAAAATTTTGAATCGAATGTTAGCAACATTTCAAAAAAAACACACAATTACAACTTGTACTCGCATTATTTTTTTCATACGATCATTAATTAGAACGATACTTGACATTCATAGAGAAAGACGATTTAATTGAATTATTATATTTTCACTTTAGTGAAAATACTAATAGGTAAATAATCAATTCAGATTGCTGTCACAAAGTTGTTTTTTGCAACAGGTGTATATTAAGCAAATCGACATGGTAAAAACTATATATTAAGCAAGCTTTATTTCTCTAATATATAAAACACAGATATCTATTACACAAGATATAAAGTAAGCGCCTTTATTCCTTAATATATTGTATGTCCATGGACTGTGGAAAAAGGAACATTTGAAAATACACAAAATTTACAACTTGAACCTCATCCAGTCAATCTGATATTCGAAAATTCTTTGGCAACAATCTTTACTCAGTGAGACTCTGTGGTCAACAGATAATTATGTATTTCGCATAGACAGTATGAACGTAAACACCGAATCTTTAACGTATTTTTATTATATAATTTAAAGTTTAATTAATACACTTTAAATATAAGTTTTAATTTTCTGCACTTCATCTCCATATAAACTATAACTCTGCCAAATCACAAACTATTCCGTGCGTGCATTATTCTTAGAAAGGTTACAAAATTTTCCCTTTACGTACTAACATTCATTTTGATTATCTTCTGCACAGGTACTTATCCATAATTGGTATATTTTTTAATAATTCAAAAACCACTTCAAACTTTCATTCGAAAAAATTAAGCAAATAAAAGCGCATAAAAATAGAGTTAAATAAATATTTTATTACTAAAATTAAAATGTTATATCTTGCTGTGCTGCTGAATAAATATCAAAATAAATTATTTCTAAGTTTCTAGGCCATTCATTGTAAAAAAAGAATTTATTTAATCTTTTTTCTCTTCAGGGGGAAAAAACTAAAAAAAGATAAGGAAATATCTTACCAAATTTTAGAGACTTTTGAGAATTAATAATAACCTTCCTAATATTTTAATTACAAAATCTTTCGTAGCGATTTTTTATTTTATAAAAGAAGCATAATCATCAAATTTTGTTTGAAAAATTTATAGAATTTCCTTAAGGAATTTTATAAAAAACACTTTTTTTCTAAAAACACGCTTTTTAAAAAGTTTATTAGCATCTTTATAGTACACTAGTCGTAGTTTCGCGTACTCTTAAATATACACGAATATCGTCCAAAGCTGCCACAGGTTTTATTTCGTTTATATCGAGGTAATCAGTTTACCGCTCGGCGGGCGTGATCTGACAAGCGAATTTGATGTAGGTAAACGCCAGAAGCGGTACCCTATCCGATGTAACTCGTTGTAAACATGGCCCACCGAGCCGGGTAAAAGTGGCTGCGAACCTGTCCTATCACCGTTGGTGCCACGAGTATTAACTACGAATTACGACCGGAAAACCTTTCAAAATTGTTTGTTCTATTTCGCGAATTTATGTGTGCTTATGCGTGTGTGTGTGTGTGTGCGTGTGTGTGCGTGTGTGCGTGTGTGTGCGTGTGTACGCGTGTGCGTATATGTGCGTGCGTGTGTTTGTGTGTGCACGAGTATGTTTGTGCGTGTGTGTGGTTGTGTGTGCGTGTGTGTGCGCGTGGGTATGCGTGTGCGTTTATGTGTGTATGCGCCAGTGCATGTGCGTGTGCGCGAGTGCGTATCCTTGCGTGTGGGTTTTTGCGCGTGTGTTTGTGTGTGCGTGTGGTTGTGTGTGTTTGTGTGTGCGTGTGGTTGTGTGTGTTTGTGTGTGTGTGTGTGTGTGTACATATATATGAATACATATATATACCAGATTCCGAAGATATGCGAACATTTCCAGTCGATTCTAGGAATAATCTAAATTATGTTGAAGTTGTAATTCGTGGAATATTATTAATTATTAAATTCGTGAATTTCCTCCTATTCATGTCGATAATACATAATTGACCATCGTGACTTCTTGAAATATTATTTAAGTTGTATTGGATTATGTAGCGCCATGTAGGGTGATTCCGATGCTGATTTGCAAAGATTATATGGTCTGACCATGTCTTTGAACTATAATCTCTAGACCTCCTCCAATTCTCACATCAATATCAGATTTTGAAAATTTTTAGAACATTATTGCACTATGACTGTAATGCTACAGTAATAAATATTTTTCGATACTATATTTCGTTTATAGATAGATGAAAATAGTCTTCTCCATATTCTTTCTCTGAATAAAAGCAAAACTTCTTTTCTCTTAAAAAGCACTGCATTTATGCAGTGCTTTTCAAGAAAATATGAGAAAAAGATATGAAGTTTTTTTATACTTTTTGTGTTTTGGCGTCGTTAATCGTCTTTTGTGGAATATCTAAGATATGTATTGAAAAACAATTCGGAATATATATTCTTTGTATCAGAATTTACATTTTATTTTTGAGTTTCTTAAGTTCGATATCAGGAGGCTTAATCTCAGAATATTGCGATTATTGCTTTTTATTATTATTATGGACCAAATGAAATATTGCAGTGAGTTTAAGAAATAGAAAGAATTTGATAGGTTTTTGTCAGCAATTTGTCAAAAAGCAGGGATTTGGTAATTCTAATATATGTGAGTGCGAATAGAACTCACGATACGAGACTTCGGTTTTTAAAAATATTAATTTCACAAAAATCATGGAGGTATATTTCGGAAGAATTCGAAATTAAATAATATTCAAGGCGTATAAAAATAATGTCCAACTCGTATGACTAAGTTATGTCTGCTATCACTATAATTTACATTTTGTTATGTTTTTTACTAATAACCAAGTATGTGCGAAAAGATTTCTTAAAGCAAGATGCTTTTATAAAGGATTTATTAATTTAAGGACTAATTTATTATTCAGTACCACCCTCGCTTGTAATAGTATCTCTTTATCACTATTTTGACGAAAGACCATGGGCTAATTTATTCCCCGCATAGACCAAGTCATCCAATTGATATTTAGGGGTAATTGTGAAATAATTCAAAACTAAGTGTTTTTTTAATAATATATTTATTTAAGTTATTATTAATAAATTTTGAAATTTTCCTTGTGAAGAGAATCATAAAACACTCCAAAAAACTTTTTTTTTAAATTTTGCGGAAAAATCGTTTAAAACAAAATTAAACATTAAATTCTTTAAATAATTTTCCATCAGATTAATATTACTTTAAGTTATAATCTTTTCAAATTTTGCTAGAGTATGTAAATTTGGCCTAAAAGATTACTTTAGAAAGTCAGAATATTACAGCATCAGTGGCTGAGGTCGCTCACTTTCTGAAAGATATAATGAAAAGTACTAATGTTAAGATTTTCGTACCACTCAACGTTTTGATCATACTGGGAATAACAACATATTTCTCTGAAAAAGTATTAAAGAATGAGTTTGTATCGATATTTTGCTGCCATTTAAAATTTTTGCAAATAAGTAACATTTTTAATATTTCGTGCCACGTACTAAATATTTTTATTGAATTGCTAGACAATTAATTAGTTAAGACTTTTAAATCGGATTTGCCTTTTTCAAATATGTTTTCGTTTGCCTTTTTCAAATATGTAAAAAATTTTCGATTGTTATTTACACAAATATTATGTAACCTCATTTCGTAGTGCAACTTAAAACAACTATAAAAATACAAAACAAAGAGCCTTGGTATGTCAATAATATTCGTCAATCTACTTATTATGTTGCTTCTGACGAATTCGTCTGAAAAATTTCCCTCCCTGAATATCTTTGAAGTCCAATTAAAAGTTATAAGACTTTTGGGATCTTTTGCTGCTTCGTGAACATAATTTCACTTTAATTGGCTTAATTGCATTGTCAGATTTGTAATTTATTCTCTTATTTTTAATTATGATTACATAAATGGTACTTTTATTTATTTGAAAAACTGTTCATTTGTAAAGGATATTCAGCACAAAAACTTTATCTCTCTGTTTTTACATTATCAATTTACTTAATTGCTAATTTTTTAAAAAGCCAATAAAAAGTATTTTAAATCGTTATACGTTTTATAATTATAAAACGTATAACGATTTAAAATACTTTTTATTGGCTTTTTAAAAAATTAGCAATTAAGTAAATTGATAATGTAAAAACAGAGAGATAAAGTTTTTGTGCTGAATATCCTTTACAAATGAACAGTTTTTCAAATAAATAAAAGTACCATTTATGTAATCATAATTAAAAATAAGAGAATAAATTACAAATCTGACAATGCAATTAAGCCAATTAAAGTGAAATTATGTTCACGAAGCAGCAAAAGATCCCAAAAGTCTTATAACTTTTAATTGGACTTCAAAGATATTCAGGGAGGGAAATTTTCTATGAAGCAAATTATTTATTTTATATAAGAAATATCAGTGAGAATCCAAAATAATAAAAACGAAAACGATTTCTTACTCATTGCTGTAAAAGGATAATTGAAAGAATGTTTCATTGTTTGCAGACTAGATTTTTCCTACATTTGGAATTTTTATTAGAATTGAACATTTTTCTTAATTAGGAATTGAATCTTAATAAATAGTCATCATATATTTATTGAAGGAAAGTATTTTGATGATACTAAAGCATTTGCAACGACGACCATGTTGGCAAAGTCATATTCGATTCTCAAAACCCACGCAAATTTTATCAAAATCGGTTTTATCGATATAATTAGCAAGTGTGCACAAAATTAGCCTTCGGTCTAGAAAAAATAACGCAAAATTTAAAATCAATCTCATGAACTATTGAAAATTGTAATGAAAATGTAGCCCAAATATTCAAAAATAGTGAGAGATGGAGTTCGTGTTCATGGATCAGAATAATTTGGGTCTTGAAAATATTTCTAGTAAAATGTAAATGAAAAAAATCTCATTTCAAAATTAAAAATAATGTTCATCATTATACAAAGATAATTATATTTTTTTAAATTTTCATCTTACAAATGAAAGATCGTTTGTTATTGTGACAGCATGTACTTTGAGATGTCATAAGAATAACAGGCCTTTGATCAAGGTTTATTATATTTACTGATAATAAATCCTCAGAAGTGCGTATCGTATCCCCTTGCACAAATTATGTGGAGTATCAGTATGTTACTGCAATTTAAAGTCAACCAACATTTTAGAAGAGATGAACATAGAATAAAAAATTATAAAAAACACACTTTTACGGACTTTTGATACCAAAAATGAGTGTCAACGTTTGCCAGGGAAAAATGTTATTTTGCTTTTGTTTGGTATAAATATACCTCAATTTGTAGTTAATAGTACATTATAGAGTAATTATTATAAGTAAAACTTAACCAAAGCAAAAATGCTGAAAATATATAAAACAATTTTATTGTTTTATGAATATTAAGATGTGTGGTTTTATTATAAAATGTGTGCTCTCAAAACTTCGTCCGAGGGAATCTGTAGAAAATATTATAAAGTTAATATGTTAAAATAACTAGAAAGGACTCCGCGTGGACACTAAATGACTGAATTCATCTTTTACTGTTCCGTAACTCAAAAAAATAATTTCGTTGGTCATCTGTAGCTCTGTTAAGACCCTTTTTCTTAGTTACGCATGAAATTATCAAATTGAAATTAATTTCAGATACTAAAGTCCGCAGTCCGTTGGAGCAATACACAAATAAGGTTTCTAAGTCAACGCAATAAAGGAAAACCCTAAAAATACCGCCGTTCATGCCATATAATTTGATACTCTCAAATAAATCAAAACCTATAGGGTATTTTCCATTGACCTAGAAAAATAAAATTTGGCAAGAAAGATGGTCTCACGGCGTAAGTAAAATAAAAAATTGTCAATTTGTAGTTAAATCGCATATATTTTTTTATTCATGCGCCTGTAAAAGATAGCAAGCAATATATTTTAATTGTAAAAAATTAAAGTTTTCTAAATAATTTAATAAAATTATTATGTAAATTTAAATATTTATAAATACTAAATGTGTACGGAACCCTCATAACGCGAGTTCCAATCGTGCTTGGCCGATTTTTATTTGTGTATGCCTTCTGCATATAGGACACTACGATCTGTCATACTACATCTGACCATTGTCAATTATATATGATTGAAAAATGGTAGACCTGCCCCGTAATCATGGAGGACACGTCTAATATTTCTCAATCATACATCTACATATGGGTAATACGATTAAGAACGCCAATCCATTTAACTCGCAACTGCGTAACATGGGCGGATGTATGTAACAGTAAGTTATTATTGGGCATTGTTAACATTAAATTGTAGCTCATTGCTCAGACTCTATTAAAATGCGGAATCGATATCGCTTTGAAACAAACCGAACTGAGATTGTTTTCCATCCCTGTTAAGAATTTCAAAGCCTTAACCAATACAAAGTAAACAGTTAGCTTATTATATTCACAATCCACTTGTAGGTTCAAATAAAAAAAAAATAGCAACAAAAATTTTAAAAACTAGTAAAAGAAATTAACAATATTCATAATTTAAGCAAGGTAGAGAAAAATTGGGACAAAGTAATACATAAAGATTCCCATATTATTTAAAAAAAAACCCATATATTTGTTGCTGGTTCTATATTTGGTGCCTAAGAAAACTTTTAGCTCTCCGCTTCTTTTCTGATTTTAGAAGGGTTTAAAAGATTTTTTTTAAACGGGTTCGTTGTACTTCAGAATTAAATTGCATTAAAGTATTGTTTTGAGCCTACCTTGAATCTCGCGTCATGAAAAATGATCTCGCAGTGCTCATAATGGATGATATTTTTCTGGTTATCTTATTTTTTATCAAATATCTCTTTGCACAAGCCATGACGAAATAACGAAAATTGAAATAAGCAAGTTTAACAATAACTAAATTCAACCAGTTAACTGGAACTAGAGAAGTTAATCCTTATAGACCGATTTTGAATAGTGCACAACAAATCTGTTATGTGTATGCGTGTATGTGCGTCTGTAATGCGGTAACTTTCGTAAAATTGTAAAAAATAACAAAGTTTGACAAGGATATTCTTATAATACGTACTTAATAATGATCTTTCGGATAGGGGTGCTTCGAATATAATTTTATTTTACAATTATTTATATGAATATTTCGGTGTTCCCCTTTACACCGTTTACATATAATCTTTTCAGTATTTAATATTATGATTAAAAAGGTAACAAGATAAAAATAGGCAATGCGGAGTGTATTTGTTAGTTGTGACAGGAAATGCAAGAATTAAAAGGAATTATGAATTTCGTAAAAATATATTATTTCGTAAGAATTATTCGAAATTAGTGCTACGCGCTGCGAGTAAAACTCGATAATGAGCTGCGAGAAATGTAGCTAGAACACTTGAGTGTTTCCGAAATAGTATCGACGTAATGTCAGCGAGCGAGTGACCTGAAGATAATGTGAAGGCATATGATATTGTAAAATTAAAAAGTTTTGGATATGTGAACGCAGATGATATTGTAAAATTAAAAAATTCGTTGAATGCATTTAAATTTGTAAGCTGCAAATTTGTGGTAGAAAGGTCTTTGTTGTTCATATTCCGCCAAAAATTGTTTGTATAATATTTAGTTATTAAAAGAATAGATTTAAATTTTTCTCACGAAGTATACGAATATAAATATATATTTCGTAGATCTTCTACGTTACCCATTGTTTCCATAGAGTCATATTTGCAAAATAAAAAAAAATAAAACGATTAATTAAATAATTTTTCAAATAGAAAAAAATTAAACTGTGAGATGCAGCTAAATCATTTCCAAGGATCCCAATTCCTATGCCTTCTGATTTATCTTATTCTGATTAGTCGGAATTTTACGGAGACATGCCTCAGGACACATAAAGAAATTCCATTTTGTCTTTCAATGAAATCCTTGATGAGGTAAAATAAGACGAATTGACATAAAGAATTTGATAACATTTAGACTTGTTTAATACGCAACTACTGATTTGAATTAAGGAAACTCTCATTTGCTAGTGGAATCTCATTTGTATCGTGAGTATAAAAATGATGAAAATGTTGATAAATGACTTTCAGATAATCAATACTCCTTAATATGACATGTTGTAATAATTTAAAATGTACGTAGACAAATTAGGAAAAACGCAAATTGTATTTGCTGATTATAACATATTTTTATATTTACGTAGTGGGGTTTATGAAAGAAACTCGAGAGACATTTTTAACAAGAAATGCTACAAAGTTCCTTTAATACAAAAAATAGCATAAAAAGAATTTACTAAAAATGGAAATTTTTTTCAAATTTAAAGACAATACCAATAAATCGAAAGGAGTTCCTCTATATTTTAACTAAATTGAAAGGAGTTTCTCTATGCCTGACTGTTATTATAACATAGTAATAAACAGAAATTAAGAATGAAAAATATTGTATTCACTGAAAAGTTAAAGAAAATATTTGTAATTTTTTGAGGATCATTTGGGGAAAAATATGGTACAATTATATTATTTCAAAAATGTTAATTATAGGAAGGTTATTGTGAAAGTGACTTAAATAATGTTTGTCATAGTATTTTTAGGTACTTAAAAGTTTGTTTATTAAACAATTCTTGCTTAATATTGGCATAAGTAACTAATAAAAGAGGAAGTCCATTTAAATTGTTTAATTTTAATATATGCAAGATGATGAAAATATTTTTGTTTATTGTTTATTGAAAAAAATTTTAACCCGTATGTAACAGATTGCGTAAAGTAAAAATGCAGCTTCCAGGACTCGATACCAAATGATTTGGAATAGACAGTGATATCTGTATAGTTATTTAATAGTTTTAAAATGTATACATTTAATGACTAAACACTATGTCTAGAATTATTCATTAGAATATAAAATAACTAACAAAACGTTTGTATAATACAGTATATATACTAAATTACCACAAAATTAAAGTCCATAAAATTTAACGAAAATTTCTATTTTTACCGTTTTCCGATAATATTTTCTACCCTCATACATCTGCTCTTTCGGGTTGCGTACTCGGTCAAATACATTTCGAACGATTTCGGAAATACTCGAGCGTTTTTATTACTTTACGAGCAGCTCGCTGACTGTCACCCAGGTACTGGGAGTTATTATCCACGAATATACATGATTAAATCGAATAAATAAATTGTAAATTAAAGTATTTAATTTTTAAAGTTATCTTTGTGCTTTTTAGTTATCTGTTACATTATTAAGAACTGAAAAATAAACAATCACCGTTTTTCTTCAGATAAACGACTGACTAGTACAATTTTAATTTACAGATGGCGTTGAAATAAAAAATGTAATCGCCATATGCAAATATTTTCCATATTAGATTAGTTTACAAAATTAAATGAAATTGAAAGGATTACTTGAACGCTTATCCGCATTTCAATGTAATTTGAATTATCGAAAAACTTTAAAAGAATTTTACTATCATACTTATTCGAAGAAAAATGTTTAAAAGAGGTCAATATATTTTTTGAAATACGTTTCCCTTCATAAATGGGATTGAAATATTCATTTGGTTAATTTTTATAATCTAATGAAAGGATAAAAATATTGAAAAATTTGCGCTAAATATTTCCAGATTGAGAGCTAGACTCTGAAATTGAAAGTATTTGGTGCTTCATCTATGACCAATGTCTCACGTAAACATCAATAAAATGAAGGCAATCTTCACACGTACTTTTTTGCTTGTTCCAATTTGTTATTAATTAGGTAAAATAATAAAGTTATAACTGCTTTAAAAAACTATGATTTCTCTGGTAACTACAAGTCATGTACTCATAATATACATATGCTGTTTCAAGTTCTTAATTGCAAGAGTCCAAATGATACATTACATAATTCTTTAAAATTTCCCAATAAATATTTCTAACATTGAAATGTAGGCATAAAATAGAAAGTAACTAACTCTCTTCTATTGACTTTTCATTCCACAGTTATTGTTTTTAATGCAAATAACGTATTTCTTTTGGGGGTTTCGTTATCACATATAGTATCAAATAAATCAGGTATATTGCATTAGATATCAATCAGGCTGCGTCAAAAGTTTCGTTTGAACCTTACTTCCGCATCAAGCTATAGGAAACAATCTTCCGATACGCACAACGGATGACCATTTGCTGGACTACTTGCGTTTTCATAAAATATATTTGTACAATATAAGGTTTCTTTTCGTTCAAAGCTTTTATGTGATGGATTAGGGGTCATTTGAGGGTCGTAGGTGTGGCTATTTATTACACTTTGTAGACAGGTACATTATTACGACAGATACAAAGCGTGAATAACCTATACTAAGGGATATACACTTTCGTACTTGGAAGATATATCGGATATATTCCTATTTGATTTTTCCGTAGCTCAGAGGGTAACAACTTAAAAATATTTTCCGGAAAACTTTTTAGGGTAAAATTTTTATGTGAAAAATAAAATGAGTTTCAAAATAACTTGTTCTTTTAATATGAAGTGAAAGGGAGTGATAAACGGATTTATAACTTTTTTTGTAATTTTATGTGTGATTATTTTAGAGAAAGTGATAAAATGTTCACAATAGTATCTTCCACTACTGCTACGAAAGTCTTAAAGTTAAAATTATTAAAAAAATTAGATTTCTGGAAACTGACCTACAATGTGCCAGCAAACTAATAATGTTAATTTTAGGTTTTGTAACTCGAATTCAATACATTTTAATATGTTTACATTGTCATAAATAAAATTAATATTTATTAATATTTTAATAGAAATACTATATACCTTTAAAGGTTTCGATTTTCTTATTGGAATTTACTCTTTCTTTTGTTCTGATCGTACGAAGTTCACAGCCTTAAAACCGTTAGCTGGGCCCCTCCGTACAACATTTCTGCACATCTTTAGGGTGCGATTTTAATATGTTTATTTGGCACGTAGTGTGAGACACGTATTGGTATTCGGGCGTAATCGCAATGACGGAGTATGACATACGTAGTTTACGATCGTTCGCTTATATCAAGCCGTAATCATTAAATGTCATTATGTGTGAATATTTTGTGCCTTCTACCCTACAAAATACAAAAGTCTCTTTTAATTTTAATTTCTTAGTCTGACGTTGCTAAATATTTTTATTTTTTTTGTATAAATTTGATCTTGTTCATATGTGTTTTACTTTAAAATAATGATGTTGTTAGCATTTTTCTATTAAACTATTTTTCACCTACATTTAATGATTTATATTTATATACAGTGTTACCTATTTTATACATTCTAAAACAATCCTATTAAAGAAGTAAACTCCATAATTCAATTGAAGCAGACACGCATAATTTTGTTTAGTATGAGAGTAATGATCAAAGCGTAGATTTAACTGGTAAATGAACGGTTTTTAATGTCAATTAAACGTTTAAAGTTATTGAAAGCATTATGCCCATTAATGATTAAACCATTGATTTCTTCAGAGATGTAGTTCTTTATGTAAAAAGAAGAAGTTTTAAATTTAAGTATACAGGTGATTATTTCTAGCAAAACTATTTATATTGTATTTCTGGCAACTTATTTTAAGAGATTAAATATAAATTGTGCTATACAATAACTCAAGTATGTGAGTGGGTATTTTTAAAAAATTAAGTATAAAAAATGTTCTCTCATTAAAAACTATTACTTGACCTTAGCTTTCTTTTTAGGGTTTATTTATTTACCAACTGATTTCAATTGTTTGAATATCACGTGATATATTTTAGCTATTTGAAAGCAACTCAAAATATAATTATAGCAATAATTGTATATCATATTTTATTTGGATGAAAATAGGAAATAAGATCTATATAAAAATTAAAATATTATTTGATGTGGGAATTCTCTTAATTAGTCATATTATATTAAATATATGAAAAAAATAGATTCATTATTGGTTGTAGAAATTCCAAAATTTACGAATTAAACTTGTTAGGGACGAACAAGTTGACCCTATCTGTGGACTGTACTGGCTGCAGCAATAATATTCAGCATTATCCTAAGATTCATACCAGTTAATAAACTAAGTATGTCCAGCCTGATTCGTGTTTTAATAAATGTGAATTTCTAATCGTTTGGTTTGAATATAAACGTAGAAAATGAGTAAACTTAATTGTAGATGAACTGCATAGTAAAATACTCTTTTTAATAAATCCTATTTTGATAACTGATAACTGTGACTATGATAAATGTATGTGCTAACGGATTTTTTTAATATATTAAAATCAATATTTTAAAATAGGATCTTACAAAATATCAAAGATATTAGTGAATAAAAAATTAAATGGTAAATCTATTACAAATCGGTATATTGTAGTAAATTGTATTTCAAATGCTGCGTGGTATTAATCAAATGTTTTGGTAGGGTCGTTAACCTGATACGTCAAATTGGTCTTGAGTTGGAGAAGTATCAAAAGTACTCGTAATGGTTTATATGTGTAAATTTAAAAAGATATGTGCAAGCTCTGTCTATGAGTTCGAAATGGTTTACGTGCTCAAAGTAGAATTTTGTCGTCTTTTTTCTTTCCTCGTTTTCTCTAGCCATTATATAGCATTTTGGCTCCAAACATACATACAAAAATTGTGATTTACAATTTCTTATAAAGTGTTACGTAACTTACAATAAATCGATAATCTTACACAAGTGAGCTTCACAGACCCGCTCTGTGGGGCACTACCTAATCTGTAATTCATAAAGGTCAGTTTGAGATCGCATATCGCTTTTGCCAGCTAACTCCTGAGTCCACGTAAGGACAAAATTGAACTATTAATAGTGTTTAGAGGAGTTCGTTGAATTCCCACTTTATAATCAATGAATCTCTACGTTTAAGGCTATATAAATTATTGTTTAGCGTCAGAAGTCTGATGATATCTTTACGAAGGCGATTAATGTCAGCCCTGCCAAAGAACTGAGGAATCTTTCTAGGATTGGAGTGCGGTGTGGTCATTCGATAAAAGGGAATTAATTTTCAGCTGATTTATGTCATCGGATTCGTATGAAGATTATTATCCAACCCAATGGCTCGCTGTCTAAGCGTATTAACGTTTCAAAATCATCTCTAAAAACACTTGGTTTACATTTGTAACTCTTCAAGTACCTTTATTTTTTTATTCAAAATCCGTAGTGCATAAAATGTCTTTGTTATGAGGATGCTTATTACGTCTCAAAAAGAAAAAAGTATACCTTTAAAGATTACTCACATATTCATAGGTTGGTAAAAGACTTCACGAAAAAAACATTTCACGCCGTAATTTGAGATTATGTGTGATAATAAACTATAAATTGAAAATCGCATCAGTTAACGCAGAAAAATATTTATGTGGGACATTTAAAAGGAATAATTTATGTAATACAATTGTTTTCCTTATTTCGTATATCATGGGAATTCGATAGAAATAATATATTAAAAGGATTCCTTAACTATGTTTTTATAATTTTATATAAGTGGATACAATGGTGAAAATGTTTGCAAAAAAAAATTAGAACACCCTCCCTCTCCCCGACAACCTCATATATCATACCATAAAATAGTAGCGTTACTAAAAGTTAAGACTAAGTTTCCTAATGAATTATTGCAATGATCCTAAATTTCATAGGTAATTGTTAGAAGTTAATGATATATCTACAAATATGAAAATGTATTAAGAAAAATGTTCACATGGTGAAAAGTAGAGTAAATATTTCTAAATAATTTAGTAGAAATACTGTATACCTTAAATGTGTATTTGTGCCCAATTATGTACGGATTTAGCGAGAATTTGACTTGTACTTAACAGCCTTTTTCTAAACTCCATACTGACGTCTCATTTCCCTCAAGCACGTAATTTGGATTTGGAAACAGTTTAGATAAAATGATCGATATCATTCTAATGATTTCCATAAAGTTACTTAATTTTTTTCACAACCAAATGAAAATACGTGATGTAGTATTATTTCCACTTTATTTAAATTCTTAATGATGACCTAGGTTTCGTTGTATGAGAACATCATCAGGTGGACAATTTGTAAAATAATTTTTACAAATTGCCTACCTAAAGATGTTATCATACAACGAAACCTAGGTCGTAGTTAAGAATTTAAATGGAGTAGAAATAATATATACATCACGTAGTTTCATTTAGTCGACAATATAAATTAAGTAATAATGCAGTTCTACAAAATTAATGCCAAAGACGGTGTCACAACTCTTCAAAAGCATGAAAATATAATGTCAAAAATACTAGTTAAATAGGGAAGCTTACTTCGACTGAAAGAGGGAAAAATGTTAAGATCCTATTTTGAATGTGTGCTACATGCTATTTTATACTATCCTTGTTCGTTTTTCCTCGTAAGGGAGATTCATAAAAGGCTGATGATTAATTCGCCTAATGACAATGAATGTGTTGCCCGTCCCAATGTTTGGATGAACAATGAGTTTGTTCTAAAATGTTTGCATCATTCACTAAGTTTGCTAGACCTTCAAAGGGGTCTCCAATCCTGTTCTTGTTTGATGAACTAGCAGCCGTAATCAGTAAAAGAAGTTGTCGAACAACAGGTTACTGTTGAACCGCCTGTGCCTTATGTTTCTCAAACAATACCAGAAATACCTGGAACATAATTATCGCAAACTTTCTCATCACAAACTTCTTCCAGCGATCCAGATTCTGCACGATAATTTATTTTAAATATTTCATTACTACCCGACGTTGCAAAGAAAATAGCTCAAACAAGTAAATGCAAGCGTAAATGCTTCCAAAAGTCAGATCCTAATATCTTCATCATACAAATCAGTATTAAATGATAAAATGCAGAAAGAAGAAAAGAAACTGCTACGAACATTTAAGAAGACAGTTAAATCGGAAAAGATTAAAAAAACTAAAGTTTTTCCATTAAAAAATAACCTTCAACAAAGAAGTGTATCTTCACAGGCAATTCAAAGGACTTCCTGTGTTGTTTTTTCGTGAGTATAGCGACGCGGATTGAATTCGGTGCAATTCGTGTAAAGAATGGGCTCATGAGGCATGCACTGATATACCAGAATGCTCGCAGTTGTATCTATTTGTAACTCATGTCATTTTTATTAAAAATATTCTGTTGTACGTGCCATTTTATATTCATATTCGGCACTAAGTGCCACAGTATAATTAATCAAAAATGTATACCAATGATTAAGTTTTGTTAAAGTGTACAATTTCTTAATTGTCGATTATTTTGTTCGTTTATATGTTTATGTATAATAATTGTGTAGTCTATAATATAATTTATCTCTAATACTGAATATATTATAAAACAGTGTTTTTTAAATTTTGTTTGCTTGTCTGCTTCTCTGTCCGTTTTTTGATCATATTAATTGGCCTATTTTCTGTATCGGAACATAAAAACTTCTGAGCTGATTTGAATGCGACGTAAATTGTGCTCGCTAAATGCTTGCTTAAATTCTAAAAGATATATAATCATTCTTAGATTTAAACCCAGTGCATACGAGTTAATATTTCAATATTTACCGCAGTGCCAATAACTCACTTTGTGAAACGATAAAAAATGTTCTAAAAAAGAAGGCAGATTTCACTTTTTCTAATTTCTTATAGTAATTAAGTGAAGAATGGTAAAGTTTGGATGTTTTAAAATGTCTGTAACTCATGTGAAATAAAAATGCCCAGCTTCGAATTCTTAGGTCAACGAATAGTACCCAAAATAAAACGATTACATAGTCGCGCAAAACGTGTGAATATTTATAACGTTAATATTTTAGAAACATCAGTCCAACTATTTTGGACTTCAATGAAACTCGTTTAAAATTATTTTTCAGATGTGAAAAAATTCCGAAAAATTGTTTAATACTTGTTCGATGTGCAACCACCAAAACAAAAGAAGTGTATTTTTTCAGTTCTATTATAATTACCGAAATGTATGAATGTTACTAGTGGCATGGAAAGCTGAAAGACCTACTATCCTAAATAAAATTAAAGAATATTTTCTTTTAAACTTTTTCATGACTTTTTATTTTTCAAGCAATTTTCGTCTTGTATCTAGTAACCTCAGTTTTTGTGGATAAAACCTCCGCCTATCACGATAACAAATATAACCCACCTGAAGCTGTTGTAATACGATGAAACCTAGATCGTGGTAAAGAACTTAATAATGAATTTCTACAAAATGAATGCCAAATATATTCAATATCTATAGCTATCTTATTTGACCAAATTCATATGTATAAAAGGATGAGTTATAATTTGGAATCTTTAAAAATTATAAGTTTCAAAATTTAATTTCATACGTAGCTTGATTTAAAAGAAACACGAAAGGCAACTCAAATATAGTTATACTAAAAACGTGAAACGTGAAATTGCAATTTATCCCGGAATCGTCGTAATGGAATGAAAAATACATTCCATTTTCATTCACTTTACTCGTTTTGTAAATTTAGAATTATTATCATGGAGAAAGTTTTTCTGTAAATTAATGTAGTAACAAAAGAAGCAAATTCTGAACCATACACTTAAAAATAAAATTAATTTACACATCCCAATATCGATTATTTGATTATTAATACTTTAAATAAAAAACTGTTTCTTGAAAATGTTAATTTGACAAAAAGGGACAAGTTCTTTTTAAATAAATATACCATTTGGAGAAAGGGGGTAAAATAAAAGAAAAACGGTGAATTATAATTTGTTTCTGATATCAAATTACAATAAAGGTAATTGAACATATTTGGCGTTAATTTTGTAGAAATTCATTATTCACAATTAAATGAAACTACGTGATGTAGTATTATTTCTATTTTCTTTAATTTCTTTACCACAACCTAGGTTTCGTTGTACTACAATATCTTCAGGTGTTATGGATTAGGAGAGAATAACATCTTCAGGTGGGATATTAGAAGAGAATCTTTGCTAATATCCCACCTAAAGATCATTTAATTGTGAATAAAGATAATATTTAAACGACATGCATCAACATGTTTAGGTACTTAGCAAACTTTCATACTTAAATGAGACGAGTTCTCAAAATTAATAAGATATGTAGCTGAACAAAAAACTAAATGCAGTGTGGTGTTTATTATCCAACTTCATTTTAGTATAACAAATATTCCTTGATTTAGAATATTTTCAAAAGTGGCTTGAAATACAATGCGTAAATTTCACACTTTAGGTGTACGACTGTCTAGAACTTGGCTGCGCACTCTCATTTGCTTCTCTAACATTTAACGTTTTATTCCAAAGAATTTAAATTGGATCCCATTATTTGAATAAGCTTCTGAAGATTAATTTTTTTAGGATTAATTAAATACTCGATCCTTTTGTTTATGAATATGTTTGAATAAGTAAATCATTGATAATATCAATAATTGATATACAAATTCATTCCCTTTTGGCACAAGAACAAGTTTTTGATCGAAGAAGAAACTCGTGCATCATAGTAACTAAAAAGCAAAGTTCTTTGAAATAAACAAGAAAAAGGATGCAAAGCAATTTAAATGTAATTCTTTCTTGAATTTGTCTCAAGAGGGCTTTTTGAAAATGAAAAGATCTTACGTACTTTATTATTTATGCATATATTATTTACAAAAAAAATATTTAAGGGAATGTAAAACTGTAATAAAAGACAAAAACGTTTGTCTATTTTTTTGTTTGCTTGTAGATATATTTATCTGCACGCGCATCGAACAAGAACAGTCAGAGTGATTTAGATGAAATTTGCAAAGGTGAAGTCTATGGAATTTGCGGTAACGTATGGGCTATATTTCATCGTAATAGACCAACAGAGAACGAAATAGAAAGAAGAAAAATTTACATTTAGATAGAAAGCGTTCTTACTTAAAGACAATTTATTTCAAATTAGTGTTACGTGTGTCTTATAGTTAACTTAATAACATTTTCTAGCTCTACACGCAAACGAAATTGCAAACCAATAAATAAATAAAATTAAACTGTAACTGTCCCTACTTCTTGAAGTAACAGTCGGGTGGGTAATAAGATGCTCAAGAAGCATATAATATGGTGATTTAATTTTGATTTCTTTCACAATTTTTTGGTACTCAAATATTTAAGTTACTTTCCATGTAAAAAAATAAATTTCAGTTAAGGTGTGCACATTGGTCGAGTGCCAATTAGTTCACATATAATTCTTTAGAAAATAGTGTTAAATTAATTTTAAGATTAATGCATCCAACACCATCTAATATAATGATAAGAAAAGTATATTTTTTTTACAAGTACCCTTTATATAGAAAAGTAATTTTTTTCTTAGTTGGTCAATTGTGATACCGCAGATAATCTATATATTACTCTAGACGCAATAGAATTTACCAGTAAAAACTTCATGGAAACAATTCAAAATATTCTTGCGTGATGCCCGAATAATTAAACAGACAAACGGACCAAAATTTAAAAAAACAATATTTTTTTGTCCATAACTTTTGTTATATTCCCCAAAATAATTTTATCATAAATTTTAATGAATTTTCTTTTATTTAGTCATTCCCTTGCAGCAATTCTACCGTTTAATACATTTGTAAATGATAAAATAATTATTAAATATATATAGCTTAAATCTTTTAAGTAAATTGAGAAAAAACTAAGCCTGTAATGAATAAAAATGTGTAACAGACGACCGACCATCATGTCCCTCCGCATGCGTCTGCTCGCGTTCGGGTTGTTGACTCTGGCACTTACCCCTAGCCTTACTCGACATTCTACATTTAGCTACGCGTCATGTTTCAATATACGTCCGGTGGAATATTTTATTGTACGATTTTAAATATGCGTGAGATAATTTATTAATACACATAAATAAACTTTGCAATGCAAACATAGTCACTATATATTTTACTGGGCGTCTGGTAGCTAAGGATTTCTCCGTTATCTTCGTAAAAATACATCAATTGGGATTAATTAAAAACTAGCCGTTCTTTCTAATTAATATCTATATTATTCTTAGAATACCTTGCAAATTTGTTCAGTAGTTTTTATGTTAAGCATGTGCACACTAACAAACCTACAAATAGACAAAAGAATCCAAAATCATATTTTTGTTTAGTTATCCTAAATTATTTTGTCTCAAATATTTTTAACATACTCACTAGCTATTCCTACCGTTTTATTATATGTATATGTAAGAAAGTTGTACCAACCAAATTTATACATCCAAATTCTAAAAGTAAGTAAAGAATGAATATTTTAAATAAATTAGGATAATGAAGTCAGATTGATCGACATTGAGTAGGACATTGAAAATGTCATGTGCGGTACATGACCTATAACGAAATCTGCCCGCATTCAGACTACTTACTTATACACCTACCACTCTGGCATCACTTCGCACTTAATCTCTGGCCATTTCACGAATGTATGTCCCATTACACTAATGTATGTTAATTTCACTAACGTAAGTCTGTGCGGAAAATTTCATTGCATGATTTAAATTACACGTAGTGCCATCCATTTATGTACACAGTTATACCATATGTTTGTATAATTACTACTTATAGTTATACACTTTTTGGCATTGGTCTGCTAAAGTCACTAGTTTCGTTGTTAAATAAAATTTATTTGCAATTTTCAATCTCAAAATAAATTATCTTCGTTCAAAATATTTTTAAAAATAACCTATATATGCATAGCATATTCTAACAAGATTGTAATATTAATATTAATTAATGATGGCTTGAAATATTTTGTTTCAATTTTACACAGTGCGCCCACTCTCTGCGAGACTACCTAATTAACAAAAACAGTACATGATCGCACTTAGTCTTCATCACATACTATGCGACTCTACGTACAGCTGTAAGGGGCACAGATACAGTTCGGGTAATTCCCACTTTGTCATCGATGAATTGCTCCTCTCAAGGTTATTTTAATTAATTTATTAACTTTGGTCGTGTTACATTTTCCTTAAGAGTGTGATTTACAGTGGCCCTGCAAAAGGGTTGAGGGATTGATTTAGGTTCGGCCTGGGGCGTGACAAAAAGCAATTATTTATCGGATTAGTTTATGTCGTCGAGCTCGTATAGAGATTTCTGTCTAACTCGATTGGCCTAATTTAACAGAAACGTTACCGTTTAAATATATTAAGGTTTCCCATTCCACTCTGAAAGTTATTATTCTCTCTTATTAACTACATGTGTAATGTTAATTATTTGTTTCAAAATAAGTTGCCATTAACAAATAATCTTTTTTGTTAGTTATGTACCTCAAAACAAAATTGAACCCTTATGAGATCATTCACGTACCCATTAATCTGTTAACATTATATATATATATATATATATATATATATGTATATATATATATATATATATAATATATATATATATATATGTATATATATATATATATATATATATATATATATATATATATATAAATTTTAGGAGCAAAATATATAATGGAATTTATTTTTATTTTGTGTGTTATACGGTGTCTAAAGTAGTGTTTGAAATCACTACGATAACATTGAATCGATTCTAAGCCTCACAGTTTTTGAGAAAGGCGCCATCTTGCTTTTACATTTGTAAAATTCACTGGATAATATATTTACATGGTAAAAATAAAAATAATTTCTGAAAAAACTACGTGGGTTTAAATGCATGTACACTGATATATATACCCAAATACCTAAATTTTTGGAAAATATTTTATATGTTTGAAAATGAAGAAAGCCCTTGGTGCGAGTTTAACTCATACTTTGCAGTTTTTTGATGCCAACCTGATATCCTTCTATCTTCTGCATGTAATTTTTTATTGAAAATAATTTCGTTTAAGGCATGCACGCACACCCGCAGACAAGCAAGCACGCATGTTCACACTCACGTGCACACTTATATTTATATTCGAATATTTTTTATATCCAATATTGGCTCCAGTCTTATATTTATTATCGAATTTCAAGAATTCTATGTAAACAGCCTGGGTGAATTTTATTGGTTTGTTAGACAAATAATTAACTATATTTATGTTTAATTTAGCATCTATTAGGGGTTATGTATGTAATGTAATCATTATAGCATATGTCTATTCAAAATTTTTTCTAAAAATAAAATTACTTTATTAAAAGCAAATTTTTACATTCAATAAATATGATAGAGAACGGGGAAAACGGATCGATTGATTCAAACCCAATTATAACATAGTGACTATAAATTTAAAGTTTTCTTCGCTAAGAACATAGGCACTTATTTAATTGTACTTCATTTCAAATTATAATTCGAGTGATTTTTAATCGCCTTGTAAATACTAAACATCCTATGTTTAGTATTTACAAGGCGATTACAAAAATTAGAAATTAAGATTTACAAAAAACAAAGTTTTGCCAACATTAATTTTTTTTTTCTATAATACTATAATCTCAGTTACTTCCAAACAAGCACTTTTATTTATATGCACGTCTAATGCGACCACCTGAAAACAACTTATTGATATTAGATCTCAACAAATGATAACATATCTAAAAAATGTACGTAAGTATATATATATATATATATATATATATATATATATATATATATATATATAAGAAACTAGTGAGTAAATATGAAATATTTAAAAATATTAAGAATTGATTATAAATTTTGAGCATTTCCAAACCAAATCTCGTTCTTTTTTAGAGTTTGATGCCTCAAAAGGAGGAACAGAATCCCTACATTATGAGATCGATCAATATCAATCCATCCGTCCATCATAGCCGTTTTTTTAGAAACCGCTTGATATAGGAACTTGAATTTATGGCATACATATCTCGATAGTTTAAATTCGAGAGTATTTATTTCGAAAGGTAAAGAAACAGGGAGTTGATTAATGACATGAAAAAAATATTTTTATTTCTATACGTAGTGTGGTTGATAGGCCTCGTTTGAAATGTTTATCAATAAGCATAGATATATAAAACAATTAATGCAGCTATAGCGTGCCACATTTATACATATTTACCATCATTATACATGTATATCACTTATCACACACGCGCACACACACATACACACACACACGCACACACGCACATACGCACACACACACGCAAACACGCACACGCACACACACACGATTGAAATAATTGTGATTTATGCTGAGAAGAACCTCACAAATGTATGGATTAAGAAAATGTTGGATTACATGGATATAAAAAATATTTATTTAAAAAAACTTATTAATATTCATATCGATGGAATGTATATTTCGCAAGAATGTATTTCCATAATTATTTTAAAAACAAAAACAAAATAAATTTAAGTCTTAGTATTGTCCCTTAAATAAAATCAGTTTATTGTAAGTAGTGCGGTTTTTTTCTTTAGCATCCGATATGAATTTTGTAATATAATCTATACGAATACTGTAATACTTACGAAAGCGATAGGCTTTAACAATAAATATATGTGATTAGTCAAATGCGCTTATTCTAGCGTATCATTTGTTAGATATGAATACTATAATTTTTGTGTACATTTAAATGTTGACGTATAATTTATTTCACTTTTTATGCAAATTGTTACGACGTATTTACTTGGATATATTAAACTGCCCCTATCATTTATAGAAATTAAGGGATGGGATTTCCGTTCTTTGTGCAGGGCGTCTATCCATTATTCGCAATTCAAAAACTTCGATACTCGAACGTTACTAATCTTCGAACAACAAAGCCTGCTGTATAGGCAAGTACTTCCTCCGAATATTCTCGTAGCCCTAATGGATTAAACAAATAATCATGATCGTAATTTTTGATAGTAATTAATCTACCTTGCTCGTCTATTATCCTACTAGCATTCGAAGTTGAATTTATAGCACTTTCGTATTGATTTTTCCTTTATTTTAATATATATACTTGTTCTAAAGGAACGCAGCTGGTAGAACTATCTAGTCTTTTTAACTCAGCGTCCACTAGCAGCCGTTTATAGGCGGCCGTAAATTATATTTACGTGGAGTTATGATTATACCCCCCCCCCTCCCCCAATGGTCTTGACTGAATACCCATAAGTCTTGATGAACTTATAAGTGCTAAGAGATTGAAACTGGGCAGAAAAAATAACTTGTTATTGTGTAAATAGGGGACGGAACGTATACAAGTTTTGCAACCAATAAACCTAGTTTTTAATAAAAGTTGCCGGGAATCCAATTTTAACTCGTTTATATAAATTTTATGCCCCCAAGAAATAATTTAACTTTCTAGATATTTATACTACACATAGGTTGTTTAAAGCTTTGAACATATAAGTTTTGACTTTTTAAAATATCGAATACATCATTTAAATTTCGTATGAAAGTAGAAGTTGCCTTGCTCCATCGAAATTCTTATAATGTTAATCTAATGTTTTTCGGTAGAAATAGATCGCGTCGGCTATGGAATTGTTAAACAATTGAGAACTCATTAACTTTTAATATTTGTTTCTTAAAGTTAACATGCGCTGACCTCCATTTGTTGCCTAGATGAAGTCTTTCGTTATGTAATATTTCATGGAGAATTTCTATATAGCGTGTCGAAATGAATTCGCCACCACTTATAATAGTGCGTTTGTCACCAAACGTATTCCTATCTAGTTTTATATTGTGGCAACCATCCAAAGGATAGCTATTTCTTGACATCTATAAGAAAAGTTAGTTTTGGTTAATTTTTAAAACTACACCCTAATTCAATCGCCATTGAAATATTTGAGGCCATATGATGAAGGAAGATGCAGTTTAATTGAATCTAAAGATTCGTTAGTCAATCTAGGTAAACAATTTAATGATGGATACCAATCCTAAATCGTAACTGGATGTGGAAAACACGAGTCATAATAAATTCTGACAAAATTATGCGCTTTTTGGTGATAAGAAATGTAAAATTAGAGCAAAGATCGCAGTCGTAGTTTTTATTTAAAACTGAGCCGCCTATTTCAGACGATACATTTCAAAAAATAGTTATCCTCCTGAATATTATTAAAAGAGTCTAAATTGCCTATATGAACAATATATTGTGTCTTTAGTTCTGAAATGATATTTTTTAATGAAACGTTACTTTTTATGAGGTTTTTATTTCGTTCACACCATTTTTTCACTTTTCACAACCATTCTTGAGAAAGAGATTTTGGTTCAAGAAATGTTTTAAACAATTTCTTTTTCTCATAGAAATAGACTGAAGGACAAATTACTAGAGGAGTCGTGTGCGATGTTGTGGGTTGTGTTATGTTTACAAATTAGTATTCTGTTGGCGCCTCGTCTCCGAATTTTGGAAAGAGAATTTTTTTATTTGGGGCAAAAAAATTAAGTAAGTTGTTATATAATCTGATAATAAAAGAAATATCAGTTTTTATGTTTCTAAGAGCTCTTTGACTACAAGTAATAAAAAAAAATTTTGTAGTTAGTGTACCCTCGTGGTACACATTAAAAATTGTCAATCCTGCATTCCATTTGAATCTTCTTAACTTTAATCCGGAAAATCCGGCATAAAATCAAAAAAGTGGTTTCTATAAAATAATATATATATAATATTTTCATGTTTTTTTAGTTTTAACAAATAAAAATTTCATCTTTTTCAGGTAACAAATTAACTATCTTATGTAATTTAAAATATTTTATATTGAAAAATGAGTTGGAGAATTTATTGAAAAATATAATGTTATAAGTACTTTTGCTAAAAATAACCTCTTTATTACAACATTTAAATTAAAGTTGGCCTTCAGCGTTATGAGATGTTGTATTGATAAAAAAAGTCAATGATTGAAATCACCCGCATATGGCGAAAACGAAACTAAAAATTTGTTTAATTATATACATAACACAAAAATAATAAAATTTCTCGTTAAAATGGACAATATAAAGAAAATAATTTGATGGAAAATTAATACTAAACCAAACTGTATTAAATATTTAATTGAATGAAGCCACACTTAGGATAAATTCGCAAAAATATATTAGCGTTATTACTTACCGACGGAATGATAAGTCATCTCGCAGGAGCTTAATTACACTTTTATGATTTTTACAAGATACAATTGCCCAAGCCATTTTAAATATCAGGACAAAAATATGTAAATGAAAAATAACTCACAAGATATGAAAAATTAATCTTCAACCTAAATGACAGCGGAATGTTTTGACCCACCAAGTAAGTCTAATAATAAATTTAACGGATATGCCCACCTATTTGACATAGAATTTTCAAATATATTGTGGTATCTTTTATCCTTATAATGCTTTCTCTATACAATAAAATAGTATCAATGTGAAATCCGCCGTTATTCTTAATTATTAATATTTTTGTGTATGTGAATATTTTTCTATATTCACAACTGATTTCGTAAATTTTACTACGTGTCAAAATTTAAACAGTAATACGTTTTATTAACCCACATATTTGCATTAGATATTTTTTTAAATATTAATAAAATAGGTAATTAGAGAAAGTGTAAATAAAGTTTCGAAAATAATTTTTTTTTATATTTTACACATTATATGAAGTATTATTTAAAATAGAGATTAAAAAAGGTTTTTGAAAATAATATGTAAAAATTGGAAAATACCGTCCCTTGTTTCTGAAATTACTGTGCAAAAAACCGGATTTGTTAAATGTGAATTAAAGATTGCAGGAAAATAATGGAAATTATCCAAGATCGTACGTTTTCTTATATATACACTATGTTTTTGCCTGATTAGGTTGCAGCCAACGAAGGGTAATCAATTTAACAGTCTACTTATGTATGGTATCTATATATGTATGTTTGATCGCAGCCCAAAAACTGCTCAACTGAGTTAGGTATTAATCGGTTTATATTTAATATAAGAACGTTACAGAAGACAAAAAGGAAACCTTTTGGAAAACTTGCAATAAAAAAACAGAATTGAAAAAGAATTAGTGCATCTTACTGAAAATAAATATGACGTTTCTTCAAGTATTTTTTACATTAATTTTAAAAAATAGGTAAGTTTGGCCCTGGTTTCGAACTATGTGTATGAAAATAAGCTATCAAAAAGGGTAAAAAAAAAGAAATTAAAATCCGGCTACGTCGAACAAAATTTAAAAGCAGAAAAACAAGTTAGATAATAGTAATCTTTTAAATTCACTGAATGATAATTGTCACTGAATTGTGAAGCCGTAGGTGGCGTTCAGTTTTGACACACATTGTGCTGGAAAAAATATTGCCATCTCACAACGGAACGTCTCCCACGGCGTTATAATTTAGTGTTGATTACTTTTCAATGAAATTATGATTACCAAACTCGATTTTCTATTTTTCAGTTTTTCCCGAAGTTGTCAGATTTTAGTTTTTAATAGCTTCGTTTTTATTATATCTGTGAAGGAAATGCGTAGTAGGTAATATATTTTCGTTGTGAAAATTAATATTTATAAGTAATATAATAGGTATAATGTTCTTCACTTAAATATTTCCAAGAGCCTAAATATAAAAGAAAACAACGTAGCTTGATTCTATTCGGTTTTGATCAGTTTTATTTAAATGCTGTATAGTTATATTGGTCACTTATATTAAAAAGCTGACGTAGACAACACAGTGCTAAAATGAATAACAAATTACTAACAAAGTAAAAACCACAATTTAAAAAGAGCATTCAATGAATATTTATAGAATTGGTGGTATATTGCGGCCAAAGGTCTCTGGTTATCCCATTATTCGCCCATGAATATGCAAGAGCTTTATTACTGCGGACAAATAACATCTCGTTGGAAGTTATTTTGATGAGAGAACACTTCGTCCTGGTAAGATCTTAAAAGAGCGACCCCACGCTGTGGTCGCACCGCCATTGAAATAATTTTATTTGAGATATTTGCATACTAAAGTAGAATGTGGTGAAATTGAATATAATGGCAGTGAAATGACCGTTTTAATATCATTTGGTTTAGTAATTTTACTCGGTCTTGCGATCCGGATGTCCATATCAATCCACATAAAGTCGTAATAGCATTTATGCCTTTTTATCTGAATTAGGACGTAATATTTATGCACATAGTAAAACAAAAATATGTATATTAAACATGTTTGAAAAATAATGTCCCAAATATTATTAAGCCTTGGAACAGAAATGCAAAAATGCAATGGTTGTCTCTCTACTTTTTAATTACCCGTTATTTAGAAAGTGTTTAGATGAGAATTTAGATTGTCACAAAATATAGTGCACAATATAAAAGCAAAACGACAAGAATGAAAATTACTTTAACTCATGATCAAACGTGAATCACCTATTAATCCATAACTCGTTTTCTAAAGCAATCAACATATCAGTGAAAATATCAAGACAGCGTGGTACAATGAAGTTTAATGCTGAAAACCGAAGCACTAATTATACAAAATAAATTAAGTTCTAGCAGACTCTGCCTTTCATAATATTAAGTTTAAATATATAGCTTAATGTTTACCAAATTATATTAAAGAATGCATAGAATTCTTGAAGGTGCATCATGATGGAGATTTTTACGTATCAAAGTTTAATTTACTGAACTATGTGAAAAACCTGCATGGCATATAATTTTCTGGAGGATAATAATATGATCGGAAGAAGGAAACATTAAAGATGGAAATTAAAAAGCCACTATACCAGTGAACTATTTAACACATTAAATTGAAACAAAGTAATGCGAGCATGAAAGCATTTCGTAGTACTACTTATTTGAGCGTATATTTAACTCAGAAATGGAATCACAACTTCTGAGACTAAGGTTATAGACAATAAATAAATTTGGAGACTATTAAATTTGCGTAATAGAAACAGGCAATACACGAGAGTATCTTCATAATCGTGTAGATGAATTTACGTACATCAAGTTTGGGGTCGTTTGGGAATGAGGATACCATAAAAATATGCTTTTAGTATGAAATTAAATATAAAAATTCCGTTTTTTGTTTTAAGGTTCCGCACATTAAAAGGAAATAGAATACTCCATAAGAAGCAAAAGTTATAAAGTTAATTAAATACTACTCTGTCTCTCCGTCGGTTAAAGCCGTTATTCTCAGAAATCACTGGATGTAGTAACTTGAAATTTGGCATGATAATAAAACATATTAACTCGTACAAATCTTAGCAATGGACATTCAAAAATATTTATTCAAATATTTATTCTAAAAAATTTCATATTGCACAAATATATTTCAAAAACATTTAAAAATTTTGGGAAATAGGGAGAGAGAGGTTTAGAGAAAATTAAGTAACGATTTTTTTAAATTTCATACATAGTATCATACATCCTTTGGAAAGGCTAAGGATCTCAAAATATTATTTGCATTACTTAAAGTAACATTGTTCAGAAATATAGAAAAAAATACCAAACAAGCTCAATTTATTTATTTCTGATAATACTGAAATTAATTTATGAAGAAATAAGGTTTTCAAAAAGTTTATTGACAAAGGTTGCCGTAAAACTGCGATGATTATGGATGCAATATTTTTTGAGATATTCATGAAACGAGATATGTATACTACATACTCTCGCCTACCTAACCATGTTAGGTGTTATTAAATATTTATTTGACTAAAAAGTCCATATTTGCAATAGATAACGTTACTGTTAGTCCATTTTTGTGATAATTTGTGAAAATAAAGTAATTTTACGTGAACCAGACTTGCATTTTTAGCCGGTGTGAAATGAACAAATGGAACTGCAAAATCACAGAATAAATTGTTTTCAAAAATTTTCAAAACTAAATGAAATAACAAAATCAAATAAAAAATTTATCACTGGATATATATTTTCAAAACAAAATTGACTGAGTAAAAAATATAATAACTTTTAGGAAACGAGACTTCAAATTTTAACAATTAACAAATTTTGCAAATACTCGACTTTGGCAGGCAATTAGTATAAGAAACCAAAATATATATTGAGGTGCGTCTACAATTTTATCATCTACAATTTAGGGAATGATCTTATTTATTTACAATAAGTTAGTTTCCCATATTTTTGTGTAAGTTCTTTTCCGTTCTGAAAGTACAATATATTTTATAATATAATAATCATTTAACAAGGATATTTTGTCATTTCATATATAATATATACAAAAGTTAATTTATTTTGTGCACTTTAATATATCTAATTTATACATATGGCAAACTTACTGCTAAGAGAGAAATATCTTACATCATACTAGAACACCAGCCCAACCACGCTCGACGAGCAGCTGGGAATCGAACCAGAGTCACTGCAGTGCGTCGCGACTTCGAAGACCGTATGCTTTATGATTAACCCAACATACCAGGACGACGACATTTCCTTAGTGTTATAAGATATTGACAGAATAAAAGTATCGCATATTGAAAAGAGTTTCGTTATCTGATTACATGTTTGAATAAGAACTGAAAAATACTCTACGTGCTTTGATATATTTTAACTACTAAAATTGAATTGATTAATGACTATTTATTAATCAAATTGAGCAGAAAGTTGAGGAATTGGAAAAGCAACACTTGTGTCGGTCAACACTTGTAAGTGTACACGTCGATATGGTTACTATTCTCCAAATGTTGATTCCTTTCATAAATATGGTAGAAATAACAATAACCCCTGACGGATTCGAAATCTTCTTCTCTTGAGTCATAGCATTATTGAATTACTTAACGAAGTTACCAAACATATTTATATTCAGTAATGAATTGTATCAGGTTACATTTACCTTTATTTACGTTAAAAGCTCACTTTTCATTGTAAATCGGTATCCAGCGACGTATACAAGATTAATATCATCCCTCATAAATATTAAAACAAGCTTAACGTAGCTTGAAATAACAATAATTCTGTTAGTATTTATAATAGGCTCGACGTAAAATTTTGGGACTTTGCCTCAGATGGCAGCTATATATATGTATTAAGTTCATTTGCTTATACTCTTAATAATCGAAATTATTTATATGTGAATGTAAAGATACATATATATGTGCGTGTGTGTGTACATGTGTGTGTGTTTGTGTGGGTGCGTGTATGTATATTTGCTTATGTCAAACACTCTGACTTTAATGTAATATCCTTGAGGATATTTGACCAGTATGTCAGTCAAACACTGCAATAATAATTGGATCATATCTAAAAATTAATAAAGGAGAAAGTGATTTCGTAGTAAATACCACTTTTGTAAGCACCTAGAGCTATGCTGTAAAGTTGCAGGTGCCTTCAGCTTTAAGCATTATTATATTATGAGATATATTTTCTTTGCCAAAAATGATTTGAATTCCCATTCTCTTGTTTTGTTTCGAGGGTGGCTAACATTAATCAACTACTATAGTTAGCAATTTGTTATGGTGTGTTTTTTTGTTTAATACAATAATAAAAATTACGCGAATAGTGCCGTGATAAACTAGGATAAATTTCTGATATTACGAAACTATAAATTTGCTTAGAAAAATAAATAAATAAAGCTGTCAACTTCACGAAGAACTCGCACTACGAGGATTTCCTACCCTTACGCGTACATAAACTTATAATTATGTATAGTATTTTTCTTAGGTAATTCATAAGTATTAATACTACTTCGTACCAATACAGTATCCAGTTAACATTTTACAAGTGTACGTAGTGTAGTATATTATCGTCAATATCTGATAATCATAAAATTAAAAACCATTCCTGTGGTTCACTAGTAAAATTTAGGTAAACTTCCAGTAACGTTGTTAAATTCATAATTTTGGTTTAGCGGTTTTGAAGGGTAGAACATGTTTATTGTGCACATTTTTAGAAATATATGGAATTATAAATATTACATAAAATAAAGTTTTGGCAATCTTTTAACTTGCTCATTCTTTTGATCTCACGGAGTGAAAAAATAAAAAATACATGAAACCAAAACTGTCGACGTCAAACATTTCCTGTAAAAAGTTTATGTGCCATATCAGTAATGAGAAAATTATTTTATTTCGAATTCTAAGGTAAATAGGTTTGGATTGTCCAAAATCTGCCTTTAAATTTTGTACTACACCGTACGAAAGAAAAAATTAAATCTTATTTTATTTACCTTTCTTTAGATAAAAAGTTTCGTTTATTAACTATTGGGTTATATGCAGATTAGCATGCTTCACTATTACACTCTGTCACTGTGGCAGACTTACGACGGATAGGCTTGTGATCTTAAAGATTCTCTTTATTCCCTTTTGATTTACGGAATTTATAAAAATACATTTCTCATATCTATCAGTTTGCTACAGAACATTAAACACAAAGCAATGTTTTCAATAAATAAGGAAGAATTTAAACACAATAAAAATAGCGGAGTGATCAACATTATTTAGATTTTGTACAGGCCACCCAAATGTTGTCTTCTATTAACACTGCCGATTTTCGTATATCATGTAGATATATTTCCAGTTAGTCTTATCTATATTGCTTGTTGCAGGAAAACCAGAGTTCTTTTTCGACAAAATTGATAATATTTGAATTTTTGTTGTAAAGCACAGCTAATACTGCCCGCTTGTTAACCTATTTGTTCCATATAAGTTTTACTATGTTTTTACAATTTATATTAAATAAGAAATAAGTAATGTATAAAATGACTTAAAAATCGAATTTCGAATTCGAATCCTCGCCCAAGAATTGTGTCGCTGGAGAAGAGTGCTCGAAATATAATGAACTGAATTCCATACTACAGCATCCATACTTTAAAACATCAGGTAGTTTGTCTAATATTGTATGAACTAGGGTTCTGATTTTTTGACACGTGTCCCTGTATAATAATGATAGCACTCAACAAGTGGTGGTACAGTTTAAAGCGGAAGATTCCAGTACATGGACGGATCATATCAAGACAGCCGTAGGTGCCCCTACACACGAGCGTATTCGGGAAAAAGCTGCCAAAGAGGAAATGTCATATACCGTATGACGCCTCACTCACTTGCGTCGCACAATTCATATCTGACACGACTAAAAAAAGTATAACCACTGACATGAAGTTACTAATTATTTGAAGCGAGTGAATCCAGTAAACTAGTATATATATATATATATATATATATATATATATATATAAATATATATATTTATATATTTACTATTCTATTTCTGTCAGTTAACTAGTCACCTATACTCTGATTTTGGTCCCACTATATCGATTTTGCCGTCTTATATAACTTTTATCCTGGTTTTATATTAGTGTAGGTGGTACGTTTTTGCGCAATTATATTATTATTTATGAGGCGTATCCTAGGCTGCAAGCAAGCAGGAAGCGCTATGAAGCGAAGACAGCAGTAGATCTGGATCGCGAAAGAGAAGTCATTGCATCACTAAATTTCTTAGTTTCAAAGTAAATAAAACTGTGGTCAAAAGTTAGTATAATCACCTGTGTATATGTTTTTATATGGTAGTAGTATAGAACTATTATTTAATATTTTCTATTAACTTTATTTATTATTCTAAATCAAAGAAGAAAATATGAAATTTTGAACGAAAATACATGCGTATTGTGTTTATTAATAATCGCGATAATTTTATGCTACTTAGTAGAACGAGGAGGTGGCGAGAGCTAACATTGTTGTTGCGAGACCGTAATTGAAACACAGATTTCGATTTTTCTCAATTTTAACAATAAGATTTAATTTTTTGAAAGAACCCTATTCCCCTACCTGCATAGACTAACCTATTTCTGAAATGTTATCTTTAAATCTACCATATCCCAAAGAACAGTTATGTCGTCGAAACGGAAACTAATACCAAATTAATTAACTTTAGACTAAAATAATTGCGCAAATTAAAAAAAAAACAAAATATAGTGCTATATAATAATTAGCTGCAAATGTAATATTGAATACCACAAAATTTTGCATAATTCGATTTTAACCTAAATAATTATGTATGTTTTCAAAGAAAAACTGTTCTGAAGATTCCAATTATCTTAACTGATATTTGGGTATTAAAGATGCCTGGAACGCAAAATTTTCTTTTATTTATTCCTCCGTATCTAATTTTCATTCATGCTAGAGATCAAATTACCGAGATCCATTATTTACAATCAAATAAAGTAATTAAAACAAAAGAAGCGGAAGTTCAAATCCAACTTTTCTCCATTCAAAAAGTAAATAAAGTTTTCGTTAGAAGTTTACAAAGCAGCTAAACAAATTCAATGCAACGTCGAATGGGGAATATCGGAATGGAAGGAGACTAATTAATTAATGGGAAAATAACACTCAATGGAGAACGATATGAGTAAGGCAAGTAACTAAAATTAGGGGTCCTAGTTTTATTAGATTTGGATAAAATGGTGAAGACAAAAAGAAGACAATATATACATACATATATATATATATATATATATATATATATATATATATATATATATATATATATATTATCATCATCAAATATTATTGCCACTTCATTTTTAATAAACAATTGATATAGAAGATTTGCAATGTTATTTTGGTTGAAAGCTTGTTTTGATTGTTGTAAACATGCCCGAACAAAAGATTCGAAAGGAACTTATGTAACATAAATAAGTATTTTCTATTTCTTCTAACGAAATTACCATTATTGCTCATATTAAATTAAACTGAAATTTGGTAATTCCAGGTTGACCAAATTCGTTAAAAAAAATTAATATTTAAAGTCACCTGTAGATAACATATAACATTATTTGAATTAAAAAAAAAAACAAAATTGTGCAGGGTTTATTATTTCGAGTCCGACTTTCCACTTTTAGCCTATATTAACTCCATTATTAGAACATCATTAGAAACATCAATAAGAATAAATATCTCGATAGGTGGAAAAATGCTATAAATTTTTATTACGTTGGTGAACAGAACACGTTATTTTGATTCTGGCGACATAATATTTACAGTACGCATAAAATTATAATTAATGATGCTATGTTCTTAATGGGTTAAAAAAATTGTATTTCATTTTGTATGAATTATGAGATAGTGATATACTTTTTTAGCCTGTTACACATGTAAATATCTTCATAATTTTTACGCTAAATTCGGCACTAAAATTGATTACAGCCTGGGTTAACTGAGATCCTAGTATTTATCTCGAATTCTAAAGTAGAGTCCTGAGGGAAAGCATCAATCTTTTATGATTTTCAATAGTCTTACTTGATCATGTAGTATAGTCTATGAGAGAAATTATATAACTTTAATTTTAGCATTGATTAATTCATACCGTGTATCCCGAATTGACAAAGCCAAAAGTGTTTCCCGTGGGAAACCACATCAAATTTTCTTCTTTTTATAAATCAATCAAGATATTAATATTGGATGTGAACAGATTTTGGCAGATAAATGATAACCTTAATTTGTCTACCTTACTTTACTACATGGACATTTTTTTACTAAGTTTTCCCTCAAATGTTTCTATGATATTTAAAACTGTTATTCACATAAAATTTCTAAATAAAATGTGATATTATGTTTGACTTCTGTTTGCTAAATATTATTGTTCAAATTGATGTGCACGGTACTACCGCCATTGCTTTATTTTTAACCGTAGGCTTGAAAAATGTAAGTCTTCCAGAAACTAATATTTTATTAGAATTTTCAATGAAAATTATTACGTTTAATTTATATTAGGAAATGTATCAGATGTATTTTTTCGAGATAAATTATTAATTATCATATAAAAAATTCCTTCGATGGCCGTCAAAGTTACACAGATAACTAAAAACGTTTTTATTATAAAAGTGTTTAGTACAAAACACCTGAATTTGAAACAATAATTGTTGAAACAACTTATGAAATCAAACCACACTAATAGCGATTTCATATTTATCGGTGTTTAAGGAAAATATTTTACCTCGTCGTAACAGTTTTCAAAGAAAGTTCTATAAAATTTCATTTGACGAGTTCCTTTACAAGTTCACCTTTTCCATAATCAGAGAGATAATTTCGATACTCGCTGCTTTTGAATTTGCTTTACTCGTTAACGTCAATTGAAAAGCTTGTAAAATCTTTAATAAGTAAGTATTTTGAAGTCTCGGTATTATGAGATGTGTCAGTGATTCATGTATCTTGGTTGTGGAGGGCGCTATAAACTGAAATAACTTCAGAGTGGACTAGCTCACAACTTGATATTAGATTATTTTATGCAACTTCAATAATATATCAAATGATTTCAATTTTCAAATAATTTAATAATTTATAATACGAGGAAGTGGGATATACGAGAGTCTGTGAATATTTTAATTTCTAAGCATTATAATTAAATAACTATTATACAGCTGGTGCTTGCGATTTTGTTCACGTGGACTTCAGTTTTGGTTTCATCAGATTTTCTCGTAGTGAAAAGTTGTCACGTATTTGACCATCAATACGTACTCAAATTATAAAAAAATTTAAAGATATTCTTTATTATTAAAAATAAAAACTACACCAACTTAAAAACACCCTATTTATTATAGCTACTCTTATGTAAGAATGAAATAATAAATACAGGCTTTTAGTCAAACAATAAAAGCAACGAAAGTTTTATGTAAATTTTTTATCCAACTAATCTAAGTAAGCAAATAAGTATGTTTATAGGTATACGGGTAGAATAGTCTATCAAGGCGCTCCGCTCTAGTTTATCAAGGCGCTCCGCGCGTCTTCGAATACGTGCTTTCGCTGTGAATCATCCAATGGTAGAGGGCGCACCTTGCCCTGTGCCTTTTATATAGGCCAGCCGGTCTGACTAAAGCACGAAGAAGCAGTAAGCTGATCCCTTTTTAGTATGATCGATCATACTGATGAGAATTCAACTTAAAGTGGACATGTCTATATTATTAAAACCAGGCATTATTTAGTTAACTTTGTATTTACATAAACTTCTAATCATGGTTTTATAAACCATAGGTTACAAAAGTTTTTCCTAAGTCGACCGAAGCGCGTTCCTAGAATACCGCGTATTATTTCAATTAACATAACTTTTATATTTGTTATTAACATAACTTTTATATTTGTTATGTTTGCCACAATATATCAGTGATAACCGCATCCAAATCTATTAAACCGTTTCTGAAAATAGTGCGCACAAACGCAAATATAAAAAGACAAAAATTTTAAACTACCTCCTCTGTAACATAATAACAACGTGTATAGTTTTTTTTTTAAATATTTAATATACGAACACTGTTCCTTTAGGATTTTATTATATGTATAGATATATACATATATATATATATATATATATATATATATATATATATATGTGTATATATATATATGTATATATATATATATATATATATATGTGTATATATATATATGTATATATATATATATATATATATATATATATATATATCATCATCATCATCATCATATATTAATACGCTAAGGTTAAGATGTTACTCTCCCTTTTTAGAAAAAACCTCACAACTAATCCACATAAATTATACATCATTTTATAGATAATTGCTTGCTCTACCGGCATATACAACTAAAAAATTTATTATTGCTATTGTTTTTGCAAATTAATTAATTATTAAAATTATATACACAAAACAGCAAAGCTGCCATCTAACGGCTCAACGTCAATATGATTGACGGTCGGTAAAATGTTTGTTTAATTTCAAATCCACTCACGTACAAATAAAGTGCCGCTTTAGCTCAATGCTTTTGATACTTGCACCTCTATATGTCAATTTTAGTAAAATATTTGTTTGATCTGTCATCTGAGCTTCATAATGGAATAAAAACGTAATAAGCAGTGTGCAAAATTAGAAATGAATTGAATACCTGCAATCAATTTTGATTTATTAAATTGACTCTAAACACTCTGTTGTAACTAATATGACAGCTGTGAGTTCATTTTCTCATGTGTAAATATTTATAATCTACCACGTAAATTGATATAATGCGAAGACTTCGCACGGGTCACGCTAGTATATATATATATATATCAGTTAGCCCAGCTCGGTTTAAAAGGAGACCGGCAAAAATAGGCCTGATGTTACGAAAAGAAATTATTTTTAAAATAGTCACAATCGAGACAAACAAATAATAGTTCACAATCGAGAAATAGCAAAAAATAAAATAAAATTTATAATGCTAATAGAAAAGAACAAAAAGCAATTTCCATATATACACATTTTTGAAATATGAAGAATTGTTAATGATAAACAAAAATAACCAAGAGCATCTAGTTAAATACATAATAATGTTTTAAAAACGAATATAAAAAAAAAACAATCAATGCCGCTTGCTCTTTCTAATCCGTAGCCATTGTCTAGACGAAATAAAAGCAAAATGTTAATTGGCATTGAAGTTATGATTCTATTCTGGTTCTATCATGTTCAAAATGTATGACTTTTTAGTTCTTATTAAGGTTTATCTGACTTTTTCGACAACCCTGTCAAGACTGTGAGTATTATGGATCTAAATGTTACATTTTGTGAATAGAAAATACAACGTGACAATATCTGCATATTATTTCATCTTTCTAGTTCAAGGAATTTCGTAGAATTAACATTTACGAACTATCATAAAAAACAACCTAACTTTTCATAAAAAAATACAGGATTTATATTTAGCCTGATTGGCGATTTCAATAAACTTGTAAGGAGCTAATTTGTTTTTTATTTCCTTTTTATAAGAATTTCATTTCTATTCTTGTAATACCAGGTCCCAACGACTGGACTTTTGCCAGTATCCTTTATGTCGGTTGATTAAAATAATTTTAGTTAATTTTGTGAGTTGCAAAGAGATCTATAATTCATTCATATATTGTAATTTTGATAACAATAGAAGATAATAGGTGACATAAAGAGCCAATGAAATTGTTTAGCCGAAAATCAGTAGTATTCAGATAGCTTTCTTAAAAATTATCATAACATTGTTCTATGTGATTTCGTGGACGCAACTTTATTATAAATTTAAAAAAAATACGTTTTATCTTGGAACACATATAAATCTTAAAAAAGTTTGATTTACGATGTGCTATTAAACATTGCAAAGCACACCACCGTTAAATTTATTAACCCCACGAGCGCGCAATGCCATAAGATGTGAGCGCTTTTGTCATGAAATTGTGATATGCTCACTTTAGATTATAATACGTTTAATTTAAAATATTAATTTTCGTTATAATTTATTATGCACTACCGATCTTAAAGGGCACTATCAGGATATGAATGAATCCCAGTGTCCCTATCCTCGAGCTCTTATTCCCACAATATATTACGCATAAAGGTTATTGGTTTTGTTTGCCTTTATATTATTACCTATTAAAAAAATTCTTGTACTGCTTAGCTTTTCATTCATACAAAATATTCGGATAAATCACGAACGTTTAATTTATTTTTCACTGGAATGTTTGAGAAATATTTTAAATTTTATTCAAATTGTTTTCGGAAAATTGGTATTTTTTCAGTACTATTTCTTGTAAAATATTAGGTTTGAAATCTAGTATATTTCTTCTAATTTTAAAACTAAAACAGTCGCTAGATAAATATTTCAAAGCGACATTTATTTTTATCGATATACACAAGTAGTTAAATTTTGACAACACACCCCAATGACCAATCAATTTATGAACATATATTTTATCATTGCCCAGCCCTCTGAAACAATTCTTAGGTTATTTTATTTTAATGTACATTTTATATTTGTTGAACATTGGGCTTTATTTAAATATAAAATTCACCACCTCTATTGAAGCGATAGCATTTCGTACCAGTTCGTTTCTGTGCAGAGTTTTATTGGATCTTAATATATTTTTACTTATATAGCTATTTACGTTCAATTCTCAATTCATCGTGACACAAATACCAGTTATATATATATATATATATATATATATATGTATATATATATATATATATATATATATATATATAAATATCTCATCCTATTGTGAATTAAGAACATATCTCTACTGTAATACATAAAATAAAAAATAATATAAATGAGTATGAAACAGGTTTCGGAATACATGGTTAACTGGATGATGAAATGTTTCGTAAAAGTGCTGGGCTTCATTTAAATAATTAAATAAAAAAAAATTCAAGAGCTAATTAAGTAATATATTGTTACGTCAGTATTACGTCATATATCGAACTTTACTAAACAAATAAATATGCGCTTTCAATTAGAAGTTTATTACAGACGGATCAAATGTAACATTTTATTAGAATACACTAACGAACAGTCTGTTTTAATACCGCAAGTTGTTTAAACGTAAATAAAATTTTCAAGTTTTGAAAGGAGGTGATAGTATATCGTTTAGCTTTAATGTTAAAAACTATATTCTGTATAAACTGCAGTAAAAGGGCTAGTTGAAATTAATTAATACTGAAAATGAAAAATTATTAAGGAGTTTGATTTTAATAATCCAAACGTTTATTATTCGAAATGAATTGGTGTAATTTCAAATTGATATATTTGGATTCCATACATTCTTAAACAAATATGTCTTATTTATCTCCCTTATAATACAGGGCTATTATATTCGTCACATAACTATTTCCAAGGTGACGTATAACTGGTGATTACGAATGGAGAATCTACAATAGTATTAAACCCAAACCATCATTAAGCGGACATTATGAATAGGCTCAAAGCACATGGATTTTTTTTAATCAATACATATATTCGTTAAAAAAGCTACACCCTCTGGTTGAAATAGATGGCCAGAGTTGGTAGACAAAGGTTTAATTAATGAACCGAATAATTTCAATAATTCCACTAAACTAAAGGGTAAAAATGATTTAACAGAAAATACGTAGCCCTATATTATGGAAACACTAGACAAAGTCTAGTGTTTCCATTATATACATACACGTTTTGTGACTGGCTAGGAGTTGTTAAAGCTTTTAATACGCTACTACATTCACAATAGGTGCCAGATTTGAGAAGCTTTGCTTTATTAATATAGCATTCACGTATGGTGAATGTTATATTAATACTATTATTACAGATACTTCATTCACGTTTTGGATATAAAAACCGCAATTAAAAATAATAAAATACTTATATGGTATTAAAATCTTATTTTATTGAATAAAAAGGAATTAAATTAATTTTCATAGCATCCAATAGTAGGCAATGTTTTTCAAATTCAATATTATGCTAAAACACTGACATGTAATTTGCTATTGATTTTATTAGAAATACATCATAGTATAACCAATTTTTTAGCTCCTTTGTTTAGTGATATTTAGTGACAAATTATGTTGCTTTAGATGTATTAACACTCTGTTTCTTTGTTTAATATATAGATTTTTAACATACTAATATTTCTTCGATGAGACATTTAATACCGTAATTTTTTTATATCTTTAATTTCAAAAACTTTCTTCCCTTTATCATTTTTATGATCTATTTTATTCTATTTCTCATAATAAGAATGTGTGGAGCATTTTAGTTATTAATTTCATGCAAGTAAGTTCATTAGAAATTTTGGAGAAAGAGTGTTTGGGAAAGTCCAGTAAGTTTAACTAAAACTTTTGTTCTATGATTTTGTTAAAAGTTTTTTGAGGTGAAAACTTCTTTAGCATCGTTGTGATTTGAAAGTCGGTAAAACGAAAAAAGCGACAGTAAAAAGAGACAGACACATAAATTCATAAGATTTAACGTGGGAGAAAATGAGATAGGCGACAATAAAAAGAGACAGACACATAAATTCATAAGATTTAACGTGGGAGAAAATGAGACAGGCGCCAATAAAAAGAGACAGACACATAAATTCATAAGATTTAACGTGGGACAAAATGAGATAGGAAGCATTATACAGTGTTTCTTATGTTCGTGGTTCTCTATGTGCTCTGCTTCGTACCCCCTCCACTCGTGTTTATCAAGGCATAGCGAGAGTTTGCTTGGGTCTCAGCGTTATACGTGTGTTAATACGTGTTTATGCGCGCATGCGTAGTACAAAGCTTGGGAAAAGGCATCACCCAATCGTGGTGTTTTGTATACGTGTACGTATTATACGTTTGTAAAGTTTTTTCATCATTTTTATAATAAAATTCTTCATCATATTTATAAGCGCATGCGTAGTACAAAGCTTGAGAAAAGGCATCACACAACCGTGGCATTTTGTATATGTGTACGTATTATACGTTTGTAGAGTTTTTTCATCATTTTTATAATAAAATTATTCATTATTTTTATAACAAAATTCTTCAAACATACCGAAAACGAATGCAGAATATTGTCGCGATTATCGAGAAAAAAAGGGAAAACAAGATTAAAAAGACAGCATAAAGTTCAAAGGAACAAAGGAAAATCGACATCTATTTTCATAAGTGCATGCTTGGGTTATTTTAATATACTATTTTGTGTGTTTTATTTGATAACTAATTTATATATATACTCTATACATAACAACGGTGCATAGGATAGATATATTACTACAAAATCAATCTTTTTAACCGTCAATGTAATATAGAACACAATGGCTAAATGCAACCAATTTTGTGAAAATTACAGACATTGAAAATGATTTAGCCGATGAAAAACTTTCAGTAAAGTTATAATTGTGAAATTCCAGATAAATGTACATTTACAGTCATGGTACACCAATTTTCGTATATGTGTTTGACAACAAAGGTAGACGATGAAGATATCGTATTTAAAAAAAATATATGCTTTCCTCGATGTATTTTGAAACATTGGGATGCCCCAGAAACGTTTTAAGGGTATAAGAAGTCAAGATGATGAGTGGTGTCTTCAGATTTATTTCATATTTTCCTTAAACCAATTTTGTTATCGGTAACATTTAGCAAAAGCGTTTTACTTGAAAAACTTTCAAACTAATTTGTTTGCTTTGATATACGATGTCGTATAATGGAACGGTTCAAAATTTTATTTCATTTTTAACTTGGTACTTGCGCTAAATTTAGCGCGACTAACATCAGACACGAGCACAATTCTACTATCATAAAGTTGCATTTCTGTTCCTAAAGCGTTCCATAACGCTCGACGCTTGGATATCAGCCAAATATCTGGCAGCAGCTTTACGTTGCTCTCCAAGTTTATTTGATTTAGGCATAGATTTACTTTGGGTCTAAATAAGAAATGAAACAAAATTTTTGTTGATTTATCTGGAAAATTTAATTCATCATGCCTTTAGATTACTCGGTAAACATTTCAGAATAATGTGGAAGATGTTGAAATACAAAAAAAAATTGGAGGAAATAAATAAATAAATAAAAAAAAAATGTGTTTATATTTATATATATATATATATATATAAATATATATATATATATATATACATATATATATATATATATATATATGTATATATATATTTATATATATGTATATATAAATATAAAAATAAATATATGAATAAATAAAACCAGAGATATGTTGACTTAGCCGTATAACCTTGTTCTAACTTTCAGACACCCTTGCTTTTGTATAAATATATTATCGAGAATAACTTCCATATCATTTTATTACATACACCGGAATATTTTCATTGTACAACCTCATATAATAACAACAATTGAATTTATTACCCTCACTAAAATACTGGTATATAGTATAACTCTCGGAAATATAATAAAACCTACACCGCTCCCCTACAATAAACTCACTAACATAAGCAGTGGGAAAACACACACAAACCAGGTTTCAGCTATTGTACTTGAAACATATAAATGCTGTTGGATGTTCCTAAGAGTGAATCTTTGCCAATAGCCCACCTGAAGATGTTGTAATACAACGAAACCTAGGTCATGGTAAAGAACTTAAATAAAGTAAAAATAATACTACATCACGTAGTTTCATTTAATTATGAAAACGAATTTTGTAAAAACAAAATTAGAGCCGGTATTATTCAGCTAACTATATATTTGAAAAATGTTATATATATTCACATAATATATTTTCATTCAACTTATTTTGGTAACTCACAGCAAAAATATTTACTAAATATAAAAATGTATTCTTCGTCAAAAAATTATCAACATACGTTTAAAACACTGATCGAATTGAATCTGAATTTATACATATATTAATAATAATAATCAATACTTGCCATTCAACAATAATTTAGTCTTTGTTCCCGTTTCAGTTAGTCATAACTATTATATTGGCACTAAATTGTTACGTTGCGTTATCGAGTAAAAATATAGATTTATTTATAAAATATAAACATATTTACTCCTTCATTCAACTCTTCTTCTTCCTTCATGTTTTATAGACGGTCGGCTGTGTAAGGTGATTCCTAAGTTGCCGTACTGTTCGGCGCCTCATGGATGATTTCCTTCGACATTCGTAGAGATTTCTCGACGGTTTACGCTTCCTTGGGAGTCAAATGTTGGTTTTGGAAATCTTCGCCAATAGAGCGGGTCCGTGTCTTCTGAACTGCAGTGCATTGAACTTTTCTTTGTTTAACTCACGCCCCTAAAATATTCTGTTAATACTCTAGATTTTTATGTATTACCACTTATTAGTATTCTGTTTAAGACATAAGTTTGCAGTAAGTTTCGTAGTTTTGAAAATAAAATATTGTTATCTTATTTTGGTAGTAACACATACACAAGAGACATAATAAAGTGTCCAACTAATTATAAAATATTATAATATAATATCTAGTCAATAATCATATTTCTCGTAATTACTCATCCATTTTTTGGTTGGAATCATGAACTTATAAAACCGACTTAGTAGAATATTATAATAGTTATAAATACTCATCATCTAATATAGGAATCTATCTATCAAATTCCACTCCATTTTGATATCCAGTAATAAACTGTATACTTTCCCGCATTCTGTTTCAACATATTTTTGTATTTGGCTTTCCTTCAAAGTTTTTATAAAGAATTTTATAATAAATCAAGTGTCATACATCATTTTTAATATCATCGATCGGTCTTGATGGCAATTTGTTACGTAGCTTGAATTGTAATCTTCGTCTCTTCTAGAAGAGTTTTTTGTTCTCCATGATTTCATTATCCATACTGTCAATATATTTATACAAAGAACCTGGAAATGTAGCATTAACCTGATTTAAAAATAAAGATGTCGTCAACTTCTACATATATTGCGTGATTTAAGCATAAGGTAAACTCGCTGGAGCTTTCTCTTTGAAACTTCCTCATTTTATTTGAAATATCACTGGCCATAATATGTATTTTTAAATATAATTCGACTGATATCTTTGGTTTTGCATTTCCCAGTAAAAAACAATCTTTCCTTTCACACCACGCAGATACAAAATAAATGAACTTAAATTCAGTTTCCCTCGTATGCATTTTACAACCTCTCTGAAAAATAAATACACTTACGAATGAATTTGTGTTTACAACTTTTAGTTTCTAGGAATCTAGGAACAAAACCATTCATCTGGTCTTTTATGAAGCTATGTAAATTTTTGAGTTATAAAAGTATTTAAAAAGTTCACTAATTTTTTCATTATAAAATATATGGTTTTAATCCTTGTTTAGTCCCGTTAAATTTTATAAAGGACATGGTTCATGATCTCAGTCGGAAACTTTTGGATGATAAATTTTTTTAAATCTTTATGAAATCACATTGATAAATCCTTAATTAAAAGTTTGTAGTAATTTATTCTCCTTGCTATTACATTATAGAACATGATCATTTCTCCTGCCTAGAGCGCGCACGAATATCTTGCAGCGTTCAGTATTCGTCATGCACTCACATTGCTCCATGCAGGTTTCGGAGGTGCTTGGCGTTTCACGACAAATTACTAGCTGTCGTGAAGTTTATTTAAATTTCAGAGTAGGAATTCTGTTTGCACAATATGGTATTCTGTTTGAACCATTTCTGAGTAGGTATTCTGTTTGCACCATATGGTATTCTATTTAAACCATTTGTTCTCAAGGTGCCTCCACATATCCACTACATTTTGTAAATCAACAAGTTGGGTACACGATTTTTACGAAATAAATAGATATTAATACGGAGAAATACGTATGTTTGCCAGTATATTCATTCCCTATACTATCAGTTTTTTCAATTCTTTCAACGTTGAAACTTTTGACCCGATATGAACATCCGGACAGCAAGGGCGAGTACGATTACTAAACTAATTGACATTAGCAAGGTTATTTCACTGAGAGAGCAATAAATCTCAACAAATTTTATTCCAATATGCAAATATCTGAAATAAAATCAATAGCGGTGCGACCACAGGGCAGCCGCCGAGTGCGGTTGCCCCTCCAAAATTTTGTCGGGGTGATATTAGTGTCCACTCCTTAAAATAACTTTAAGCGAGATGTTATTTGTACTGAATATTAAAGCTCTCGCATATTCATGGACAGATAATGGAACTACGGGGGACCTTTGACTGCTCTATTTCGCTAGCACTATAAATATTAAACACCATGTTTTTTTTATGTTTTAGTATCAAAATTGCGTGCCGTATATCATTTTCTTCTGTATCGCATCGTGTGCGTGAAATATTCATATGACAAATATGACTTGTTAGCATTTTATTTAAGAGACTCAGATTATTAAAGAGGCGAATTTAGCTTAAAATGGCTTAAAATTTTTAATTTTTAAATTTTACGTGCGACTTTATTTTATTCCAAAAATGGTCTCATAAAACGGAGAAATATATAACTGTAAGCCTGCGTACGTGGACATTACTGATCGTATTATCTTATTTTAAGTGATAGTAGTTATTTCAGGCAAGTTAATAAAGCGAGAAACTGATTTGTTTCTTTTTTGAGGAATATCACTAACATATATTCATGCTTCTGTCCGAGATTTTAATATTGACACAATTATAAGGAAAAATGAATTTTTTTAAAAACCTGCAGTAGAAAAATGCGAATGCGTTATTGAATATCGATATGTAATTAATAATGAACGATGCAACTCCGACGAATCGAACTTTTTTCAATGTTTTGAAAAAGCGATAATGATAGAAAATTTACAGACACGAAAGACATTCCTTTACGTGGAACTTTTTGCTTTGTAGTGCCTATTATATTTTAGTTTCTTCTAGCGGCCATCAGTTTTTGAACAGAGCTCCTGTAAATGGTATTTGGGCCGAGTATCCTACTCTGAATTACATTATTATTATTTTTATGAATATTATAACAATAATAATTATTATTATTATTAAGATTTTCTCGTATTGGAAATATATTTTGTTTTCATGGGTGAAAAAAATTATCATTACATGTATATCGGAAAAAAAATTAATGGATAAACGGTTCCAGAAGCAGGTGATAATAGTTTTTAATGGAATAAAGCGATAATAAAAAGTGATTTTAAGAAATTGGGAAAAAATGGGTTACCTTTCAAAATTTCCATCCCAGTGTCATTTTTATTCCTTTTTAATTGATGTGAAAAAAAATTAAATAAGTTAAATTCATTTACGAGGAATGTTTAGCTTTGTAGTGCTTATTATAGTTTTGTGGTCATAAATTTTTAAGAGTCGCTTTTCGTGGTCATCAATTTTTAAGCAGAGCTCCTGTATGTAATACGAGTATTTGACACGAGTATCCTATATTATATTACGTTATCATCATTACTGTTTTTATGAACATACCTTCGTGTTGGTCATGTATTTTACTCTCACCGGAGCGGACATGTTTCATATATATATATATATGTATATATATATATATATATATATATATATATATATAGTGGGAAAAAATGCACGGAAAAGCGGTTCCGAGAACAGCTGTAATTGGTTCTGATTGAAACAAAGTTATAATTAGAGATAATTTTCAGGAAATGGGAAAAATTTGGTTATCTTTTATAATTTCCATCCCTTTCTCATTTCTTTTTGTTTTTCAATTTATGTGAAACCAATAAAATAACATATATTCTTTACGTGGAATTGCTGGTTTCGTAATGCTTCTTATATTTTAGTAAAATTTCGTTGTGATCACTTTTTAAAACAGTTTCTGTTTATAATATTGGAAACGTGTATCCTACTTTAAATCAAATTAATATTACTATTAAATTATCCTCGTTTTGGATATGTATATTGTTTTTTCACAGACTGCATGTTTTTAAAATATTCAATAATTTTTTTTTGGGGCATTGTCTTAACGCTATGAAATCGTGAAATAATATTTCCACCTATTCTTTGATACTAGTATATCAAGTTATGTACCCTAATTATTAATATATATATTTGCTGAACATGCATTCAAATACATTATTTAAAATAAAACATATGATTTATTACTAAATAATAGCGAAACGAATTTAAACCTTTTTTCTTACCCCCCAATATAATTTCAACTATTGCACAAATTTTATTATAAATATAAATCACCTAGAATAGAACGATTGAATATGACATCGGAATAGAAATAAATCTGAATAACCATGAATTGCATTGATAAGCAGTTTTGATATGCAGGTCAGCAGATATACAAGGATCGACCTATTGAAAGAATTTTAATTATTAAAAAACAAAAAATAATATGCACTTTCCATAGCACAGTAATAAATTAAAACATTTTTGACAGAAATATTTTGTTTCCTTAGGGTAAAAGGCATTTAGAGTACCATATATTTTTCAAATGTGGTAGGTGATAATTAATATAATATGTTTTGACATGAATGATGACAAAATATATTGAGTTTATACGCAAAATCAATTTGCGAATGTATTTAAAGGAGATAAGATTAGAATTTTCAATAACACACAAATTCGATTTCTTCATAAGTAAGTGAATAAGGGGCGTTTATGGATAGAGATGTTTACTGAGCAGAACATTAACCCTGTTACTTTACCGCGTTTGAAGATTTCATAACTGTATACGATCAATAGTTCTCTAATCTGCGCTCTTGATTCTTTCTACCCGACCCGACTACACCGAATCCTTTAAATTTATCTTTAATTTGTTTAAATTTTTTTCAAATTACAGTTAATTTTGTTTATTTATGTAGGTATCAGAGTAACGTTAAAATTCAGCTATCGTCAACTGTACCGAATTTATCGAAATCTATGTATTTAAGTAGTAATACTTTTCAAATTGTCGTTTTAATATTATTTACTATTATTCTGTGATTTTGGCATTAGTCACGTAAACCAATCCCACTGTATAATTACGTGTTTCTTATTAGATGCATGGTACAATCATATGAGATTTTACAGCAATAAAAAGGACGGTATGGGAAGCAGTTTAATGTCATCCGATATTCATATTTTGTTTATAATTTTTGTTACCTTTCAGTCTGAAAATTCTCTTACATATTAATATTATTCAGGAATAATGATATTTTAACATAACGACAGTTTGAAAATTAATGGATAAATATTTTCTAATGAGTTTGTTAAGTCCAATTTTCCTTAATTTTCACAAGCGATAAGATTCAATTAGCCACGAAAATTCCATAAACACAATATTGTTTAGAATGTATATACTAGCCGCGACAACTCAAATTCAGTATGTAAATGTAATAAGGCTAAATCGATTTGAATAACAGTTTTAATATCATTTTGTTATTAAATTTAAATGCAATTTTTCCATTAGTTTGTATAACAATTAGTTTTGAGTGTCTAACAATCCGTTTCTCCTTATTCACAATAGGATATTTACAGGTTTGTCTGAAATAATACAGTTTAATTAAGGGGAGGTGTCTTCTAAACCAGAGACGTAGAAGTTATGCCAAAAGAGACATTAAAACAGGAATTGCAGTCAGAACTTTAAATTGAATAATCATTTATAATAAATATTTTTTCTTGTAAACAAATAACGATAGTGGAAGCATGTTAGAAAGTTTTGTGAAAATTGTAAATAGATCGCAAAACATGTAGTTAAGTATTTGCGAATACAGAAGTAACGGTGGAAATATAGTTAAAAACCTGTCAAGCAGCAACAGAACTCATTCTAAGAGGATTTAGACACATAGGAGCATAAAGTACGCGGAATTAACGGTGCAAATATAGTTGTAAACCTTTTAAACATCAATAGAACTCACGCTACAAGAATCTAGTTATGTAGTTACATATTATTTCTAATAAACTAGGTGAGGTGTTCTTTTTTGCAACATAGATATAATGTCTACTATACATTTTACATGTGTATAAACATGGTACATATTTCAAATACTACATCTTAATCTTCTAATCAGTTTTATTCGTGATTTTTGCGTAATAATTTTGGAAATGAGGTGGAAGAAAACTTAATATTCGAGCATTTTTTAAATATAATTGTTTTTAAATACGGAATATAAAATTGTGAAAGAAATTTCTTTCACAATTTTATATTTTTTCTTTCAAATGAGGTCTAAAAGAAAAAAGTAAGTCCTTTATTTATCCCTTCTTTAATAGCTATGTGGATATTTTGAAATTAATCTAGTACGAAGCTTTTGGGTCAATAACATGTATTATTATTCCGAACATAAAGTTTCTACGTCTCATGAACACCCAGAAAATAGACTCTAAATACAGAACAACATAAATGATTGACTACTACATTTTTCATCTGGGTAAAATTACCGCCCATATTTAAAAAAATAAGTCCTTTATTTATCCCTTCTTTAATAGCTATTATTTATCCCTTCTTCAATTTTTTCCCAATTACTGAAAATTATCTCCTTTTTTCCCTTCTTGTTTTATTTAGAACCAATTATAGCTTCTCTAAGAACCGCTTATACCCGCAATATATATATATATATATATATATATATATATATATATATACATATATATATATATATATATATATATATACATATATATATATATATATATATATATATATATATATATATATATAACGTATACGCCTATTATACGCCTATTATACTACGTATACGCCGCGAAATAGGATACTCATGTACTATCTACACGAGTTCTGTTTAAAATCTGAAGGTCACTGAAAGTGACTAAAATATAATAAGCCTTCCAAAGCAAGAAAATTTCACGAAATGTGTCGCATTTTATTTGTTTCATATAAAAATGAGATTCGGATGGAAATTTGAAAAGATACCCTATTTCTCTCAGTTTCTGAAAATCACCTTTTATTGTCGCTTTTTATAAAACATTGAAAAAAGATCAATTCGTCAGTGCCACATCGTTCACCATTAATTATATATCGATACTCAATAACGCATTTTAATTTTTCTATTGGATGTTATTAAAAGAAATAATTGGTCCACATAATCGTGTTAACATTCAAATATTGAACAGAAGCATTAATATATGATTGTGAACTTTCTCAAAAAGGAAGCAATGAGTTTCTCATTTTATTAAATTGCCTAAAAACTTTTATAATTTAAAATTCGATAATACGATCTGTCTTCTGCGTATAAAAAAACAATAGAAATTACATCTACGTACGCAGGGTTACTGTATTTTGAATATACTGTTTCTGTATTTTGAAAGACTAGTTTTGTGTGAAAATTAAGTCAGTCGTTTTGTGTGAAAATTAAGTCAGGTCTCCTGTTGTTCCATTACCCGCACATGAATATGCAAGAACTTTAATATTCAGAACAAATAACATCTCGTTGAAGTTATCATCATCATCATCATCATATATATTAATACGCTAAGGTTAAGATGTTACACTCCCTTTTTAGAAAAAACCTCACAACTAATCCACATAAATTATATATCATTTTATAGATAATTGCTTGCTCTACCGGCATCCACAACTAAAAAATGTATTATTGCTATTGTTTTTGCAAATAAATTAATTATTAAAATTATATACACAAAACAGCAATGCTGCCATCTAACGGCTCAACGTCAATATGATTGACGGTCGGTAAAATTTTTGTTTAATTTCAAATCCACTCACGTATAAATAAAGTGGCGCTTTAGCTCAATGCTTTTGATACTTGCGCCTCTATATGTCAATTTTAGTAAAATATTTGTTTGATCTGTCATCTGAGCTTCATAATGGAATAAATAATGCGAAAACTTCGCACGGGTCACGCTAGTTTTAATTAGAGAACACTAAATCGCCCCGAAAAAATTTTTCAGTCTAGGTATAACCGTCTTAAAATATTTTTTACCATTTTAGATAAAATACTTTCAGAAATACCCAAAAAAATATACAACAATAAATACGTTCCCATTTATTTCTAAAAACCTCTCAAGTACGGACATAACTCCCTCACAAAGATTCTATAGGTTTAAGAGCACTTATAAATATTTGAAAGTATATAATTATTCCATTAAATTATATACTAATATTAATATTTCACAACGCAAACATACTATAAATTTCAGAGGCATAAAAACGTGGGGCATATTTCAAAAATTTTAGAAACTAAGATAATTTAAATACCTTTTCTGTAATTTTCTAGTTAGACTTTATCCATCTGCTATTTTCATGATTTTTGGCTCAGTCGTTTCGGAAACAAGTATTGGAATATTTTTCTATTTCAGCATACAATTCGGAAAATATATTTACCTTTAATTAAAAAAAAATTAAATATTTTCGAATGACTCATAACAAACCTTTTTATATAACACCTCATATAATGTTTAAGACAATAAAAAATTACCTTCATTTATATAAACATTTAAAAAAAATTAGCTAGTGCGTAATATATGGTTTAATAGTAAGATATGTGATATGTGTATATACGAAATTCAAAGTTTCCACCTTGTATTTTTTTGAGAAAATTGATTGTGAATTTAAAAAAAAAATAATATTCTGCCTACTGTATCTTTCATAGGTGTAAAAATTTGGTGCATATCTAAATAAATCATTATATCTACAATCGTAGCTATAGCTTTCATATAGCCTTCGGGGTTTCCTAATAACCAATCTATTTTCACAACTTTCGCTTGAATAATTTCGGAAATAAGCTAGATGGAACATGTACTGGGAAGGGGTACACTGAAAAGTGTACCCTTAAAGACGTAATATCTAGAAAAAAATTATTTCCTAGTCCATATAACTTGCCCTTTCAAACGATTTCCATATATAGAATTAAAAAAAATTTTTTCGAGTCCTTAATTACCCTTACTTTAAAACATCCTAATGTGTAAATTTCAATTTAAGCTATCGACAAATGTCCACGTTAAAATATTTTCTCCTTGCGCCAAATTTCAAAATTGCATCAAGCGGTTAGACAGATGGATGGACAGACACGTGAGTAATCTTACAAGGATATCATTTTATTATTTGAGGTAGGGAACCCTAAAAATTCCGTGCCAAAAAATAATTAAAAACTAAGGATTTTAGTAGCCAAACAAAGCTTGTATGGAAACTGCAATGATTTTAGACGTCATATTTTTTGATAGATTCGTGATTAGAGATAATATATATCTCTTAAATAATTATATTAGTCATTATAATTACTTAAATATTTATATTAGGCATAATCGAATACTAGCGATTGGAACTCCATTCTAGTGACAATTTATGATAAAATAACTGTACTTCAAACGAGGTATGATAATAACGAGGTATATCGTACCTTCAATAAATATCCTCAAAATTCCAGAATATTATTTATTTTCTTTGCAAAAAAGTAAAGAGAAGAACATAGAACAATAGAAACGGAAAAGTCAACAGACAAAACTGAAAATATGATTTTATACAAAAATCTGAGGATAATAACTTATCAAACACATCATGACATTTCCAGAAATAAAGTAATTCCATTTAAAAATTATAAGTTTGATTAAACGGCACTTTAAAAGTGAATTGATAGGCTAATAAAAATTATAAAGCCGTTTCATTGATCGTATATGATATTGATCAACTTCTTCCATTCATCTTGAACGTAGCTTTACTCACCCATATGTTTGTAAGTAACGTAGGTAACGTTGTATCATTTTAATCTTTAATAGCCCTCGTATAACAAATTTATAGTGCTTTTTCGCCTACCCGAAAATTGAGTTTTATTGACATTTCTATTATTAATTGATTAAATATGGAAAATGAGGTCGAAAATAATACACCAACGTTGAATAAGATAAAAACATGTTTTTGTTGAAACTATTCTAATTTTATTTATTCTTTATGCAACGCTGTATATATAATAAACACTGAATATTTAATCAGTACCGATATTTAATCAGTCATAATTTTTCAGTCAATATCGTCGATCTGTAGATGCATTGTATGACTTAATTGGGAAGCATTTTTTCAATTGTTCTTCCTAATTTTGACTGTGATCTTCTAGTCATACTTAATTAATGCATACCGCCTTATCATATTTATGTGCTTAATTGTTTTCTATTAAAAGTCATTAACGAATCGGTGGTTTCTTCTTGCTCCAATCACCTAGTTCAACGCAAAAAAATCAAATTGAATTGGAAGCTTTTGTTTCAAATACTTTATTTTACTATAAATAATGGATTTATGTAATTTTATTTTTTCTGAAAATGAAGAGCATCTTCTCACAATTATATAAATTTGACGGAACAGATATCACATAAATGCAAAATTGGATCACAAAATGTTCAGCAATTTTATGTTCTAAAATATAAATAACTATTCCTGTGTAGTGAATTGGTCTTGATGGAGGTTTCTTAGCGTTTACGTTACTTTTCAGCTAATAATTTACCGTTTATTGTTTATCTGTTAACATTTATTTAATAAACATATAACTGAACTAAGAACATGCTTTAGAAATGAGTATGTCGGTGTAACCTGGGGAAGTCTGACAATGAACTTATTTCTAAGTTACTCCCGTCTAATTGAAACTAAAGAATCGCTGTCAAGAATGAAACGTGAAAAAATATTTTCTTGTTTTTGAGTAAAGTAAGCAAAATTTACCTTCATTTATCATAAAGTAGCGAATACAAATTTAGCATTATTACTGGCAAAATTGTATATATGTATTATTAGTTTTGAAATAATAATAAGTAAATATTTTGGCAGTTCTAGAAGTATCACATACATATATAATGCTTCTTTTACTTACAATTTGTGGGATAGTCTTATACAGAGGTGTTTTACTCTATATTGGATTTTACCCGCAGCTTCACTCGCATGAAAATTTTGAGGTGTCACGCAGGTGCTAGAACAATTTTCCCTCACACAATCCAGAACTGTTGCTTACTTTCCTAAGACTTTCCTCGCCGCCGGCTTTCATAATACTTTTTGCTTATCCATATTCTATGATGCAATTTGCAGGTATTAATATGACATCGTAAAAATTTACTTAAACTAACATTTCATGCAAATAATTATGCATTAAATGTTCACAAAATCAATCTCATCTTTCACAAAAGCGATCTCATCGCATAAAAATCAATCCCTTAGAATTCAAGTTATAAACTAATAGATACAAAGTTGCTAGTTTTGTGGCAAAATATCGTTTCCTCACATAAATAAATTCGCAAAATAGTGCTACTGAGATTTTTGGAATCAGTGTAAAGTTGATGTCTTTAACATTCATTCCGTTTCTGACATCCTTTCTGACATTATCAAGTACATTCACACTAACCCATTGGAGTCTTACATTTCACTTTAAACTGATTTCAAAAATTTCTAGCAGTAGCAGAATTTTGCAATTCATTTAGTTTGGAAACAATAGTTTACCACAAAGCAAGTTGGTACTCGTATTTTAGTTGTTTTATTTTTTTCAGTTTCCTTTTTAAATTTTAGTTACGAATTTATGATGAATTGATTATAAATATTATCTCATTTATTAAATAGGAACAAAGCTATAAATGCCGCAAGCATTTAATGAATATAAATATATTCACATATCTATATACAGACATTGGTATACACACACACACACACACACACACACAAACACATATAAAGGTGCGCGCGCGCGCGCACGCTCGCACTTATGCACGTACGCAAACGAGAAAGTTTATATTGCTTCTTTAACTTTGATTAAAATTTAATAAAATTAATATGTCAGTTTATAAATAAAAATGTGTAGTTTACAATATCAAAATAGAGAAAATACCCTAAGTAAATTTATTTTTAGAACAAAATTTTCATACAACGTAATTTACAATTAGTCCAAAGATTAAACACTTGTAATACGCTTCATATAGTATCACTGTCATATTTGTTTACATTAAAAATGTACCGGTAATATTTTTTAATAAGAATTAATATACAAATATGTAAAATTAAATGTCTTTTACATTCGATCTAATTAATTCTTGAATTCAGAAGGCGCAACACAATATCATATCCCTTAGTAGTGAAAAGTGACTTTTCCCCCAACATTCATAATAATTTTACCCAAATAAAATCCGTAATGCATATAGGCACACGTCATGGTATTGTTATTTTAAAGGACTTGCAATTCTCCTCAAAGTTTTAAATTACCATACAGTAAATCGAAAAAATTCATTTCATTTTTATTTGCATTTTAAATCAACCTTTTGGAACTCCCTTTTTTTATTAACTAAATAACAAATCGATTATTTAAACAGATTTTTCATAAAGAAAACTTAGGTTGTTTATTAATTCCCCAATACACAAAAATATTTAAAACTTATGGAATAAACAGAACGCAATATTAAAAAAATATTTGGGCGGCTACTTTTTACGTATAACTTCTGGGTGGTGAATTGATCTTTTAAAATAAAATTGATCAATGTACCACCCTCAAAATCAATGTAGAATGTGTCGCCTCCACCATTTTGAATTGTCAACCATAGCTCTAAAAATCGAAATATCTATGAAATATCTAATGTTCGAGTTTCTAATTAACAAATATTTACGTATCTGGCATTAATAATTTTAATAAATACAGACTGCTACGGCACTATATGTGATCATCTCACAAAATTTTTCTCATAAAATCTTCAAACTTACTAAGATAACAGATCGTGAAAATTGTTTTTCCAAAATAAATTTCAGGCACTCAAACCTTTGTTACAAAAGGGACTAATGATCACGCATTGACTCTTAAAATTCCTTACAACATCATACCATAATATGGCACGAATTGAAAACGAAAATTCATGAACACATTTCATGCCTGTTGAGAGCAAAGTTAAATACTTTACCTCCTCATGACAGTTTTCTCAGAAAGTTCAATACAACTTTCATGTACAATAGGTGAGTTCCTTTATAAGTTTACATTTACCTTAATCCGAAGACTAATTTTGATACTCGTTGCTTTTGAAGTTTGCTTTACTCGTTAACGTTTATTGAAAGCTTGTTAAATGTTTAATAAATATAAGTTTTGAAGTCTGAGTATTATGAGATGTGTCAGTGGGAACGTAGACTTTACGTATATAAATTTATTGCCTTATTATAGAAGGAGTGCATATTTTTAGTCCTTTATGTTTTAATTTAACGCAATTGAATAGTTTTACAGTGAACTCACCTGGATCTTAAAGCACACGAAAAATAAAATCAGACGAATTTTCGCAACTTTAAACATGCCTCCAATTTGTAACTGTAATCGAAAAATATAAAGAATACTTCAATTTAGGTAATAGCGGAGTGAATTTGGACCCAAATGTTAGTATTTTTAACATTATAATTAGAGTTTACTAATAATTTATTTTAAGTCATTAAGTGGTTTTTCTAAAAAAATAGGATTAAGAAATATATATCTATTTCTTTGGTTCAATTACAACTGACTAAAGCGCGTAATTTAACAATTCTTTTAAAATTATATATGAGACCAAACCTGGCTACGTCTATAATTTAGATGAATCGATATTAATATTTTTATTGCTGGTACATCGTGAAAAATATAAGTCTCTGAAATATGAAATGCTCTCTGAAATATGCATTCAAATATTCGTCGGTAAACTGATTAAAGATTTTAAAGCGTTATAATTTTTTAAGATACATTAATTATCATCATAGATCCGCACAGCTTTAGGCAAACTTTTAATCGGGTATAATTAAAGTGGGAACACACTTAAATTAGAAAAAGTTTCTTTGTATAAATAAGCCAAATTTTCATTCAAATTGTAAATTTATTAATGCGTTTCATCTAAAATAATCGTTTTCTCATCTGTGCATTATCCACTTTACTATGCCCTGTTTGTACGTAAAAGGATCCACACGTCCGTATTCAGGAAAAATTTTCTGACGATATACAAGTATTATATGTGGAGGAAATGGGCTTTATTTATCAAACAGACCTAAATACATTACTAGCTACTTACCTATTATCTTCAAAAAAGTTGCATAAAAAGGCATAGTTATTCAACTAGATTATTGGCGTAAATCCCGAATTTTTAGTAGAAATTCCTTTATAATACTGCAATAAATTTTAAACGTATGATGGGACATTTCTTTTAGAACGTCATTATTACTTCAGTGTTATTTTTTTTAAACTCTATTTGAAACTTGGTATATCCATTCAAATATAAAAAAAAATTAAATTCGAAAAAAGTATTTTAATCATCCTTATTTTTACATAAATAAATCGTTATATTACACTGCACTACTTAAACATTTAACAAAATTATTTGCTATATGCTTCTTCAAAGTGTTGTACTGTTAAAATATATTGTAAAGTTGCATGGTTCGACTATAGTCCATTCTTGAGCACGGAAAGTGGCAGAATAACAAAATGGAAATAATTTCTGCCCCTTTCGAATTACTACTTCCATCAATCACGCCAAAAGTAAATCTTTAGTCTCATTGCAAATCCTATGATACTTTCTCTTCGAGGATTTAAAATTTAGAAAACAATTATACTCAATAGTTTCGTTGAAAAATATATGGGTATATTTCATCGGAAAATCGTCAGCATGAACTCCAAGCTTATTGAATTATACGTATAAATTTGCAGACAACTGTATAATGGAATTTGTTCCAATATCAGCTGTGGTGGCCAAAGCTTGGTGATTATTGTCTGCTCCCATTGAAACGATAATATTTTGCTCTCGGGCTGGACTAAGGACACTTTTATTAGTTCTGCATTTCGCTGAGGTTATTGTGTGTTAATAACTTATTTACATTCAGTTGAAATTGATTTTGACCTAAATACAAATTTCACTGATAATTATATAAATTTTCTATTAATTTTCATTCCGAAAGTTGTCTATGCTGGAATGCTATTAAGTTTATTAATTAGGTTTCATGATGTGTGACTAATTATATTATTAAGTACGGGAAAAGTTCACGTCGACTAAAATAAATAATTCAAACGATCACACGAATATTTACCGAAATGTGCTTTGTCTCAATAACTACACAAATCATTTTCATTTCAATTAGCATGATGTCAAACATGAAACAATTTTTTTCCATCAATATTTAGTTAAATAAATATGGGACAATTTTTAATGTAGAAATAATCCTCTTCATTTAGAAATGTTTCTTTCCGGCCAAGAATGCGAAAACAATAAAGAATGAGATATGCTAGTTCCTGCTAAAGAAGGATGATTCGATAGTTTAAATAATTGGCGTTTGTTGTGTAAATAAATTCTGAAATGTTAATTTTTTATCAGCAATTATTTTGTTCTTATTATGTGGTAATATTAACATGAAAATATAGCTATGTATAATTTTAGTCATAATTTCTATGCGCTCTTTAATTACTGATTTTTTTCAGTGTGAACGAAATGTCGAGCCTATGTAATTTTTAATTATATAATACTTATTAATTTAAAATTATAAAAATAGCGGTCCGAAAGTAAAATTTTGTTTTTTTTAACATTTATAAAAATTCTAATGAAAAAAGAGTCAATTACGAATAGAATTCGCACTACAAGGGCTACGTGTATTTTAAATATTTGTATACATTTAAGATTAAATACATTTATATTTCACAGGAACATGAATAGTCCAATCTCGAGCACGGAAAGCGGCAGAGTATCCAAGTGGAAATATTTTCTGCCTCTTTAGAATTTCTATTTCCATCAAGTACGCTAAAAGTGTGTCTTTATCTCATTCAAAACCCTATGATATATTATTTTCGAGGGATTGAAATTTAGAAAACAATTATACCCGACAGTTTCGTTGAAAAATATTTGTTCATATTTCATCAGCAATTCGTCCACACAAATTCTAAGCTTATTCAATTTATACGTCTAAACTTGCAGATCGTTGTAAGATGGATTTTATTTTACTATCAACTTTGGTGAGCAAAGCTCGGCGATTATTGTCCGTTCCCATTAAAACCATAATATTTTGCACTCGGGTTGAACTATGGTGACTTTTTTTAGTTCTGCATTTTGTTGACGTTATTGTCAGTTACTAACTTCATTCAATTAAAATTAATTGTTGCGTAAATACAAATTTCATTGATAATATAAATTTTCTATTAATTTTTTTTTGAGAAAGGAGTCTATACTAGAGTACGATAAAGTTTATTAATGAGGTTTCGGAATGTATGACTGTTTTTTGTATGACTGTTTTTGTTTTTGATTTTTTTTTCATGAATATTTAATTTAATAAATATGGGACAATTTTTAATGAAGAATATTCCTTTTCAATTAGAAGTTTTCCTTTCCGGCAAAAAATGTGAGAATGACAAAGAGAAAGTTTAAAGAGTATTTTTTTGAGACTACTAAATTTAAACTCATCTTTGTGCAACGCGTACTTGAGTTATTTTGACATTCCTTTTTAAATTTTTTTTTTTATATTCAACTAGCTGACCCGGCAAACTTTGTATCGCCTCCGAATTAATAAATGTCGTGTTAACTTATTAGCTAAATTAAATGCAGTTTTTTATTAAGATAGAATTCAAATCAAAATGAATTAAGTTCAATAAATGTACAAATCAAAATGAAAACTATTTTAATTAATTTATAGTAACAAAATCACGACTTTGTAGTCATCACTTGGCATGCGATCCAACGCAGTTATGAACAACCGAACCAATGTATGATAATCATGAAGTAATTGCTGAAAATCTTTAAGAACTTCTCTTTTTATTGCCGATTCAATATTTCGACACCGAGTTGTTTCTCCAGGTTGCCCATGAAGTAAATTTAGATAAATTTATGCTGTGCATCTTTAAGCGGTTGCAATAATCCAATTTGATTGTGAATTTGGCCTTGGATCTATAAAGTTGAAGACAAAGTTAGATTTATTAAATTATGATCACCAAAAGAAAATAAACGTTTATTCTCTTTAACAGAAATTACCTTGAATATCAGTTTGAATCCGTGTTCTTCGATAACGTCTGCTCCAATTGAAGTCATTTGTATCTTTAAACGTTCGATAGAAAATGCCGTGATTTTGGTGTTTTGGTACGAAGTAATGAATGCAATGTCTCAGATGACAGAAGCAAGAATGGCAATTTCTTCTTGCCACTGAGAAAGCACAATCCAGGCGTTTCTCCAGCGAACTAATTCAATGCACCGTAATGGCCGCACACAATATCCATTGGGCCAATTCGAACAAAAGGATGCAAGCTGTAGTCAATTATGCAATCGTATTGAAATGCTACTTGATTCAAATCAACGCTTGAAGCATTTCTTCTAGCGCGTCGAAGATTATTACATTGTTGATCTGTGCGACAAGCCCGACGATTTTTCGTTGCCAACTGTGCTGTTTGTCTTGTTCTTGTGTTTGTGAAGAATGAATTCGGGCCATACTTACGCAGCGCTCTTCCCATGCAATTTCTTGTTCATCTTCAGTGGATTGATTTGCAATATTCCTAAGTCGAATTGCATTACGGCTTCGTTGTGAAAGATTAGACTCTCAGCATAATAAATAAAACTTTAAAATTAATCATACAAAAATTAATCACGTAAATTACGTAATGAAGCAATTATCGATGCCCGCACAACCACAAATATCATAATCTCACAAAGTGAACATCTTCATAAAACTTACTCAACTATTTGAAATCACTCTTCGCTAATGAATTTCAGAAAAAAATCATTTGAAGAGGATTAATTTAATCGAATTTAAATGAAATAACCGTCAAAAACTCAATAAGAATTATTAAAAACCAATTATAATTTTCGTTCGTGTCTGTCATTTATGACGTACTTTTTTCTTTTTACTTTCTGTCTTTATCACTATATGGGATAAACAACGACGTTTAATACACAATTAAATTATTTGTGATTTTTTACTTTTCCAATGCGCGAGGAAACTTCTCGAAGCCGAGATAAAAAAAAATATTCAATAAATATATAATAATCATATTAATTTTCAATGAAAAAAAAATATCAGTCAATCCGTTCTCGATATATCATCAAAAAAGCCGTTTCATACGAAATGTATGGGAAAATGAATTTTCTTCATAAATTTTTTTCGTGAATTTTTCCCATGTTTTAATACATATTATCCTATTCCCGACGAAGACAAATCCAAAAACACAAAAATAAAAAATAATGGTCCAGCTGTTCTTGAGTTATAAACGGTGTAACTAACATGACTTTGTTTTATATATATATAGATAATTTCCATGCAAAAGTAGTATATTTGATGGACTAGCTATATTAGATCGTACTGTAGTAGATTGGCATCAATTTTGCGGAGTGCACGTAAAGTAAAAATAAATTATCGTCAATGAAGAACTAGAATGAATTGAAATTACTATCATGGTATTCCAGGTAAATATCCACATAAAACCATAGATATATTAATAAATCAACGTAAATATTAAACATTTATTTTATCAATAAAACACGAATATGTAGCTAGGAGCAAAAGAGGGACAAATTAGGTAAATATGAATTTTCTTGGAGTAGTTGGAAGCTGAGAGCTCAGAAAGTCTTTCAAGATTACAAAAAGTCAAGATAAGAAATAATGTATAACCATTTTTTAAATACTCCCATCGAAACACTAGTAACCTTTTTAAAAAGCCTTGAATGCGTAAGGTCAGAAATTACCATGTTTATTTAGATTCAAGCTATCGTATAATGGATTGCTTAGATGGTAATTTATTTTAAATTTATGCGCCATAGCTTTTAAACACGAGTACAACTATAATAGCATATAGTTGCATTTTCACATCTGAAAAGCTCCACGACGTTCCGCACTTAAACCTAGGTCAAATATTTAGCGACAGCTTAACGTTGCTCTCCGTGTTTACTCGATAGCAACATAACTGTAGTATGGGTCGCTACTTGCGACGAAACAAAGTTTTTGTTGGTTCAACTTGAAAATTGAATTTATGATGCCTTTAGAAACTTCATTATAAATATGAAATAATGCAAGACGTGTTTGAAACTAAAAGCGAAAATTAACTAAGCGTAAAACACATCACGTTATGAAAACCAATATGGGGTATTTATTATGAAGCATATTAAAACTTTATAAACATGGAATAGAATACGAAGAACATTATGTTCAATATGTTCCTATTTTATATCTTTAATCAAGTTATTTTGGAATATACCCGTGAAAATATTTACTATTTAAAAAAAGGTGTTTATTGCCATATAAGTGTTCGATCTGCGTGTTGGCATTAGATCGAATCTAATTTCATCAAATCAAATTTCATAGATATGTATTTACAAAAATGCTTATCAGTGGTAAGTTACATTCGTTGTTCGCATTTCTGTCAGCCATATATATTATACTGGCATTAGCTTGTTGCGTCGTTGGGTTGAAGTGTAAGATTCAATACACAGTTAGCTTTCGTCTAACTGACGGTTCTGAAATATCCCACTAATATTTCCGTACTTTCGGATTTGTTATACATTGTAATATATTTGTCTTCCCAGTTATTATTCGCAACGAGGTGAAGTTATTAAGCATTATATGGAGTTCTCGAGAAAGTAGAAATCGTTCAATATTTGTTTACGTTTCTTTAAAGACAATAATATAATTACATATTTTTTTTCCACGTACTTCTTTGTTATGCTCAATTTCCCTTACCACGACTTTTGAAGGGTTTTATTATTATTGTACTATTACTTAGTTTTTACCAGTATAGTACTGTTATTCCTATTTGCTGCAAATAAATATTTAAAAGATAGCTAGCACAGACTGCTAACCGTATTTCCATCCTGAAGCAATCTATATCGTGGCATCCCCCTGTACTGTGGTATGGATCTTTTAAATAACATCTTCGCGAGAATACCTGATTGTAATGTATACAGTTCTAATTTTTAAGGCCCTAAGGGCCAACTTGATATTTATAAAAAATATACGCAAGTGCGAATCAGACCCCCGCATCTAAGGTTAAGTACCTCGTTTGAAAGGAAATTAATTTATTTTATCATAAGTAATCATTAATATAAATTGTCTAACATAATAAATATTAAATAATATCTAACATAATTGAGTAGGAGGACCTATGCATTACCGTGAATATCCCAAAAGTTATGACATATTAAATAATAGTTAAAGATTTCCTCAAATTTTCTATAGGTTTATAAATGCAAGATTTTCGCAACTTTAGGTTTAATATTTTTGAAAATACACGTTGATAACATATTTCTTGTAGGTTTTTAGAAGATATATTATCTAAAATTACGAAAAAAATATTTCGAACCCCAGTGACCGAGACCCTATATACGTTGGATCAAAATTGTTTTCGTGTATTTCACTTGTTACGCCCTATATTTGAAAATAGTGTTAGCTTTTAAGATATTTGAAGATGAATATGCTTTAATACTATGTTAAATTTTATGTTTGTACGTCAAATGATTTTCGAGAAAAACGGCTATGATATACGGACAGATGACATACAAGTGTTCTTCTAAGGGTAACGGTATCCTTTCAAAGTAAAATACCCTAAAAATAACACTAAATCAGCCTCAATCTTTATCCTCATAAATGCCGTCTATATTAACATGAAATTGATAGAGAAAACATTAACGCTAGTGTTGATTAAAATCTCCAGGTGAGAAATTACTTGTTAAATTCCCTTCTAACAAATTAATTTCATCACAGTTAATATATGTTAATGTATATTGAATGAAATAGAAAATACACTAATTGCAGCAATATAAATGATTTCATACTTGATACCTTTTCAAGTTTATTAGTAAACTTTACGATTTTAATTCTACCTATACTCACGTTAAAACTTTTTTCACAATAAAACCATATCCAAAAATATATATTGATTTAAGGTCTAAAAGTCAAGAAACAACCTTAACCTAAGTACTAGTAAGTCTAGCTAATATTAATAACATGAAATGAAAATGTAGTATTATCATCTAATAAGGCATACAGATTTGAAAAATCTTTAGTTTTGATATTATATGGAATAAGTTTTACATTACTACATTTATTGATTGTGATACGAAGTAAGTATATTTTTTAATTAGGCACTTCCGATATAAAAAAGTGAACTCCGCTATGTTTTATGTACTGCAGAGCGAAAACATATAACTTGGGAACTTCAAATTTTGGAATCATATTAGATTTATATACAAATATATGTGTGGAATTCATTTGGTGTTCGTATTACTTCAGGTGATATTAAATAACTGAAGGAATCCATTATTTGAATATTTTTCCAAATTTCTCAGATATCACAAAATTCTAATATTAAATTTAATTTAGAATGTATTATAACCTGATTTAGATTAATTGTGTTGGAAGTAAATTGAAGTGTTAGCATAGTCATGTTTCAATGTGCGAAACCTTTAGGAGAATCTATGGCACAGAATCTTTCCCTTAATCACGATAACGCCTCTGTACACCCTATCACATGAACAACACAATATTTGATTACATCTAGTATGAACATTGATATAGACATTAGATTTCTGATATTTTGAATATTTTGAGTGTATTATCAAATTAAATAAGGATAATAATTCTAATGATACTTTTTGTTTCATTGATGAGTATAGTAACTACATCATATGAAGCAAACCAAAGTTATTTTTAATTAAAATTTACGCTTGCCGTCTTCTAAGTTCCATTTCATATACTTTCGAAACTTATTTTAATTCCCGGGTACTTTCTGCAAAGGATAAATCACAATAAATTTTCATTCAGACTTTTTTAACCAGTAATTGGAATAGTAATTTCTCTGATTTTCGTATAGTAAAGAAAGTTTCATTATATAAAACTTTGCTGTACACCACGTTCTGAACCTTAGAGATGTTTGTAATTCATTTGCTTATATGTGTGAACATTAGAATTACACAATGTGACAGATTTATCTTGTGTAAAGTTCATGTAAATAGTTTAAAATATGAAAGCATGTATCATATCTGAAAATGAGGATTTATTTTTATTTTAGATCTTATTAAAAACAATTATGTTACCGTCTGAATAGAGTAACCGAGTTTGTGAACTATATAAAATAATTTATGCAAGATGTAATTAATGTTAAAGTAATGTAGTTTTTATAATATATTCACATATTTATAAATATGTATAGAATTTAGAACTTAAAAACCTTTTTCGAAAAATTTGAGCAGATATTGATTTTCATACACAAGTATCTTCCTGTCAAAGAAGAAATAATCATGATTGATTGCGTTAAAAATTAGGAATTTTAAATCAAGACGGTCTTTCTGATGAACATATAACTACAGTTTAACTTTGAATCGATCTATCAAATGTCGATAACGGGTATGATAATTCGATATTCAAAACAATCACGGGTAAACTCAAGCTTGTTCGCGTCCGCGGTCTATGCATTTACGTATAGTCATGTTATGATGTTTAATGCGATGGTAATGTTATATGCTTGTGGGTTAGGCGTTAACTCTTGCCGAGTAGTTCTATCCATGGAGAGTTTATTCTATTTATCCCGAATAAAACAGAGATTTTCTTTCATAAGAGTCAATAATGAACCTCGAACGGAACGCTTAAAGCCTAACAGCCTCACGTGCACTTTTGCATTCTTCGAATTTCATGTGTTGCTTTTCAAAATTAGTTTTACATGATTAATTTTATGAAATAAATTAATTTGATTGTTTTACATATTTCTTAATTTGATCAAATTTTTTATTTTCTTCAATAGCATAGCAGACCTCGATGGGCTCTTGATTTCTCTATGACGAAGAAGATTTCTTGCAAGAAAAACAAAATAAAAATAATTATTCGTCTTTTATTTCAAGGAATAAATTTAATAAAACTCGCAACTTATCATTAACTAGCAACTAAATGCATTTTTCATTTCCACAAGAAAAGCGAAATGAACCACATACAATATTTTTTAAATGTTATCTGTGTATTTACATATTTGGCGTTAATTTTATGAAAATTCATTATTCAAAATTAAATGAAACTACGTGATGTAGTATTATTTCTACTTTCTTTAATTTCTTTACCACGACCTAGGTTTCATTGTATTACATCTTCAGGTGCCATATTAGCAAATAAGAATTTTGCTATGGAAACAAACTAGGAATCGGTTCCTAGAATTAATTCTTTAGGCTGTGGTTATACGCGAATAAAAATTTTTAATTTGCTTAGATATTCCTTCACTAAATTGGTTGATCTATGGTTTTGGCATGGCTTTACTTGATGGAAGCTGGTAGCACAGCTCAGTATATCCGAGGAAGTAGAGCAAGAAACCGATAGCCCTAAGCTTACCGGTAATGCAAACTCTAAGTACATAAACTCTAAAAGAAATTGCGAAAGTTAGATTCAGAAAGTCAGATTTCAGGACTTTTCCAAGGTCAAATTTGATTCTTTGCTATAACGATTACTATTATTACAGTTATTATTATTGTCAGTTCGTATAACAATTCGAGCCTCCAGCAATAACTACGCTACGATCACCTACGTTTAAAGTGTATTGCAATATGGGACAATGTGAATCGATAAGTTTTGTAATGTCTTTGTATTTTACTAAACTTGTAAGGAAATATAGTTTTTTTTAAACAAAAATCTAAAATTGAAAAGTTGACTTCTATTTTTCAAGTGAAAAACGGAAGTCACGGCTTATTAATAAAAAACAAGGTATTTTTAATGATTATTGGTAGCTTCCTTATTTAATAAATTAGTCATCCATTTAGAGATAAATTAAATAAAAATAAGCGTCTTGATGAAAAAATCATTGATCGTAATATGAAATTATTTAAATATTAAATATATATATCATATTATTTTAAATGCAAGGAACACTTTTCTTTTTTTTCATTTTGAGGTACGGAATCTTAAAAATCTAAATAAAATGAAAATAATGATATGTAAATAATTTCACTTCAAGTGAGTTACGGAAACCCCAATGGCTGGTCCAGTCTTGAAGTCGAACCGATTTTTAGGATTCCGTACCTCAAAATGAAAAAGGAACTTTTATAGGATAATTTTGTTAACTGTCGGTATATCTGTCAAGACCTTTTTTCTTAGGAACGCGTGGAGTTGTTAAGTTGCAATTAATATCAAATTTAAAGGTCTACAGTCCCTTAAACCTGAAAAAGAAATATACATATATAATATTTAAAACGTATAATATCATATTATGAATATCAATCATAAATAAATCAAAATCCATAAATTGATCTAGAATTATGCAATTTAGTAAAAAATAAGTCAAGCACAAGTAAAGTAAAAACATACGAAAATCGTAAATTTGTTGTTTTATCCGTATAGTTGTGTACAGATAAAACAAGCATTATAATTTAGTTTCGTAAATTTTAAATTTTTGAAATAGTTTAATGGTAATATTATGCATTTTTAAATTTTTCTAATTGCCTAAATATGGGCGGAAACCTAATATTGTGAGTCCAACTCGTGCTGGACTGGCTTTTTTCAAATATTGTTTTTTTTTTGGAATGTAGCAAAGTGTATTACACATTTCAAGATCATCAGACTTTTTCCTTTTGGAGGGCACTTAGAAATATTTATAATACTTCAGTTACAATCACATAAATATATTCAGTTATTATATATATTAAATAAAATATGTTTATTAAACATAAAATTTATGCCGTCATCCAGTGCAGGATTGTAAAAATTGCTTTTTTATTTCTTTAGTAGATGGCGCTGTTAAAAAATTTAGAATGAATAGTTTAGAAATATATTGTAAATATACTGCTCCACCCTTACAGTCGATAACCTGAAAACTTCTGTTGCATACATTTATCGGGCCTCTGAGATATAAAAGTCTTTTTATAATTTTCTTGTACGATTATTCATGTGTGCATGTGTATATATGATTATGCGATTAGGGTAATATATTTTTGAAACAATGAGACTAGGCTAGTAAATTTTTTGTTAACATCAAAAGATCAAGTCATATCTATTTATTTAGAACAAATATTTTTAGTTTACCTCGAGTTCAAAATTTCAGATATTTAAAGGACATGAAATTAGTATTTTGTTGTGATACTTAGTTTTCTTTAGAGCTGTCATTTTGACAGATGATAAAGATTGGTTTAAAATTTTTTTGGTATTTTAATTATTATTTATTCTTCCGAAATTGGTTGCGATGAGTTTGAAAAAATATTATACAGTGTGAAAAATAAATATAATTATAGAAGGATTAATATTAAAAAGGCGAAATCGGAGAAATATTTTAAAACGATATTAACAATCTTAAAACCAACAACTTTTTTGATATAACTTTTATTAAATATTATTTAGGTTTAATATTGCTCGAAATAATATATCTTATCAGTTCTTTTAATAATTCAATCAGGTATCACAAGCCAAATAATACTATTAATATATTTATAAATTTTTATGTATAACAAATAACATTAATAATTAGTCTAAATCGACTGTGAAGAACAGAATCCATGATGATTACAACAGTATTTGCGGTATAGGGACTAAACACTTCTTGTGTACTTGTTGTCAAGTAATGTTTAATGCGCACAGACAATGCTTTTTAATAATCGGTATTGTAATAAAATTATTTATTATTATATAGTTACATGACCAAACCTGTTTCAAAATTTTTCGTCTTTAGTTTTGTTGGTAAATCAGATTTATGCGTATTTGTTAATCTGAAAACAATTATTTGTTACGATTTATTTTTAAAAAGTGCTCAGCTATGGCAGCTCTAATGGACGATTGTAACACTGATATGATGTAAGCTCGAAACATTTCGTATGAATATCACATCATGTAGGCACTCCATTCGTCAATACTTAATTCATTAAGTTGATTTAATGTCGCACATCACCTTCGTCAGACACCACTCGACTCCACGTATAATTTTAAGAAACAAAGGAGAATATTAAATATTATTAATAAATTCGTTTCATTCCGTCTATGTAATCGATGCATCGCTCTGTTCAAGATTATTTTAATCAATTTATTAACGTTGGCGGTGCTATTTATGCCAAGCCTGCAGATGGGTTGAGGGATGTATGTGGTATCTGAGTCCAATCAATAGTAGTTGGCTTGATTTATGTCGTCGGGTTCGTATCGAGATTGTTTTCTGATCCGGCTTAATTTAATGGGAAACTTATAGTTTAAATATATTACGATTTATTATATTTTTTCTCAAACCCATTATTCACTATTTTTGAGTACATTTGCACTCTTATTATTTACATTAAATATAATACCCAAAGTATCCGTATTTTATCGGAGTTCTGTACTTGGCCAAAATCGCTTACGTGTCTGTTCGTCTATGGATCACCGTTGTTACTATCAAAAATGATTTTATGTTGAAACTTAAAGTTTTGCATAATGATAAAGTACATTAACCTGCATATATTTGAATACTCATTTGCCGATACTAAAAATATTCATTTAGTACCATAATTTAGAAGAATAAAGTTACGAAATTGACTCTATTTCTACATTTAGTGTGTTATGTGGGGTTTTGATTAAAAGAAACTATTACAAGGATACTTTAAAATTTTGGAATAATGTTATGTAAAATAGTTTTAGATATATTTATGAAAATTTTCACATAAATTTTGTCATTCACCTTCCCCTCGTCCACTCCAAATTTCTCCAAAGTCAAAACTATAAATAAATAGCGTAAATAGAAAATAATTTTAAATTAATTAAGAAACTGTGGCACTTATTGTAAATCTCAGAATTTTTTAATATACCACAATATTTTTATGCATATGCAAAATATATTTGACAATATATTTATATGTTGGACAAATAATATAAATAATATTAACTAAATTAGTAAAAATACTAAGTATCCTTAAATGTAAACATGTGCTCAAGTCTGTACGGAAGCCATTGAGTGCGAAATCAACTAGTACTTACCAGTTTTTTGGTTTTAGTTTCGACGTTGCGGACTATAAGTATATCATTTTTCATTAAAAATAGTTATGCTATAAGTGAGCAGATTCACTACAACATAATAAATTTCCATTTCAGTGTCATGTCAAAATCTGAATGTAAACAAAAACGTACAATTATGATTTTTATTGACTTCCGATCAAAAGAAATCGTAGGAATGACTCTAGTAAAACAGACCTTGCTTTATCTGTTTGGATCTTATAGTTCCAATAACTGTTATAATAGTTATGATAAAAGAGTATTGAAAATATCCAATAACTTTTCTTCAGTACAGACACAATAACATTACATCTTATGACTGTATGAAATGTAATAATTTCTAAATAAATCTGTATATTTATTGAAACCTGCTATTTATATTTGCTTCTAAAACTTTTATTGTTCAAACATATTCTAATTTCATTTTATCTTAATTTACTAACTTTTTTGAATTTATCTTCATTTACTAATTTTTTTAAGTCCAATTCCATAATAACAATTTTAATTCTAAGACCAAACCGCTTCCGAAAGAAAGTTTGCAAGGCAGATGCACTCAGTAGCTTTACCAACTTTCAGAGCGTAAGGTTAAGATTTCTCTTAACCAGATAAGTACCAACAGCGTTGACTTATTTTTGACGATAACTAATTCTTAATTATGATAAAAGCAATATGACGAAAACAAAACAAAACCGTTCATGATTACCTATTAAAATTATTTGGATTGTAATTATTTAAATTATTATATTGGTTGACCCGCAGCAATTTGAGATATAATGAAAACATAAGAAAGTACCGTTCAAAATATTGCACCTTTCGTTAAACCCTCTAATATGCTATCAATAAACTTGCAAAAAACAAGAGTCGTAAGTCTCACTAAAATAACGATTATTATATAAAATATCTACGAATCGAACTAATCCCAAGGGAGGAAGTATTCATTTGTGTATATGCAGTATACGTAAGTATAGTCAAAGGGAAAAAAGGTGTAACACCTCGTTAATAGTAATTAGACCTACCCTAAAAGGTTTAGTTCATGGAACAGTTATAATCTTGCGAGCACCCGACAGCGCGTCACGACAATTTTGGCCAAAAAATTAAGACCTCCAGATATGGTAAAACAGTATTAGATACTTAATGCCATCAATTTACAGATGCGTATATCGTGCGTATAGTGCACGACACGTATTTCTAAACAGAGCTTAGTATTATTTGATGTATATCCCAAATGCGGGGTTATAGTACATTGTTTAAAAAATAATTGAAGAAAGTCACCATGTAAATAAGCAGATTTTTGGAAATGCCACACGGTTGATGATTACTGATATTTCTCATTATAATTATACATTAAAATGCGTAAGGAGATATATAAAAAATAAAAACGTATTTCTACATAAAATACCAGCTCTCCTCTGAGAATTCGCGCGCGCAGAATTTATATGACACGAAATTTTACTATCCGCGTCCCACCCAAACGCCTCACATACCCGCGCCTGCTGCCGACGCCACTGACACTGGCCATGCAGCAATTTATCTATGCATATTAAAAAACACGACTTTGTCTCTTAAATTATTCAAATGGCAAGTTGTTAAGAAAATTATTTGTGTATATGAAAAATTGTATTACGTATTTAGTTTATTTTCAAGAGAATAAATTTTAAAACTACAAAAAAGATCGGTATGTTCTGGTATTAATGTTAGGTATTTCAAGAAATAGAACTATATTATAGTCTTTCCATTTAATATAGACGTATAATACAGCAAACTTTTCATTCGTTGAAATACATAATTGGTTTTCACATTATTTTTTTATATTTGTAAAAGTTTACCCTTTACCAAGGATCAGTCAAGAAAACAAACAATATGATCTCTGTCTATCTTCAGTTCGTGTTACTAATATTGCTGTATTTTAGGGAGACCTAAACTTATATGCCATAAAGTTATTCCTATAAGCCCTGCTATTCAATTTGTAATTAACAAATTATGGAAGTGGATTATTAAAAAAAAATAAGTATGATAATTTTCAGAACCTTTCCCAACTCGATTTTGAAATAAAAAATATATTATATTTGTAGAGGCCAAGATCCAAAAATCATTGGCTACGAGAAGCGACCTCAATATAACTACAAATGCGAAATGTGAAATTAAAATTTAAACCGTAAGTCTCGTAAAGGAACTAATTTTATTTTATTCGTATCTTATAAATTAGAAAAGGGAACAAGGTGAGACTAGAGGAAAATTAAAAAGCAAGCCCATTTTTCCACCGAGCCTGTTTACATCAACTCTTATTATCGTTTTGTTTTACCCGGAAGCAATTACAGCTGCGCTCGAAGCATTTTGCCGATACAAGTTTCTTTCAGGTATCCGTATCAGAAAAAGTTGCAAAAAATGAGAAAAGAATTTACGGAAAAGTATCCGTGACTTTTCGGTTTTCATTTTAGAATTTACTTTACCTAAAGATACTGTTTGTAGCCTGAAGGGAAGATCTTGATCATGTAGAAAATTTCTTTTTGTGTAAATGGAATAAAAGGGAGGAAATACACAATCAGAAATTATAAAATTAAATTAAATCAGAGAGGTTCTAATTTTGTTGGTGTGATCATTAATATATTAAATAACACTCATATAAAATCTTATCGAGAACATAAATGTAAAAAATAGGGTAAGTTCTCTTTAAATTATCGTCCTGTTTAAAAATAGAATTAAAAGCGAAATTAACTTCAAGTTCTAATTAGTTCCTTTGGTTATATAAATAAGAACAGAAATACATACACATGCCAGTGACCAATTTCCAGTTAGAGTATATTTTCAATTTTAAAGATTTCCATCAAAGTGTTTAGGTATTTAACATATTTTGATATTTCGTAAACTTAGTAATCCTGTAAAACATATTGCGGGAAATAAAATTGGAGTTTGTGCGGTGTTAATTATTTAGTTTAAATGTCTTAATTCGTTTAATATGGCTCGAAATATTTCATCTGATTAAAACACGCTACCTGCAAGGCTATTGAAAAATTACCTGAGCGGTATTAGCGCTCAGGTAATTTTAAAGATAATATTTCATTAGATAAGAAACGTTCCGCCCTAATTTTTATTATAATTTCTGAAACGCTTTTTTAGATTTTTCAATGGAATTAATTAAAGATATCGGGTATGATGAATAAATAAATTTAGCATTAACAAATAACATTTTGAAGTAGCAAATTTACTGTAAAAGAAGATAGAAAGAGAGAAAGAATTAAATGCAAATTAATTATAATTTCTCTTTAACTTTTTCTCATGAGTTGTTGATAATTTAATAAGAAAGAAAACCATAATTTTTTTCAATAACTGACTTTAAATAATAATAAGTCTTTTTTTCTTCAAATAAATCAAGGAATACCACCCAGACCTAAATTTAATATTTTTCGTATATATGTATATATATATATATATATATATATATATATATATATATATATGTATATATATATATATATATATATAACTATACAAACACGTACGCATAGGAATGATCGTCTTCCAACTGGTCACGCAAATAATTTAATTTTTAATTTATCAATTGATTTTCAAGAAAAGAGACAACATACCAAAAGTCAGAATATGTGGGAATTATCCTCACATAATAGTATAATTCTTGTTACCGTTCTATTATCGATATATTTTTTATAATCGTCTATAAAAAGACGATCCAAAAGCTGATTAATTACTCAGAATGTCCTACTCTTAAACTTGTTATTGACTTAAATGATTATTTTATCCAAATTTACAATAAAAATTTTGAAAAAAATGGAATTAATTCAGTATATTGGGTATGATGAATCACTAAACTTTTCTTTAATAATTTATGTTTTAAAGTATCTAAATTACTATTGATTATATGGATACATTGAAAACTCGCTCACTTCGACTTAGTAATAGAATTCTCTTAACATCTTGGCGTCCAAGATGTTAATCATTAGGGCAATAGAACTCGTTTTCTTAAAAGAAGATAGAGAGAGAGAAAGAATTTAGTGCAATTTAATTATTATTTCTTTTTGAACTTTTCTCATGAGAGTTTTGATGGTTTATTATGGACGATGACTATACATCATAATAAAGTTTTTTTTCTTAAAATGAATTAACGAATATAAACCAGACCTAAATGGCTTGGTTAACATGTTTTCTATATTTTTAAGTACACAAATACATATGCATGCATCCGAGTGATCATCTACTAACTGGTTGCAAATCTCATTAATTTATTTTTCTGAAAAGAAACATGGTACTGATAGTCAGGATGAATTATCCTCATGTTACAGTGTAATTTATATTACCGTTCTATTATCCATACACTTTGTATATTTGTCTACAGAAAGACGGTTCAAAACCTAATTAATTACTTGGCATATCCTACTCTTAAACTTGTTAATGACTTCTCGATCTAAATTCCTTTCACATCCAAACTTAAAATAAAAAGTGTGAAAAAAATAAATCGTTTAATTTGATTCATATTTTCGAATACCTGTAAATGACCTCAGTACTTACATTTATTTTAGACAAACTTAAATATGTTTATTTCTCTCTAATTGTCAGCCTGTTCCAAAAAGACATCAGAGGACATTAATAAATTTATCGAAACTTGGATATATTTTATTAATACCATTTAGATGTAACGTCGTTTGAAACAATACATATGGGACATGAGTTATTTTGTACTGAAGTAGAAACGTGGTGATAAAGTAAGTTAATCAATACTGGTAACTACTTTCACATATCCATCACTATATATTTAGTTTTTCTAATTTTTATCAATACAAGAGTCTAATTTAATGACCTGCAATAAACCTCATACTCACGTCGCCATTTCATTTAAATAGGTATATTATTAATGTTACGCTATGTACGTTTACATATCATGCAGAACTTATCGCGGGCTTAGGTTAGACATACCCTACGTAATAGCGAAAAGTCATTGATGATAAAATCGAACTTGTAGCATTTATAGACGGCATAAGCATAGATTTAGCGGTCAAATTAATAGGGCCACTTTGAAAATAAAAGGCGTGTTTATTGTTCGCACGTAGATATTTTAAAAATACAGTTTATTTATTTGCATTAATGTTATCTTACATTGTAAAATATATTATTGTTTAACTTTTAGAAGTATAATAAAACTATGTTTTCTGAATTTTTGTTACAAAAGCTATAAATAGGTTCGAATTTTGCTTCACGTATTAGATGAACGCAAGCAGTTTTAAGTGAAGGATTTGCCTTTATAAGATATTATTACATGTGTTTTATTACTAATAAATGTTTTCAATATGGGAAATATAAATGACAGCTTTAAAAAATGGATGAGATAGAAATGCTTTTAAAGTTTAATCGACTAATTGCAGAAACATTAATAGAATTATAAAAAGAACTATAGATAGAACATAAAAACGAATAACTTCATATTGATTTTGACTTTCAATTGATTAAAAAATATGGGAGAGACAAGCCTACCGCATACCGTGAGGATAGGAAGATAAGGAATGTATGTGTGGAAAATGAGAAGGCGTCCAAGAGTCTAATAACGAAATTCGTAAACGATGCCAGCGTCGACATATCTGATCTATACAAACCACAGACAATTAATAAATAAAGGTTCGACTGTCGTCACTCTAATGGAAAAACGTCTTAACTGGGTAAAAGTTCATCAAAACTAGAATACAGACGACAGAAAGAAGGTAAACTCCTTTGTGATATCTTATACAGATCGCAGTACCATATTCCTTGGGCACATATTACGTTTTTTTATTCATAACGCACATTTTTTTTGTTATAATTCCGAATAAAGTGTCGTTACGATGACTTTCGTGTGAAGCAGGCCAAGAGAAAAGCATATAATGAGGACGGCAAAGTGAAGAAACTGAAACATAAATTAAGCATAATAGTTTGGTCAATAATCGTTATACAGGGAATGGGACGCCTTAAATTTTTGCTGGCTGGCCAGGAAATTTAACTGATCCGGAAACATTTTCGAACCCCCTAAAAGTTGAAAAGTTGCTAGATTTAATGGCAGCACAGTCAATACGTAAAATTAAATTACATAAAATATATAGAAAGCAAGTCGGGAAGGGTGGAGTCTGTTATAGCTTTCAAAGGCGGTATTACAAGATATTAGTTTAGTTAGGTATATTTAGCACATAATGTTATTTACGTGTTTCTGTAATGTTAGAATATGTTTCACTTAGTCAACAAATATTAAAATAAATTTTTATTAGGACTTAAAATTTCCTAACTCGCAAAGAAATTTAATTATTCAATTTGTTGTTATTAGCCCTAATAATTTGATTACCCATTACATTAATAAAATAATTTCTTGCAATAACTTTGTTACGGGGAATTTAATATTACTATAAATAATGTTAATTGAGAACTGAGAATGAAGAAAATGAGTATTTAATTCGATCTGATAATTAACTATTTATTTCAATTTATTTATTATAAATTATTCAGTTTTATAAGCTTTTAAAGGCTATTGTGTCATTGATTATAATTAATCATGGCTCTAAATAATACGTGTATATAATACACGATATCTGCACTCGACTCAACTCTACCTAATTCATATTCAATAAAAGCAGTTTAGGATCGCAGATCTTCTTGGTCAGACACCACGCGACCCTATGCTCATCTGTAAGAATAAAAGTAGGGATGATATTATCATTAGCTAAGTATAATTAATTTAAATATTGTAATCGACGGGTCGCTCCATTCAAGGACGTGTTAATAAATTTAATGATATCGAATGTATCATAAATTATTCAAGACGGTGATTTATAGCCACCTTGGGAAACAACAGAGGGATGGATCTGAATTTTATAAAAATGGGTCACTCCAAAAAGCAATTAGTTGTCGAATTTCAGTTTACTACCATTCGTTAAGGAATTTCATTGTTCACTTCCAGAACTCATCATCAAACCCTGACCTGGTCGACCGTGTAGTTATTTTATAAAACAATAACTACTTATAACGAATATCTTTAATATTGATTGATTTATAAATGTCCGTTAAGGAGTTTCATTGTTCATATCCAGAACTTTTCATTAGACCCTGGCCTGGTAAGTGATGAAAATATTTAGCAAAATATATAATTATGTAATTATCACATAATATTGTACATAATTACAAAATACACAGTTGAACAACATAAAGTTGTGGTCCCATATAAATATAATTTGCAAAATAATTGCATCACATAATATTGTACATAATTACAAATTACAGATAAATTGTAATTACTGAAGTATTTATCTGTAATTTGTAATTATGTACAATGGTTGATAAATTTTAGGCACTTGCAAACCAAATCTCGTCATGGAACAGGACCCCTACATTATCAGATCAATCAATGTCTCTCCATCCGTCCGTCATAGCCGTTTTGGCATACATATCCCAATAGTTTAAATTAGAAAGTATTTATTTCAAAATTGAAAGAAGGAGAGAGTAGATTAACAACACGAAAAATATATTTTTATTTCTGTACGTAGTGTGGTTGGCATGCCTCGCTTGAAATGGTTATTCATAAGGATATATATATATATATATATATATATATATATATATATATATATATATATATATATATATATATATATATATATATATGCTAAGAGTTCAAAATTTTTGATCAAATAAAGTGTAAGTCTTGGAAAATCAATTTAAACATCTGTTTTATTTTAGGAATTGTTATACTTTCCGATTTACCATACTGCTTAGGTTTCCGTAATCTACTTAATTTAGCCTCCACAGTTCGATAGCCTTCTTCATTGTATGTATCTTTTTAACAAGTCTAGAATTCCTCAGTTCTTTTTGGCTGTCTCTTTTTAAAAAGCTGACTCTGGTAGACGTTGCTTCCGGAAGTACGTGCTTCTATAATCATAAACAGTTCATAAATATATGTAATATTTGGATGTAAATTGGTAAGTGATGATTATAACTGATATGCAGTAAAAACTATGTTATTGTTTTCACATAATCTGGCAAATCCGGACATTGGGCGACTAACATAAAATACACATAATTGTATACTGCATGATACACTATTTATAATTAGTGAAGTATTTATCTGTATCCATATATATATATATATATATATATATATATATATATATATATATATATATATATATACGCACATAGACACACACACACACACACACATATATATATATATACATATATATATATATATATATATATATATATATGTATATACACATATACTTTGACATTATGGTAAAATTTAAAATTGTGTTCTATAAACTATATTTACCGAAGCGTCTACATAATAAATTATCTTGACATAAAAAATTAAGCGATTGAAATACAAATTTTGTAAATATCGAGTTTATTCTAATAGTGTATGCAACAATAATAAAATAACTAAACAAATTATGGTTTAAGAAAATAGTGGATTACAGGATAAAAAAACATTATTTAAAAAAACAAATGAATACTCATATCAAAGCATTGTAATTTTATGTTTCACAAGTATGTATCTCCTTAATTATTTTACAAAAAAAAGCAAAATTAATTTTACCTCTTAATATTGTTCCTTAAATAAAATCAGTTTAATGTAAAATAGCAATATAAGTACAGATTTTGTAATATAATGTAAACTAATATTGCAATACTTAAAAACTATCGCTTTTATCGATAAATATATGTAATTATACAAATGCGCTTGTTCTAGCGTATCATTTGTTAGAGATGAAAACACTTATGTTTGGAAATATGAATATACTTCATTAATCATGTTTACCACAATTAGAGGTTCACTAATTCTTTTACTTTTGTGTATATTTAAATATCGACGTATCATTTTCTCAGTTTTTGTGCAAACTGTTACGACCTGTTTATTTACATATATTAGACCACCCCTATCATTTATAGAAATTATGGAATGAGATTTCCGTTCAATGTGCAGGGCGTCTATGCATTCTTCGCAATACAGAGACTTTGATAATTTAATCTTCAAGCAACAAGACCTGCTATACAGACAAGTGCTACTTCCGAGTATTCTCGTAACCCTAATGGAACAAAATATTGTGTTGATTTTTCGTTAAATTTAATATATGTACTTGTTCGAAGGGCCGCAGCTAGTAGTATGGTCTTCACTGAATTTATATGTGTTAATAAATTATAGCTTGGAAGAAAAAACAATATGTTTATTATACAAAGAGAGGATAAAACGAATACAAGTTTTAAAACAAAAAAACCTTGTTTTTCGCCGAAAATATAATAAAGGTTGCCCGGTATCCAATTTTAACTCGTTTAAAAAAATTATATGCCCACAAGAAATAATTAACTTTCTAGATACATGTACTACACATAGGTTGTTTAAAACCTTGAACGTATAGGTTACTATTTAAAATATCAAATAAATCATTTAAATTTCGTATGAAAGTAGAAGTTGCTTTACTTCCTCGATATTCTTCTAATTTAAATTTTCTCTAAAGAAATAGATCGCGCTTGCTACGGAGTTGTGAAACAATTAAGAAATTAATTTAACTTTTAATATTTGTTACTTAAAGTTAACATGAGCTGACCTCAATTTGTTGCCTAGATATATTTCCTGCAATATTTGTATATAGCGCTGTTGTACAAGTTAAAATTTCCGTGAGTTTGTTATGACACTTGTAAAAAAATATCGTACTGGAATTTTTCAACAATCGTTAAGACTGTTCACCATAAATAACATAGTTTTTTGCTAGGGGGAAATTACCACCATGTAAATTATTCCCAAAAAAAAATTACCATAATAATTTGTTCCGTCTCGTTCTAATTTTCGTCTTATTACTATTTCATCCATCGTAAGGGCGAAAAGCAGTTTCTTGTTAGATAAAGAAAGACGCAGTTTAATTAGATCTAAAGATTCGTTACTAAATCCAGGTGAACAGTTTAATGATCTATACAAATTCAAAATCGTAACTGGATACGGAAGAGACAATTCTGACATAGTTATACGCTCTTATCGATATGAAATGTAAAGTTAAAGCGAATATTCCAAGGTTGCGGTCGTATTTTTTTATTTAAAACTGAGTAGCCTTTTTAGACAACACACATTTCAAAAAACCGTTGTCCTCCCCAATATTATTTAGTGTTTAAATTGCCTGCTTCCACAACACATTATGTCTTTAGTTCTGAAATTATATTTTATAATGAATCGTTATTTTTATGAGGCTTTGATTGTGTTCACACTATTTTTTTACTTTTCGCAATAGGTCTTGAGAAAGATTTGTGAAATTATTTAACCAATTTCTTAAATCTGAAGCCCGAAAGTTTTTGAATGCACTGATGGCGTCCAATTAAGTCTACTTATGGCCATAATCCATCATTTTCTTCTTTCCGGGCATTTATGAAATCTGGAATGTAAAAATAGATCAAGAATCTACGTATTCTCATTTCGGACAATTTTAACTAACGTCGTATAATCAAAAGATTAGTTTCAATAAAATACTATTTTAGTTATTTTCATATTTCTTTAGTTGTAACATCTGCACAAATAAAAACTGCATCTTTTTTCAGGTAATACATTTAATACCTTATGTGATTTAAAATATTTTTTATTGGAAAATTAGTTAGACAACTTACTGAGTAATGCCATATTATATGGATTTTTGCCAAAAATAATCTTTCTCTTAGTAATTAATTTGACATGTAGTAACATTTAAATTAAAGTTAAACTTGAGCAAAAGCCGTTGTTATGTTGAGATATTATATCGATAAAAGTGTCAACAATGGAAAAACAAAACTAAAAGTTTGTTTAAATATAAACATAACATAAAATTTATAGAATTTCTCATTAAAATTCGTAATGAAAAGAAAAAAATGTGATCGAAAACGAATATTAAACAAAACTGTATTAAATATTTAATTTAATTTCACGGCTATGATTTTTGCAAGATACAATTGAATAAGCCACTTTAAATATTAAGACAAAAATATTTAAATGGAAAATAACTCACAAGATATGAAAATTAATCTTTTAACTAAATAACAGGGGAATATTTGACATACTAAATAAGTCTAATAACAAATTTAGCCAGTACTCTCATTTATTTGACATAGAATTGTCAACTATATTATTGTTTTTTTTATTAAAATGCATTTTCTGTATGATAAAACAGTATCAATGTGAAATTCGCCGTTATTTTTAAATAGCACTATCTATGGTATCTATTTACTCCGTGTTCGCAAGAGTGTCAAAAATATATTTCTTCATAATTTTGGATATTATGTCCCAGAGATATATTGAAAAAAAGACATAAAAAATATGCTCCCACATTCTGAATTTCCAAAACTACTCAACAAAAAATTGAGAAAAGGACGCGTTTTTACAAGCCAACACAAAATTGTTTAAAAACTATATATTTGTTGTTACTAGTTTTCCCTAAGTTTTTCTATGTGAACCTTTTTCCGATTTTCTCGTAAACTTTGCAACGTGCCAAAATTTAAACAGTAATACGTTATAAAAACCCACCTATTTTGCAATAGCTAATTCTTTTAAATATTAATAAAATAATTAAATAGGGGGTAAATAAAGATCGGGAAATAAGTTTTCTTTTATTTTACACAGTATGAGAGGTTTTATTTGAAAGGGCTTTTTGCGAGGAATAAAAAAATATAAAAACAATTTTTTTTATAATTTTTACATAGACTATAAAGAAGATTTTGAATTAGCAAATTTGGCATAATTTTTAAAGAAAAACAAAGTTCTATATACACCTCGTTTCGAACTATGTGTATGAAAATAAGTTATCAAAAAGGATAACAAAACGAAGCAAAAAAGAATAAAACTCGCCTACGTCGAAAAAAATTAAAAAGTAGAAAAACAAATTAGATAATCGTAATTTCACTAAAAGATAATCATAAGTGAACTGTGAAGCCGTAGGTTGCATTCAGCTTTGATATATTGTGCTGGGAAAAATATTGCCATCTCACAACTGAACGCCGTCCAAGGCGTCATAATTCAGTGACAATTATCTTTCAATGCAATTATGATCACCTAACTCGTTTTTCTATTTTCAGTTTTTTCCAAAGCCGTCAGATTTTAGTTTTTATAGCTTCGTTTTTATTACACCTATGAAAAATAAGCGTATTATGTAATATATTTACGTCGTCAATATTTATTATTTATAAATATTATAAAAGAAATAATGTGCCACCCTTATATACCTATAAGAGCCTGAATATATAAGGAAACGGCGTAGCATGAGTTCTACTCGGTTTTGACCAGTTTCAATTAAATGCTATCAAGTTATATCGGTCACATATGACGTAAACAACACAAAGCTGACGTAGGCAATACAATGCTGAAGTGAATAACAAATTTCTAACAAAGTAAAAACCACAATTTAAAAAGTGCACCCCATTAATATTTATAAAACTGATGGTGTAATGCTGCCAAAGGTCTCTAGTTGTCCCATTATTCGCCCATGAATATGCAAGAGCTTTATTACTGCATACAAATAACATCTCGCTGGTAGTTGTTTTGATGAGAAAACACTTATATCATCCTGGTAAGGTAATCTCATAAAGGCGACCCCACTTCGCGAATGCAATGTGGCCGCAACGCCATTGAAATAATTTTAATTGAGATATTTGCATACTGAAGTAGAATGTGGTGAGATTTAATGTTATCGCAGTTAAATGACCTTGTTAGTGTCATTCGGTTTTTTAATTTTACTCAATCTTGCGATCCAGATATCCATAACAAATCCTAATAGAATTTATGCCCTTTTTAATAATAAAATGACGTATAATTTCTGCACGTAAAAAAACAGTTACTTTAAAAAGTATATATATATATATATATATATATATATATATATATATATATATATATATATATGTTAAATATATTTGAAAAATAATTTGAGATTTGATTAAACTTTGAAACAAAAACGCAAAAATGCAATGGTTATCTCTCTACCTTTTTAATTACTATTTATTTAGAAAGTATTTAAATGAGAATTTAGAATGATCAGACGTGAACCACCTATTAATCCACAACTCGTTTTCTAAACCAATCAATATCTTATATAAATATATCAAGGCTGCGTGGAAATATGAAGTTTAATGCTGACAACCAAAGTACGAATTATAAAGAATAAATTAAGTTCTAGCAGACTCCGACTTTCACAATATTAGGTTTAAATATATAGCTTAGGTTTAATATTTACCAAACTATATTAAAGAATGCATAAAATTACCGAAGGTGCATCATGATGGAGATTTTTACATATCAAGGTTTAATTTACTGATCTATTTGAAAAACCTGCATTGCAAATATTTTTCTGGGCGTAAAGAATGTAATAGGAAATAGGAACCATTAAAGATACAAATCCAAAAAAAAGCTATTATAGAATAGAAAAAAATTGAGATAAAGTGATTATAAAAATAATTTCGTCGTACTACTTATTTAAGCGTACTTAAAAATAGAATCACAACTTCTGAAACTAAGGTTATACAAAATAAATAAACTTGAAGGCTATTAAATTTACATAATAGAAACATGCAACACACGAGGATGTCTCCATAATCGTGTAGATGCATATAGATATATAATTTTTTGAGTTGTTTGGGAATGAGGACATCATAAAAATATGCTTTTGGTTTGAAATAAAATATAAAAATTTATTGTATTTTTTTGTGGTCCAGTCATCAGTTCATCTCAAAAGGAAAACTGGAACCCCTATAAGGTTATTTAAATACCGGTCTGCCTCTCTGTCTGTTAAAGTCGTTATTCTTAGCAAACACTGGATTTAGTAACTTAAAATTTGTCATGATGACAAAATATATTAACTCGCACAAATCTTAATAATTGACGCTCAAAAATATTTACGCGAAAATTTAAGGTAATAAGGAGTGGAGGTTTAGAGCTAATTAAGCTACGAAATTTTTTTAATTTCATATGTAGTGTCAGATATCATTTGGGCAGGCTAGTTGTAAGGATATAAAAAAATTGTTTTTCATTACTCTAAGTAACATTGTTCGGAAATATAGTAAAAGTAATATGCCAAAAAATCCTTAGTTCTCTTCTAAATAAAAATAATGAAATAAATTTATAAAAAAAGTTTTTTGGCAAAGGTTGCCGAAAAACTGCAATTATGTATTTTTTGAGATATTCATGAAACGAGATATGTACATATCTCGCCTACTTAACTATGTTAGGTGTTATTTAATATTTATTTTAATAGAAAGACCACATTTGCAATAAATAAAGTGGCTGTACTAATGAGTCCATGATTGTGATGAATTTTGACAACAATGTAATTTTACGTGAGCCATAATGTAATTTTGGTTGTAGCCGGTATAACATGACCAAATTGAACTGCAAAATCATGAAATAAATTGTGTTCAAAAACCTGTGATTTGCAAAACTAAATGAAATAACAAAATCAAATCAAATTATTAGTCACTTGGTTAAACATATTATAACTTAGGAAATAAGACTTCAAATTGTAATATTTAACATGTTTTGTAGATACACGACTTTGGCAGGCAGTTAGTTTAAGAAACCAAGATATATACTGAGGTGCTTCTACAACTATCATATAAAATTTAGGGAGCGATGTTATTTACGTTAGTTTAGTTTCCCATATTTTTTGAGTAAGTTCTTTTTCGTTCTCAAAGTACGATATGTTTTGTAATATAATAATTGTTTAACAAGAATATTTTGTCATATCATTGCTAATGTATTCCAAAGTTCATTTATTTATGTACTTTAATATATCTAATTGATATATATAGCGAACTTACTGTTAGGAGAGAAATATCTTACATACTATTAGAACGCCAGTCCAGCCACGCTCGACGAGTAGCTGGGAATCGAAACCGAGTCGCTGCGGTGCGCCACGACTTCGAAGGCCGTATGCTTTGTGATCAACCCAACACACCAGGACGACGACATTTCCTTATTGTTAAAAGAAGTTGACAGAATAGAAGTATCGCTTAGTGAAAAGAGTTTAGTATCTGATTATATATCTGAATAAGAACTGAAAAATACTCTACGCGCTTTGATGTAATTTTATTATACTATTCTTTAGCAAAATATGGATTATCCATTAATCAAATTCAACAGAAAGTTGAGCAAGTGAAAAATCAACACTTGTGTCGGTCAACACCTATAAGTGTACACGTCGATAAGGTTACTGTTCTCCAAATGTTGATTCCTTTAATAAATATGATAGAAACAACAATAATCCCTGACGGATTTAAAATTATCGTGTTTTGAGTTATAGCATTATTGAATTACTTAAGGAAGATATCAAACATATTTAAGTTGAGTTATATATTTTATCAGGTTACATTTACCTTTATTTATGTCAAAAGCTCGCTTTCGATTGTAAATCGGTATTCAGCGTCGTATTTAAATTTGACATCATCCCTCATAAATATTAAAACAAGCTTAACGTAGCTTGAAATAACAATAATTCTGTTAGTATTTATAATAGGCTCGACATAAAATGTGGGGACTTTGCCTCAGAAGGCAGCTATGTGTATATATTGAGTTCATTTGCTATACATATATATATATATATATATATATATATATATATATATATATATATATATATATATATCACTATGAATAATTCAGTGACAAAAAAAAATTAATATATATATATATATATATATATATATATATACACATACATATACATGCCTCTATTCCTGTCAGTTAACTGACAACATATACTGTAATTTTTGTTCCATTATATCGATTTTGCCGTGGTGTAGATATTTACCCTGGAAGGTTTTTATATGAAACATTAGTGTAGGTGAAGTGTTTTTGCTCAATCATATTATTATTTATGAGGCGTGCTCTAAACTGCATGCAAGCAGAAAGCGCTACCAATGGCGAAGAAAGTAGTATATGTGGATCGCGAAAGAGAAGTCATTGATTGTATCACTAAACGTCTTACTTTCAAAGCGATCGGAACTGTGGGCAAAAAGTTAGTATATGTATATGTATTTATATGGTAATGTATCTGTATGGAAATTATATTTACGGATACATTAAATCAATAAGGAAAATATGAAATTTTTAAAGAAAATTGATGCATAAAATGCGCATGAATTTTCTTATATATTAGTAACCACGGTAAATTTGTGCTACTTAGTAGAACGAGGGGGTGGCACACAGTAAAATGTTGATTGGAATTGTAATGGTGATTTCGATTTTTATCAATTTTAGTAGGACGGCAAATTTTTTAGAAGATGCTTTTTCCCCTACCTGTGCTTGGTTGCGTGGACTAGTCCATTTCTTAACTTTTCTCTTTAAATCCAACATTTCTCAAAGAGTAGCTAAAGTAACGAAACGGAAACTAATACAAAACAAACTGACTTTTTACTAAAATAATTACGAATATTAAAGAAAAAAGAAAATACACTCACATATAATGATTAGCGGCAAACGTAATTTAAACACAAAATAATTTTATCCAATCCCATTTTGACCGAAAAAATTATGTATATTTTACAAAGAAAAACTGTTTGAAGATTCCAATTTTCTTATAGATATTTGGGTATACAAGGTGCCTGGAAAGCAAAATTCTCTTTTATATATTCCTCCGTATCTACTTTTCCTTCCTTTGAAGGATCGAATTACCGAGATTCGATTTATTAGGACTAGGTTTACTACTAGACTAGGTTTATTAGATTTAGATATAATGGTGAAGGCTAATTGAAGATAAAGATTTAGTCCTAGGATTACGTATGTGTATATATATATATATATATATATATATATATATATATATATACATATATATATATATATATACATATATATATTTTTTTGTTTTAATTAAAAAAAATATATTGGTACATAACTCGAAAATTGTGCAGGGTTTATTATTTTCATTCTCACTTTCCACTTTTAGGCTATAGTAACTCCATTATAAGAACATCATTAGAAATATCAATAAGAATAAATGTCTTGATAAGTGAAAAAATGGTGTAAATTTTCAATAAGTTGACGAATAGAACACATTACATTGATTCCTGCGACATAATATTTACTGAACGCATAAAACAATAATTAAAGATGCTAATGGGTTAAAAAAAATTGTATTTCATTTTGTATGATTGATTAGATGGTGATATACTTTTTTACCCTCTTAAACATAGCAGTACGTAAAAGTAAAATCCTAACTGAAAGTAAAAAGATGAAAGTTTAAATGGATATACGCATGTATGTAGGTTTCTCAATGTAAATGACTTCGTAATTTTTACGCGAAATTCGACACACAAATTGATTACAGACTGGATTAACTGACAGTAGGTTCATTTATCTCGAAATCTAAAGTAGTTCTTCAGGGATAGCATCCGTCTTTTATTATTTTGAATAGTCTTACTTGATCATGTAATATAGTCTATAAGAAAAATTGTGGATTTTTTATTTTAGCATTTATTAATACATACCGTGTTTCCTGAATCGACAAAACCAAAAGTGTTTCCCGTGGAAAATATATATCAAAATTGTCTTCCCTTTTTAAATCAATCATGATATTAATACTGGATGCAAACAGATTTTGGCAGAGATAAATTATAAGAAACCTTGCCATGAACTTTTTTCGTGATTGATTATATGGACATTTTTTTACTTACATTTTTCTTCAAATGTTTCTGTGACTTTTAAAACTGTCATCCACAGAAAATGTTTAAACAAAATGTTATATTATTATTTAATTCTGTTTGCTAAATATTAATCTTCGAATTGATGTGCGCGGTGCCACATCCATTTTTAACCGTAGGTTTGAAAAATGTTCAGGCGCGCATTTTTTACATTTTGGCAATGAATTAATAATTATCACATAAAAAATTTCTTATAAGACCGATAAAGTTACACAGATCACTGAACACTTTTCCAAGATAAATTTTTAACGCTCCAGTATTTATTACAAAACATCTGAAATTAGAACAATAATCGTTGAAAGGTCTTATGAAATAAAAGCAATTTCATATTTATCGATGATTAAGGGGAATATTTTACCTCGTCGTGGCAGTTTTCGAAGAAATTTCTATAAAACTTCAACTTATAAAATCATGTACAATTGATGAATCCTTTTACAAGTTCACTTTATCCAAAATCAAAGGGTAATTCCGACACCCGCTGCTTTTGAACTTGCTTTACTCGTTAACTTTAAATGAAAAGCTTGTGAAATCTTTAAAAGCAAGAATTTTGAAGTCTCTGTTTTGAGATGTGTTAGTGAAAAAGTAAACTTTTCATGTATTTCTCTACTTTAGAGGGCGCGCATATTTAAAAAAATTTGAAGTTAACTTTAATGAATTACAATATCTTCACAGTGGACTAGCTAACAACTTGAAATTAGATAATTGTATGCAACTTCAATCATATCTCTAATGTGCGTTACGTTGTAAATAAACATAATGTAAAAATTTATGTCACGAGGAAGTGAGAAGTATATGAGAGTCAGTAAACATTTTAATTTTGAAGGATTATAATTAAATAACCATTATACACTAGCTGGTATACGCGACTTTGTTCTCGTAGACTTCAGTTTTGGTTTTATCAGATATTCTTGTAGTGAAAAGTGTCACGTATTTGGCCACTTACATGTACTCAAATTATAACGAAATAGAGAGATATAATTAATTTTTATAAACAAATAATCTATACATGTAATAAAATATAAATATGTAATGTGTGATATATTTACAATCAGAGCAGAAAAATAATATTTCCTACGAACCTGATCACTCTCTATTTATTATAGGTACGATTACCTAAAAAATAAGTAATGAACACAGGAATTTATTCAAATACAATAAAAGCAACGAAAGTTATATGTATTTTTTTTATCTTACTATGATAATCTAAGTTAAAATAAGTATATTTATAGGTATACAGACAGAATAGTCTTCCCAAATTTAATCCCACAACCCATACAGTTTTGTGGTACTTTTTATGACAAAACTATCACACCTTTTGATTTGAAATTTAACATAATAATTTAAGGTCATGTAGATTTGTTATCTTTAGTTATTTTTGTATTTAAACCTTTTAATAAATTACTTCGTTTTTTTTTTAAATTTTTACATGACAGATTATCTGAATTTGCAATATTAACAAGAGCATCTACAAATATGTCAAAAGCACTACAGAACCGTGCCAGTCCCAACTGCATCCTGAAAGCATTATTTTAATGGACGCGTATTAATTAACTCGCGAACCCTCACAAGACCATGCTTTTGCTAGTTTTATTTAAAATACCGTAGATAATTTAAAAAATGGCCAGATAGACTTTGTGTTGCTGAGCCTAGCTTTTATCAAATTGTCTTGTGCGTCTTTGAATACGTGCGTTCGCTGTGGATCATCCAATGGTAGAGGGCGCGCCGCGGCTCGCGGTGCGTATTATATAGGCCAGCTGATTCAATTAACGCACGAAGAGTAAGCTGATCCCTTTAGTATGGTCGACTATATTGGTGAAAGTTCAACTTAAAGTGGACATGTCTATATTTCCAAAACCAGGCAATATTTTGTTATCTTTGTTTTCATATAAACTTCCAATAATGGTTTTACAAACTACAGGTAACAAAAGTCTTCGCTAAATCGACAGAAGCGCATTTCTGGAATCGACCGTATTATTTTAATTAACAAAACTTTTATGTTTGTGAACCGAATTGATTGAAACAAACATTAAATATTACGAGACGCTTGCCACAATATATCAGTGAAAACTGCATTCAAGTCGATTAACCCGTTTCTGAGATTGTTTTTTTGACAAGATATTTAATGTACAGATACAGCCTTTACGATTTTATTATATGTATAGATTTATAAATTTTTGTTGAAAACTTTCTTCCTTCTTCTATATCTATATTTTATTTCATTCTCTTTCTTATAATATAAAAGTTTGTAGCATTTTAGTCATAAATTTTTGACGAGTAACTTCATTAGAACTTCTGGAGAAAGAGTGTTTAAGAAAATCCAGTAAGTTTAACAAAAACTCTTGTTTCACGTTTTTTTTACAATTTTGGTAAAATCATATGTCTAGATATAGTTTTGTTAAAAAATTCCTTACTTTATAGAATATTTTGTTATCCTTACCCTATGAGATAAAACAATTCATTAACTTGTTAAATTAATCTGTAGAAATGTTTTCTGATTCTTTTTTATTTCAACTACAAAGTTTAAATAATTCATTTGAAATTGTAAATAATAATCCACATAACTTACCAAACTTGCATTTTGACTATAACGCATTTTTGAAGACAAATGAAAATAAACATCTCTTTTTAACTGCATGCTTGGGTTATTTTAATACGTTATTTTATGTTTCTTTTATTTGATGACTTAGTAATGTACCAGTTTGTACAGAACAATGGTGCATAAGATAGACATATTACTACAAAATTAATTTTTTCAACCGTCTATAAAGCAAATAACAGAATGGCAAAATGCAATAGATTTTGTGAAGATTACAGATATTAAAAAAGATTTGGCCGATGAAAAACTTTTAGTGAAGTTACAATGGTGAAAGTCTATATAAACGTACATTCACAGTCATTATAAAGAAATTTTTGCATATGTATTTAATAAAAAAGGTAGACTAGAAAAATATTGTGCTTAAGAAAAATATGAGTTTTTCTCGATGAAATTTAAAACACAGGAATTGCTCAAAAATTTATAAGAAGTCAGGATAATATCTTGAGATTTATGTAACATTTTTCTTAAATATTTGTTATTGACAACATTTAGCAAAAGCTTTGGACGTGAACAATTATCAAGTTAATCTGTTTGCTTTGATACGGGATGTCGTATAATGGAACGCTTCAAAGTTTAATTTAATTTTAAATTTGTCTTTTGCCCTAAGCTTAACGATACTACGTCAAACACGAGAATTCTACTAGCATAAATTTCTAGAATTCTACTAGCATAAAATTGTAATTCTGTTTCTGAACCACTCTGTAATGCTCGACACTTGGATACCAGCCAATTATTTGACAGCAGCTTTACGTTGCTCTCCGAGTTTATTTTATTTAGACGTAGATTTACTTTGGGTCGAAACAAGAAATAAAACAAAACTTTTGTTGATTCAGTCGAAAAATTAAATCTGTCATGCCTTTAGAAAGCTCGGTAAAAATATTAGAATAATATGGAAGATGTTTAGATACAGGTTCAATTTCGAATACATTAACAAAAAGTGTTTTGTAAAAACATGATCAGAGCATGTATTTTTCAGCTAACTATATATTTTAAAGCTTTATGAAACATTTAACGAATGCGGATATTCATTTAACATATTTTCTTTCAACCTATTTTAGTAACTCAAGATGAAAATATTTACGATATATGAAAATGTATTCTTTGTCGAATATTATCAGACATAGGTTCAAACGCTAAATGTATTAAATCGAAATTGAGACATATATTCATAAAAATTCTCAATACTTACCATTTAAAATTCATTTAGTCTTTTTTCTCGTTTATATCAGTCATAATTATTATATTGACACTGAATTTTTACGTTGCGTCATGGAGTAAAAATATGGATTTGTGTGTAAAATTTTAAACAAATTTACCCTTTCATTCAACTCTTCTTCATCTTCCTTCATTCCTTACAGACGACCGGCTGTGTGAGGTGATTCCTTAGCCAATATATTGTTTGGTTACTGCACGGTTCGGCGCCTCATTGATGATTTTCTTCCACAATTTGAGCACTTTCTCGACAATTTTCGCTTCTCCTGAAGTAAAATCTTGATTTTGGAGATCTTTACCAATATAACGGCCAATGTATAAAAGTCGCCAATATATAAAAAATCAATTGACCATAACAAATATTAAGGGTTACTTGGAATAAATTCGATATCATTACACTTATGGATTCTGATATTAAATTTGTTCTGGGAATAAAAAATATATTTTCTATGATACTTTTGATGTACAAGAATCAATTTACCTTTATATTATATATAAAATGTAGTAGAAATTACACCCCGTGACTTTCAAAAACTGAAATCACAATCATGTTAGGTATGTATTAGTGTTTGGGAAAACTCGATAGTTTCGAAATCCTGGAACACGAAATATTCCAGGATCAAAGTCCCGGAATATCCCGGGTAGTCGAGAATTTTTCATAATAATAAATAAGTAAGAACCCAGTTCATTTTTGCCAGATGTACAAATGAATTCGTCATTTTAATAAAATCAACGTCCATTGAATATGAAAGAAAATTGTTATATTTCTAACGATAGTTAAGTTCTATACAGTTTGTACGTATAATTCTCGCAACTGGATGATTTTTTTGAAAATACGATATTATTATATCATATTTGTGTCAATAAGTATACAAGAGACTTAATAAAGTATCCGACTATTCATCAATGATACTATATTTAATCAACAATCATATTTCTCATAACTAATGATCCGTTTTTCAGGTTGCAAAATCATTAAATTATAAAAGAGACTTGATAAAATACCATACTAATCATATATCGTCATCATTTAATCTAGGAACCAAGCTGGCATCAAAATGATAACATTCCACTCCATTTTGATATCCAGTGATAAACTATATTCTATCTCTAATTCTGGTTTAACATATTTTTGTAATTGGCTTATTTTTAGGATTATCTATAATGATTTTTATTATAAATCTAGTATTATAAAGGATTTTTAATATCGTCGATTGGTTGCGATGGGAAGTTTGTTGTATAGCTTGCATTGTAGTCTTCGTATCCTCTAGAAGAGTTTCTAATACTCCGTGATTTCGTTATCCCTACCATCAATATATCTGTAGAAAGATGTTGCAGATGTGGTAGTAACCTGATTCAGAAAAAAAAGACGTCGTCAACTCTTACATATTTCGTGTGATTTAAACATAAGGTAATCTCGCTGGAGATTTATCTTTCAAACGTCCTCATTATATTTTGAACATCACTGGCGATGGCCACAATATGTCTTTTTTAAATTCGATTGATATCTTTGGTTAAGCATTTTCCAGGTAAAAAACCAATCCTTTCTTTCACACCACGCAGATACAACATAAAGTTCTTCCGATTCAGTTTTCGTCATATGCATTTTATTACTTCTCTGAATTATCATTTTATACACTCATGAATGAATTTGTTTTTGTGATGGTCCATAGAGTAAGTTCATCCTCTAGCACCAAGCAGGAGCTTATTTTTAAGATTTTTTATTATTACATTTTTTATGCTGCAATATTACCGATTGCTTTTCTGTCTTAATTTTTTTCGATTCCTTTTCGCACGATTTTCCAGGCTATATAACAAATTTTCCTTCCTCTGGCTGGTTGCAAAAATATGTGAATGGTTTGAAAATATCTACTAAAGGTTAATGTCATAAATCCAACTCTTTTCATGAAATTTTTTCTTTGGACGCAATGATGACTGAGGCATTGATTTATTTATTTTTATATAATAATTACAAACTTCATCTGTGCCTTCCGTAATAAATCATTTGATATCTATTTTAGTTTTTTCAAAACTCCGTTGTAACATTAATAACAGTCAAAAATTAATATCTTATTTTCAGTTTTTACTGACTATCGCTGTGAAATCAGTTCATTTTAAAATAATAAAATCATTCAATTTTTTCCAAAAATCTCCATTGTTTTTTTAAACTTAAATGATATGGGCCTCTTCTCCATTAAATCACACATTCTTATCTAATATCTGACACTGACTGACTACACTGAGAGTATTTTTAGTAATCTTTTAGTTCGAAATTTGAAATTAACTCGATAGATAGCATCATAATTCAAACAATGATTTTAATAACGATTATCGGTTAAGATCTATATTTATCCTTTTAAAATTACCCAAAATTTATGATAATAAATAGAATCCAATAATCAAACTCTCAAAATATATAATTTAATCCTTAGGTATATAAAAATAGACTGCTTTCTTATAATAACATTTAACACAAGTTTTAAGGTACACAGTAAGGTTTTTAGGAAAAGTAGTGAAGTAAAGTACAGTAAAAATTATTAACTGCGAAATACAGATCACAAACCAATTTCTGATTTTTTTTGTCTTATCGTATTATTATCGCAATAAATATGTAAAGTTGAATATAAATATGATATTTTTAACTAATAAAACATGATCCGGCAGGATTATCATCCAATGCGGATAATTGAAGTAGGGAAAAATAAGTTAGTTATTCAGGCAAAAACTTTTAGAAGAAAAGTACTTGTGTAAACGAAATTATTACACTTTGTACATCAACTCGACGTTTTCGCACACGCTCGAAACATTCAACAAATTGACATGGAGGGTGTGGTCGCCGTTTAAAATGTTTACTTCGCTATTTAACCGCTTATTGTCGATCATTAAGATTTAATGACTGTTTAAAAAAATCTAGCTTAACGTAAATTGTTACTTATCCAAATATTACTTGCATACAAAAATGTGCGCACGAGTAAAAACAGCCTAATTTCATAACATACAGTTATTTCTAAGTTTCTGATTAGAGACTAGCTGTACTCGCTAATTTGTTCTAGTGGAATTCAAAGTAAATATGGTAATTATTCAGAGAAAATTTGGAATTATTTTTTAAGAACTTTGTGACCAAAAGATTACTAAAAATACTATTTAATAAAAATAGATGAGCGCTGTCAGCGAAATCGTTTCCGCCGATACGAATTCCAGCATTCACAGTGAATTTAAACTAAAGACTAACGATTCTTTTTTATTTGTAAAGCGATTAGATGTAGTCTAATAATAGCTTATGAGTTAATCTAAATATATTTTTGAAAACCGTATTCAAATCGGTTTAACCATTGTCAAGATTAGCGTATATAACAAAAGTGCGCACAGATAAACAGATAAACAAACAAAAAAACAAAAAGTCTAATTATTGTTGGTGTCGAGTCAGTAGCGAGTTATTAGTAGGTAGTTCTTTATTATACTTAAAATGTTCAATGTAGATATTTGATCGACGCTGATCTATTTTGACGCTTTAATTATATATGCAAATTACAAACAAATTACATGTCTGCAGGCAAATTAAAATCTTCTCCATAGAAGTCTATGACCTCCTTTTTGGAAATCACGAAATATATTCATTACTAAATATATCACATTTCTCCGAGACCCTTTCCTATATATATATATATATATATATATATATATATATATATATATATATATATATATATATATATATATATATATATATATATATATATATTTGTATACATACGCATGGTATGGATATTTATCTTACATTTTATAGTCATATTATCAAACCCCTCAGTAAAACTCTAGGGTATACTAATTTGCCAAGCGGTATCGTAACTTTTTCAACTTTTAGTTTCTAGGAACCAATGCATTCATCTCGTCTCTTGTGAAGCTATGTAAATTATCAAGCTATAAAAATTTCTAAAAAGTTCACTAGGTTTTTTTGGGCTAAAACATATCATTTTAATGCTTATTCAGTCCTGTTATATTTTTTAAAAGGCATGGTCGGACGAGAAATTCTTCAACTCTGACTGAAACTGCTTTGGATCACGAATTTGAGTAGATTTTTATTTCATCAAATGAATAAATTCTTAAAATTTTGTAGCGTTTTGTTCTCCTTCCTGATGTGCAAGAGGACTATGTCATAATTAATTTCTCGTACCTAGAGCACGCATGAGAATCCGGCAGTGTTCAATGTTCTTCTTGCACCCACATTGCTCCACGATACTGTGAGATGGACTCAGTCTTGACATTTTCTTCTACTCTGTTGACCTTTGTAGAAATGGGTTTTGGAGTTGCTTAGCCTTTCACGACAAATTATTTACTCTTATGATATTTATTTAAATTTCTTACCAGATTTTCTGTTTGCACTATATTATATAACCATTTGTTCTCATAGTGCCTGCACATATCCACCACCTTTTGTAAATCATTAAATTATTTACAGAATTTTTACGAAATAAATAAATATCAATACAGAAAAACACGTATATTTATTAGTATATTCACTTCCTGTAGTATTCAATTTTTTAAAACTTTTATAAAAATTTGTTCATTAATTTTCATCTGATTCAAACGAGGAAAAAGGCAAACAACAAAAAGGCAAGAAATGCAAAAACTATGAGTTTTAATTATTATTGGAAACGTATTTTCACAAAGAATATTTACTCTAAGTACTTCCTTCTTTTACTGTTTTATTATATGCATAAATATTACGTGCTTATATGAAACAAATTTCATAGACGCAGGTAATTTGTTTATGATATTTATGTAGTAAATTTATGTTTGTAATTTCCAATAGGAATATAAAAAGAAAATTGAATTCAATATTAAAGTTGGAAAGGTTTCCAAAGAAATAAAAAGTGAATTAAGTAACATTCATACTTTCATTTTTTTAAACTTGGTAACAAGAAACAAGCGGCCAGTTTAAATCTATAAACGGAAATTACAGTATCCAAAGTGAAGAAGCTTTAAGACAAAAAATAATAATGTAGTCAATTTTGAATGAGAAATGAATATATTAAAGACGGATGTTGAAGCGATTGACGTTTATTCTTACAAAGTAGCAAAGTTTACTATTATAAGATAAATTCATGAATAAAATAATCACATGTTAAAAACCAAAATCAAAATATTCCTCGAAAATATTTTACATGACATGTTATTGTCGTTGCTAACACCGTCATTTATGAAGTAATTGTGCACACCTAGTGATGTTATGGAGTCGATAAGAATATACGGACCGCAAGATTAAACACAATTATTAAAATATTTGAGATTAGCCAGGCTATTTCTCACTGAGAGAACATTAAATATCACCAAAATTCCATTTCAGTATGCAAATATACCAAATAAAATTATTTCAATAGCGGTGCGGCCACACGGCAGTCGCTGAATGCGGTCGCCACTACAAGATTTTGACGGGGCGATGTAAACTCTCGTTAAAATACCTTTAACCGAGATGTTATTTGTACTGAATATTAAATCTCTTGCATATTCATGGGCGGATAATGGAACAGCGGAAGACCTTTGACCGCTCTACTTCGCCAAATATGACTTGTAGCATTTTATTAGGAGAGGATTCGGCTTAAAGTTGCTTATAATTTATAATTTTTAAATCTTACAAGCGACTTCATGGTACCACAAAAATTGACATTTCAAAGTAGAGAAATATATCATTGCAAGCCTGCATATAGAGACATTATTTTTAATAGTCCCTTATATGTTAAGGAGAGATCACATTATCCTATTTTAGGTGATAGTAGTTATTTTAGGCAAGTTAATAAAGCAAGAAACTGTTGTTTTTTTTATAAGGAAATTTCTCTGACATATATTAATGCTTCTGTCCGAAATTTGAATGTTAACACGATTATATAGACAAAAATAAATACTGCAATAGAAAAATGCAAATGCATTATTGAATATCGATATATAATTAATGATGATCGATGCAACTCTGACGAATCGATCTTTTTTAAATGTATTTAAAACATTAGTAAGCGATAATAAGGTATCTAAATGATACCTTATTACAGCAATTAGGAAAAAATAAGTTATCTTTTTAAATTTACATCTTAGGCTCATTACTTATTTTTTGCAGTTTAAATGCAACGAATAACATGAAAGAAATTCTCTTACGTGAAACTGTTTGCTTTGCAGTGCCTATTATATTTTAGTTTCTTTTAGTGGCAATCAGTTTTTTAACAGAGCTCCTGTATATGGTATTTGGAACTAGTGTCCTGTTTGAATTACATAATTATTGTTATTAATAATATTATTAAGAAATCCTCGTGTTGAGAATGCATTTCAATTTCACGGGAGAAAAAAATATTCAATACATATATAGCGGGGAAAAAAATTGAAAAGACAAACAGTTTCGGAAGCAGGTGGAATTGGTTTTAAATGAAATAAAGCGATATTGAAAAAAATGGATTAACTTTTCAAATTTCCATCCCAGTGTTTTGTTTCTTTTTAATTGATATGAAAAGAATAAAATAAATTATATTAATTTACGACGAATTTTCGGCTTCAAAGTGCTTATTATTTTTTAGCCGCTTCTCGTGGTCATTAATTTTTTAACAAGGCTATTGTATATAATACGAGTATTTGACACAAGTATCCTACTTTATATTACGTTATCATCATTGTTATTATTGTAAAAATTTCTTCTTCTTGGTCATGTATTTTATTCTCACTAGAGAGAGAGTTTTTCATATGTGTGTAGCGAGAAAAAATTAACGAACGAGCAGTTCCGAGAACAGCTGTAATTGGTTCTGAATGAAACAAAGCGATAATTAGAGATTATTTTCAGAAAATGGGAAAAAAATGGTTATCTTTTAAAATTTCCATCCCTTTCTCATTTCTTTTTTTTCTCAATTTATGTGAAACGAATTAAGTAAATAATATAGTAATATAGTAAAGAAGTATTCTTTACATGGAATTCTGGTTTTATGGTGCTTATGATCTTTAAGTCACTTTTCGTTGTGATCACTTTTTAAACACAGTTCCTGTTTACAATATTTGAAACGAGGATCCTATTTTAAATTAAATTAATATTATTATTAAATATCCTCATTTTGAGCATGTTTATTGTCCTTCCACAGACTGCATGTTTTTAAAATATTCAGTAAATTGGTTTGAATTATTGACTTAACGCTATAAAATCTCAAAATAAAATTTCTACCTATTTTTTTATCATGATGGCTTTGAATTATAATTTAACATAAAACAAAATTTTTTGAAAAAAAATTACTGACAAAAAATGTCTTCCAGTTTGTGTGACCCTAACTTTTTGTACTGATTTCACAATAAATTTTACCTTCAAATATAATATAATTTACATGTATGCAAGTGGAACCTAAATAAATTTAATCAAATAAGGTAAAAATGTAAATTTTAAGTTTATTAAAAAAAACAAGAAATTACGGCGTCTCATTGACGTCATAATAAAAAACTATCAATCACACAAACTTAAGAAATGTTTTATTGGGAACTTTTTTTACAGATTTTTAACTTTCCTTTTCCATTTATTGTAAAGTTTTGAAGACTTTTTTATGATAATTTGTTCTCATAACAAGAATGAATAATTGATTGTGTATTACATTCAATCATATATATAAAATATTTTAGGTTTAATTACCTTTTTGTTCGGTCGTTTTATAAAAAGCGCATTTTTCAAAAGTACCATTTTCTATAATTATTTCAAATTATTTGTCTTTCTTAGTAACATTAAACAAAAAAGTTATAAGAAATCAAAAGTTTCAAAAATTTAACAAACAAAAAGGTTCGCGTAAAGAAAGCCTATAAATACAAGTGCGAATTGATATATATATATATATATATATATATATATATATATATATATATATATATATATAAATGTATATATATATATATATATATATATATATATAAATGTATATATATATATATATATATATATATGTACATAAAAAAATTAAAAACGCATAAATATATACAAGCACCGAAGAAATGTGAAATGATAATATTTTTGGAAATATAAACTATAGATAAATATACTCTATGGTTTTACTTACGATTAAGTAAAATATTTGTCTCTTTAAAAATGGAGGTTCTGAGAAAGTTTTAATGATTGACAAAAGAATTTAATTATATTTTTATTAAAAGTACATCAAAAGGTATAATAAACTCTGATGGTATTTTTGTAATAAGTGCTTAATAATAAAAGAAAAACTGACTTAGGTTGAAAAAAAAGGTTAATACATATTCCTGCGCATACAAAATTACCATTTTTCAAATCTTTTTCTTTCATGACGTATTAAAAGAATTGTCAAAATATCTGAAGAAAATTTACCAGATATTTTCTTCTGATATTTTGAAAATACTTTTGATATTATACAATGCTCCTCGTTATTATTTTTTTCTTAACGATGTAAATAATACATAGAATTTTTTAAAACAATATTATGAAACATCGAAATTGAATTAGTATCTCCTGGGACTGTTTCTGTTTTTTATTTAAATTGTGTGTAAATAAAATATAAATCCACGAATTTTTTATTTTATTAAAACTTAGTAAAAATCTCTAATAAGTTATTATTTCATAGTTTTGTACCAGAGAAAATCAAATATTGAAAATTTTTATTAAATTATAGAAATTACAATCGAGCTAAAAATAATGTAAAAAGTATAACATTATTTAATTTCTTTGCAAAGTGAACTATTGGCACAGCGGTAAAGTAGCAGACACTGTATTCAAGTCCGTGAATCTTATCTTTTAGACTAAAATTAAAAAATGGTTTAATCTAAATTCTGATGTTTAACATTGTTACGAAAAAAAACATATAATTTTTTGCTTTAAAATGGCGCATGGAAACTAATGAAGAAATACGTAATTTTTCATTTGGTACAATATCTAACATTCCTTACGTTAACTATCAGGTCCAAGGAGCCAAATTTGTACTTGCAAAAACTATTATGTGATATAATTAGTTTGGTTTAATAATACCGTTTCATGTACTTTAATTATTAATAGATATATTTGCTAAACATGCGTTCAGTTAAATTATTTCAAATAAAATATACGCTTTATTACTGAATAATAGCGAAAAGAATTTAAACTTTTTCTCTTACCACCAATATAGTTTCAACTATTATACACATTTTATTATAAATATAAATCAAAATATATATTAGGAAAGAAAAATTTAACATGACAAAAAATTAAATTAGGAAAGAAGGATTGAACGTGACATCTGATTGGAAACAGATCTGAATAACCATGAATTACATGGATAAGCAGTTTTATAACAATATTTGGAAAGCAGATGAGATTATATGAATGGAAGAATTAGTGCCATGGGTAGCAGTGAATGATGAAATTCTTGAATTCGATATGCAGGTAAGCCAATGTAAAAGGGGGGATTTATTGAAAATATTTGAAATTAAAAAGTTAAATAAAAAATATATATTTTCCAAAGCACAGTAATAAATTAAAACATTTTGTACAGGAACATTTCGTTTACTTAGGATAAAAAGCATGTAGAAAACCATATATATTTTTAGATGTGGTAGATGACAATCAATGGATTTAATATATTTTGACATAAATTATGAAAAAATAGATTAAGTTTATACGCAAAATCAATTTGTGAACGTATTCAAAGAAATTAGAATTTATAATAACAAACAAATTCGACTTATCCATAAATAAGTTAATAAGTGGTATTTGCGGAAGGAAATATTTTCTGAGCAGAACATTGATCCGGTTACTTTATTACAGTTGAATATTATGTAAATGTATACGATCAAAAGTTCTCTAACCTGCGTACTTGATTTTTTCTACCTAAATATCGATAATTAAATTTTAAGTTTCGTAAGGAATATTCGATTGAGGCAAAAGGTAAGCACTATTCATATCGGCCTCGAACTTTTTTCTAACAGACAAACAAAAGTTAGAAAAAAAGTTGTAGGGTCTTAGGCCGGGCCTTACTAGGCTGTGGTTGGGCAGGTGGACTCGGTGCCACGCACTGGGCCATCAGAGTATCGATTTTTACCGCCTCATGGCTGGCTGACGACTTCAAGGGGCGAGTTTTTCCAGACTGGGTTAAATCAATTCGAACAGAAGGTCTAATCCCCGTGATGATGCACTACACGCGCATTTTTATATTTTTGGTTTGTATATTGATATAGGTATAAGAGTAACGGTAAAATTCAACAGTATCGAATTTCCCAAAATCTATATATTTAAATAGTAATCCTTTTAAATTACATCATTAAAAAGGACGGTATGTTATGCGGATTAATGTTACTCAGATATCTTCATTCTTATGTGAAAAAGATTGAAACATCACATGCTGGCAAAATGTACTTCCATGGAATAAAGTCTTTTAGGAAAAATCCAATTACTATTTATGAGATCTTTCAGCTTTGTTATTTTTTTCCATACTTCTTATATAAAATAAATAGGTATTTTCTCGTGATTATTTCTCGTTGTTGAACGCAACCTTTTACATTAGAATATAATATAAGTATATGTGTAATATGTGAACGATTTTAGCCGACGTTACATTGTTATGACTGCTAATTGATTAAACTTGGAATAGGTATTGCATTAAACTTAAAAATTATTAATTTTCTAATAATTTTATCAGGAAAGATAATATTACAATTAATACCCACATTGCTTATATCGTAACACACAATGAGTTGCCATAAAAATAATATAACAATTGGCAGTTAGTAAAAAGAGAAAGATAAATACGCCTCCTCCTAAATCGAAAATAACGAAAGTTTAGCTTTTAAAATTGTTTACTTTTATGCTACTGGAATCTATATCTGAGCAAATCGACTGTAAATATAGAAAAATATAGTAATCAATAAATGATTGATTACTATATTTTTTATTTGGGTAAAATAACGGTCCATATTTAAAAAGTTAAGATATCCATAAACATCGCTGGATTCATAATATATTTTTTTCCTTTCTTTCAGTATAATTCCGGAGATATAAAAACTAACATTTCGGAAAAGAATATTTTTGAAATATTTATGACGAGACCTTTATAATTTATTATATCTGTGGAATTTAAAAAAAAGATTCGATTGTTTAATTTGCCCTCCTAAAGTTTCAATATCGGTACTTTTTGTGTTTTATGTATAGAAATATATGTTTGAATAAGTTTTATTACTACATGAAATATCATGTTTCCATCTCAAGCGGTTTTCTACAAAAACGCCTGTCATGGACAGATGAATATACAAATGAGAGATCTTATTAGGATTCAGTTTTTTCTTTAGATATACGGAACCTTCAAATTTAGAATACTGAATTGCAGAGGGGAAAACGAAAGTTAATATATTTAGACAGTAAATTTTCTATTAAATTAAACCCATCGGGTTAGATAACGTCTCAATACGGATCCTACGACATAAATCTAGCGTACAAATTATTGCGTTTTATCACATTCCCAGACCGGATCCCCATTCTAAATACATGTCTCAACCCTTTTGTAGGGCGGCATAAATCACCCTCTTACAGGAATTAAAATGCTCCCAACATTTGGAAATTAATTAAAATAGACTTGAAGGGAGTGATCCATTGATTAGAATGTGGGAATTGAACCAAGTCACAAATGATAATTAACATTTACTTTTATCCTTTTAACTGCACGTAGAGTCACGTCGTGCCCGGCGATGCCGATGGTCTTTATGAAATGTTGTATAGAGAGCATACACCAAGCGATATTCGCAAAAAATATTTTGAGCCAACATAAATGAATGTCAATATCGCAATCGCCTATTAAGGCTTTTAAAACTAAATTATTTTTGAAAATAAATGGACACAAAGAGTTTATTTTGAGCTAGAAAAATAACGATTAATAATTTTATTAGAATACTGATTTTTATAAATGCAAAGCATTTTAAGTTCTCGATAGACATTATTTAAAGAAGTATTCAATTCTCTGTAACTAAATTACTGTAATAAATCATTTGGAAAATAGCTGCTTACAGAGTTTAACATTTTAAAGCTTTCTCAATCGGTTTTCCAATCAAAGACTCCTCGCGATGCGTATGCAGTGTATCTTTAACTTTAGCCCGTGGTAAATTCATCGTGAACTTTATATGTACATTGAGTAACATTAATAATTTATCCATTAACTAGGATTGGTGACGTGATGGATAGTTTAATGTCGGTGATTAAGTCATAGGCTATCGCATTGAATAGGTATGCGTGTATGAAAATAGTTTACCGATATTGATCGATTAACTCTATCATCACGTTTCTACTTAGATACGAAACAACTCATAACCTGTAAGATGTATTATTTCAAGACAAATGCCCAAAATTCCTCATAAAGGAATTTATTTTATTTAATACCATTCATATCGATTGAAAAATAATTAAAAGTGCGCTGGTAATGGTAATTTGAAAAGATAATCTATTTTTTCCCAATTTCTGAAAATTATGTTTTATTTTCCTTTTTGTTTTAATCAGAACCAATTACAGCTGCTACGTGTGTCTATGTATACATTTATATATATATATATATATATATATATATATATATATATATATATATATTTATATATATATATATGTATATATATATATATATAAACATATATATAATATTTTCAATCTGGCGAAAACAAAGTACATGCCTAATAGGAGGATATTTTAATATTAATAATAATGTAATTTGAAATAGAATACTCGTGTACCATATATAGGAGCCGACAAGACAATGAAATTCTATGTAATTTATCGCATTTTATTTCTGATAATCATCTCTTATTATCACTTTATATAAAACATTGAAAAAAGGTCAATTTCTAAGTGTCGTATTTATTATAATTAATTGTATATCGATACTCAACAACGCATTTGTATTTTGCTATTGCACATTATTGAAAGTAATAATTCGTCCACATAATCCTGTTAACGTCAAAATCTCGAATAAAAGCATTAATATATGTTAGTGAAATTTCTCAAGATGAAAACAGTTAGTTTCTCGCTTCATCGAATTGCCTAAAAAACTATTATAATTCAAAGTTAGATAACACGATCTCTCCTATGCGTATAAGAAAATAATAGAAATGATGTCTCCGTACGCAGGCTTACTGTATTTTGAATACACTGTTAGTGTATTTTGAAAGATCCGTTTGTGTGAAAATTAAGTTTGTCGTTAGATTAAAAATTTATAAATTTTATGCACTTGTAAACTGAATTCCCTCCTCTTCAATAAGTCATATTTATCACATGTAACAAATATTCGACCACACGACGCAGTAAAGAAGTGAGTAATATGGCACAGGGTTTTGAAACTAAATTATAAAAAATGCACAGGGTTAATATTTATGGTGCTATCAAAGTAGAGCGGTCAAGGGTTTCACGTTGTTCCATTATCCGCCAATGAATATGCAAAAGCTTCAATATTCCGTACAAATGACATGTCGTTGAGGTGATTTTAATGAGAGAACACTTATATCGCTCCGAAAAAATCTTGCAGCACTCGGCGGCTGCCGTGTGGCTGCACCGCTATTGAAATAATTTTATTTGGGTTATTTACATACTGAAATGGAATTTGGTGACATTTAAAGTTCTCGCAGTGAGAAATGTTCTTGCAATAATGTCAATTCTTTCAATAATTGTACTCGATCTTGCAGTCTGGGTATTCAACTGTAACGGTAATCAACCAAAAAGGTATTAGTAATAACAAAAACATCGCATATAAAATATTTTCAACAAATGTTTTAAATTTATTATTAATTGTTAAATATTTTATTTAAGTGGTTTAATCTTATACTTATAAATTTTGCCATTTAGTATGATTAATCATCAGTCGGGCCGACATCCGTACATTCATTGCTCTTTCAAAATTTATTATATAATTATTTTTTCTTCTATGGGTTCTTTATGTTGAGAACTATAGTTTCCATTTATAATTTTAAACTGGCTGCTTGTTTCTGATTACCAAAGTTTTAAAAACGAAAGAATGAATTTTATTGAATTTGCTCCTTATTTCTTTGGAATCCTTTCCATCTTTCATGTTGAATTCCAATGGTCTCTTCTATTCCTTGCAGTATATATTAAGAGTAAATATTTCTTGAGATAACGTAAAGCACGGATACGACTATGACCGTGCAATAACTTATTTCTAAAGAGTTCCCTTAACGCTCAGCATCTAGGCATTAGCTAACCATTCAACTTTATGAAAGCTCAGCAAATTGTTCTTACAAAGTAAATGGTTGAGGTACAAAAGTACACAAATTCGTGTCTAGGGAAAATGATAATTGTATGTGTGTCTCATTTTTATCTATCATATTCTGAAATATAATATCCAACGTTAGTTAACTTATTTCTTTAATAAGCACATTCTGATATTTTCATTGTTGAAATTAAATTCTACTCCGGAGGTATTTATTTATATTACTTATATTCTTAAGAAGAAATTCTTGAAAGATTCTTCTGATTTCTTGAAGGGGTATTCTAATGGAGCACTTTAGATTTCATAGTTTAATTTATTGATCAACTTAACATCCTGTATTGCAAATGATTTGCAATGAAATATGTGATCGAAAATAGGAGCCGTTAAAACGGTAACAAGGCTATTTGACATATTAAAATTAAATATATTATTATAAATTTAAAGATAATATTTATATGTTAGTAGATTTTATTGTATTGATGTGTTGAAAGAATAACTTTAAAATAGATTTAAATTACTTCACCAAAAGAGACAATATATATCTTCAAATTAAATAAATACATACATGGCTGTAAATTTTGGAGTTCTTTTAGCGATGAGTATAGAATAAAAATAGATTTTCAGGTATTAAGTAAAATTCATCTGTTCTTAGTAGTAAGTACTGTACTGTTTTTAGGGACAGTACTGAACCTTGGTGGGTGGAAGCATTGTAACTTTAGAAACGACACAATATAAGGGTATCGTCAAAGTTCCGTTGTTTTTAATGAGGAAGGATGTTACGGGTCACAGGAGGGACCCTGAGGCAACCCGGTTGGAATGGTGGGCATAGTGTTTATAGAGTTTCGTGGTTCAAGTAGAAAAATAAAACCCTTATCAGAAACTCACCTGTACGTCTGTAACAGTCGCTTTTTATCAGAAAAAGCTAGACGTATAAACTTTAAAGCTAGCGTAGCAATGCAGCGTATTAACCTGAACTTACTTCAATCGTGTTTATATAGATAATTCAGAATCGGGGCGACGGAAGCCAATTGTGGAAATTTGGTGTAAATTACGTTCTGAAAAAACTTGTTTTTAATTCCATGTATAGCGTAGCAAATCATATGGAAGGTCTAATTATAACCGTTATAAAAAATATTTTTTACTATTTTAATATATTTTTAGAAATATTTTCAAAAATATACAAAAATAGATACGTTCCCATTTTTTTCTAAAAACACAGAACGACTCTAATGGAAATGTAAATTTAACAGTCAATACTGAAAATATGATTTTATATGAAAATCCGTGAATAGCTGTTTATCAAACAAATGAGATGTTTGGTTAAATGAGATTATTGGTTAAACGGCCCTTAAAATTTGTATATTTACCCTGCTCTCTAAACACTTGTGGTGTAAGAGACCAAAATATGTATTTTCGTATTTTACACTATTTTATGATTTAGAACTAACGGAAAATTCTTTCTTTGGTCTTTTAGTTTCTTTTCGTAAATTTAACATTTTATGAGTTAGGTATGTTTCAATATAAAGGTGTAATGTGATCTGTAATGCAATAATTGTGTAATAGGATGTATAAAGTGGTAATTAAATCAATAAAAAAATTTGCATAGTGAAAACAATTTTGTCACCTGATTTTATTTATGTTTGAAGGAGACTTCGAAATGCAAAGCATTTTTGATATGATTTTCACTTTTCTTTGTGGGGAGTTTGACTTTAGATTTAGACCGTTACTTCAACGGGAAGCTGAGAAGTTAACCGTTAACACTTGTGTTGGTTAGCACCTTCAAGTTGCATACTTGAAGGTGCTTACCAACGTTAATAAGAATATAGTTATTCCATAAATAGGAGCATAACACTTCTTTTAAAATTCATTTAATCATGAGGTAATAAAATTCACTATGGACGTTAAAAATATATTACGTTAACTTTTGCGGCTTCATAGAATTACTTAAATACGATATTGGTATTCAAGTTTGATGCTCTCTCTGAAAAATATTAGGACAAGCTTAATGGAGATTGAAATAGCAATTAATCCGTGAGTATCTATATTAAGCTCGAAATAAAAATGTGTAAAGCTTTGATTGTTAAGATAAGATATAAATATATATATATATATATATATATATATATATATATATATGTATATGTATGTATATATATATATATATATATATATATATATATATATATATATATAAGAGGAAAGATTTTATTTTATGTTAGTTTGTAACGGATAAATTAAAAACCTACCAATTTGAAAATTCTTTAAAAAATATAAATCTATTCTATCAGCCAGTAGCATAAGCTATATTCTATTTTAAAAAATTGATTTCCTCATCAAAATATTAATAGTTTTAAACATGGTATAAAAAATCTCCAAAAAATATGTTTTCTTCACGTGCCCTGCAAAAAATATTATTATTACATAAAAAATGGGTTACATATTGAAGGTTCTAACTAATGTGAACAAAAAATCTTGCGAGACACTATATGTAATTGCTACAGTTATGTTACAATAAAAGTTTTTTGGTCAAATTAGTAAACTAGAACACAAATGCGAGCAAAAAAGTGTTTATATCCGTAACATGATATGAATCCTTGTCCAAATCAATTGGAAATCATTTAGTATGTTTATATAGGTGTAAATTACTTTTCAAATTATTGAAATCGGTACATTTGTTTTAAAGTTATATTGAGTATAACAAAATAAAAATTGTAGGGAATATTGCAAGCCTCTGAATGTTAGGTAGGTAAACAGAAATGTTACTATCTAAACTAATGTTATAAAGTATATTAATTTAATATTAATGAAAATTGCGATAAGGTTACCCAAGGTATATGATGACATTCGTATCATGTTATTAATAAGTTTGCAACTTGATAGTTTCATCATCTAATTCGATTATATTGATGTAAATTTCTCTTTGAACTTATCAAATCGATTCTGACATCGAAAATTTACACGAAAAAGACTTTCGTTGGCTGTGTTCTATGGTAGTAGTGTCGCCTAGGAATGACATGGTCGGTGAAATAAACAATTTGATCATACAAAAAGTCCCCAGCTATATCAAACATTACAAATTGATAGACACCGTTACTAATATCGAAGACGCACGACATTGTCCACAGGAATTTTTAAATTCACTTAACCCCTCTGGTCTAGCACCTCACGAATTATCATTAAAAATCGGAACGCCAATCATGCCTCTGAGAAATTTAAGCCCTACTAACATGTGCAATGGGACTAGGCTATCTATAAAGGAATTGAAAGACAAATTAATTGTAGCGACCATTATCACTGCCCTGCAGCTGGGGAATTAGCTCATATTCCTAGGGTACCGATGACACCCACTGATTTGCCAATTCCGATTAAACGACTTCAATTCTAAGTGAAAATTTATTTTGCTTTAACAATTGACAAGTCCCAGGGTCAAACTTTCAATTTAGTAGGAACTGACCTACGAAAAGAATGCTTTACTAATGGATAACTGTATTTGCTGCCACAAAATAAAACTACATCAAATATTCTTTATAGCGAAGCCCTAAGACACTAAGGTTTAGATATAAAGGTCAATAAAAAAATACATTCTTAGCAAATAACCTTATCTTAAAATAGCAACACAACCGCCAATGATGTGACTACTAAAAATGGTAATTGCTATATTTTTATAAAAAAATATTGCTTTGTTCTATTTGTACAAGCTTAATTCTTTTTTTTTTCTATTTGTGCTTTACCGATCACGTCAGCATATTATATTATGTGTACCGTACTTACTAATATTACAAATGTGGAAGAAACTTGGCAGAGATAGATTACGATTTGATAGATTATATATGTATGTAAGTAGTTTGTTGTACCACACAGATTACTTTTTACGCTGATATTTGGGACTTACGCGGGTGAACCCGCGGGGCGTAGTTATCTATACAAATAATATATAGAGGAAATGTTTGTGAGTGAGTTTGTAAGTAGATGGTAATCTTCTAAACTATTCATTCGATTTTTAAAATGTTTTCATCTGTAGAATGCTACCTTATCACTGAGTCACATAGACTATATTTTAATGGGAGATAACGAAACAGCCAAAATCGTGCAGTCCACGTAATATATATATTATATATATATATATATATATATATGTATATATATATATATATATATATATGTATATATATATATATATATATATATATATATATATATATGTATACACATTATAATTCCTTTAAACACTGAATAGATAATAAAGTCATTAAAAGTAAGTTACGGAGGCCAAGGTTACAACTTAGGCTTTAAAAACATCTGAAGTTATGTTGTTATGTTAAAATAAACCAGCCAAGTGCGAGTTGGACTTGCGCACGATGGGATTCGTAGCACCGAACAATATTATACTTTAAACTCATAAGTTTGTATTTCTCAAAAAAGACACAGAAAATTATATAAAACCAGTTTTCGTTGGAAATATATTTTAAATTATACCTTATTATTTTTTTCATAATTATACACGCTCTACTTCAAAACTATTGCCCTAAAATTAAAAAAAATATTTTTGGAACCTTCATTCCATTTTTAAGACCTATTAAACGATGCCCCATACGCCAATGGGCACTGGATCTTTTCATCCATCAGTTACATGTACAGAGTGCACCTCTAATATTATTTATTTTTTTAATTATATTATTTGATGGTACAGGGTTTTACAGAAGAAGTCTACCATCAAAATTTCATCGAGTAAAATGGCAGTAGCATACGGATAGACAGACAGACAGACGGGCAGACGGATAGACGGACAGGGTGAAATAAGGGTTCCATTTCTGCCATTTGGTTACGGAACCCTAAACGATACGGTTAGTCCGTAAATTATACGTTAAATAATTAAATAATAATTTACTATTTCGTTACATCAAGGTTAAACGTTATTACAATTAAAAACGTATTTCATTTTTCGGAACGGGATTAGAATTCCAGATCTCTTGTTTAGTTTCGACGGCCAACACCATTAATGTAATCATAATTTTGAATTGAGTTTAAGCGGGTACCATAGTTAGCGTGTTTGATGTCGTATGATTCTTATTACTAGCAATAATAACAATTTCGCGAATTTACATAATAAGTTGACTAAAATTTTCAAATTATATAACACTGTAAATTGGTTAGGAAATTGTAAATTGTGGGCAGAACTCGCACGACGAAGGTCTCTTGTATGTTCAGGTACACGTGAACGTTTAAGTATATTTAGCATTTCTATTAAATTACGAAATTAAGTCCTTTACTATAATTTTCTGGTAGACTCCAAATAGAGCTCTAGTAACACTCTTTTTCCATAATTTAGTAGATATAGAGGTGGAAAACATTTTTTGTAAAAATTTTCCGCAATATTTCTTGAACTACTTCAGGAAATCAAAGAAAAAATAACAGGAAATAAAAAAGAGTTTTTTCACATGATTTTTGAATCAATGTTTGTAAGTATTTTGGGTATTAATGTCTATATAAAAACCCCAATTTTGGTTCTGAACTAATGAGGTTTGTATTGTTCATAAATAGTTTTTTTTTTAATTTATACCACACAGATACATAATGTTTGCATATGAACCATAAACCATTATTTGCGAAAAAACAAGATTCATTACTATGACAAATAAACACTCGGTCGTAGAGACATATTAACGATCTTATAAGACTCCTTTTATCACATCTCATTAACTCATATCTCCAGCATTTCTCAAACAATTTGGGTGATCCTTTTTTGTTTGGAAGAATACATACATAGCATGGTTCCATGAAATTTGGTAAAAATCTGATTATTAAAATAGAAGATACACCACAGAAATTCTCTGAATCGAACAGCACCGATGCCTTGATTGAATTTGAATGATATAGGATACCAAACAGAATGATTCTATTTTATATAGTTTCCGAACATTGCATAACATGTATGCCGTGATCGAGTTCCGTTCATTTTGGTTTAATGATAATCCAGGCAGTCACGAATAAAGAACACGTAAATTAGCTTAGTAGCAAAAATTGTGCAGTGATAAGAATCCATCAAGTTTGGACTAGTTGTCTTAACCTAGCAAGAAAATAATAGGCAAGTACAAACGGTTACACATAATTTAATATCAACCTTTGATCAATAAATCTTGAAGTTATAAGTGTACCACTTGCCTAAACGAAGTTATTTTAGGGTCTGTTTTTTAAACAGTTTTGTGGATCTCAAGTAGAACGTCTTTCATTGAACTTGTGATTTCAACTCTTCATTCTTGATGTGGTTCAAATTCCATAGTTTAGACAGGCAGTTATACATCCTACATAAACTCTGAGAATTGAGGATCGATTGGTTTTCTATCAGTATTTTTTTATTGAGCAGAGTCTCTGCTACTAAGCTAGGAGCTCAATCTCCTCAGTTTTGGCACTGTGGGAGTACTGCCTACTTAAATATTGAGAAATAGAGATCTGCTCTGTTTAAGTTGTTATTTTGGATTTTAAGCATGCACTCCAACCTTTAGCATGATTCCAACTCCTCAGTCCTGATGCTATAAGGGTAGGCAGGTACAAATGGATACATATAATTTAATTTTAACCTTTTATTAATAAATTCTGATGTTGCAAATGCACTACCTACCTAAATGGAGAGACTTGAAGTTTTGTTTTTTTTAAACGGTTTTTGGGCCATAAGCAGAACTTCTATCATTGCATTCGGGGCTCCAACTCTTCAATTCTTATATTAAATATGTACTGCCTACCTAAACTATAAGATATTGGGGTCTTCTATTTCTAAGATATATTTTGGGTCTAAAACATGATCGTCGGGTAAATTGCAGACCACTAAACTTTGGTTTCTAACTTCACAATCTTGATGCTCTGGGGAAACTAGCTGCTTACATTTTTAATCTAGACGATCTTCTGTTCTTAAGCTAGTATTTTGTGTTTTAAGCAATCTCAGTGTGAGTTTATGTGTGTGCGTGTGCTCAGTGTGTGTTTGTGTGTGTGTATGTGTGTGTGTGCGTGTGCGTCTGCGCGTGTGCTTGTGTGCGTATGTGTACTAACCGAGTTAACCGAATGTATATTAACCTGAATTAAGTAATATATATATATATATATATATATATATATATATATATATATATATATACATATAAGTTATAATGTATTCGCAAACTTAATTTCATGATCATGGAGTTGCATACAGTGAGAAAAGTCTCTGCAGCCATCCAAACTTTTATATTTTGGGTCTCGTATTTTTTGTTACCTTCCTCAATTCACTTTCAGTCATTGGGAAAATGAGTTGATAGGCTAATATTTTTGGCCATGTTTTCCCAGGTACTACCTACGTTGTATAATTGTAATCTTTATAAGCCCTCTTATCACAAATTAGTAGCACTTTTTCACCTAACCGGACATTAAGTTTTATTGAAATTTCCATTTTTAATTGATTAAATATGGAAAATGAAAAACGAAAATAATACGCAAATGTTGAATTAAGTAAAGATATGTTTTTGGTGAACTTACTCAAATTTTCAAATATTTTTTTGGAACATAGTTTATAATAAACACTAAGAATTTTTTAATCAGTCAATAACTTTTGTAATCATTATGGTCGATCTCCAGATGCAACTGACTGGATTTAATTTGTAAGCATTTTTTCAATTGGTCTTTCCCCTTTTGACTGAAATATTCTAGTTATATTTATTTGATGTGTATCATATTTTATGCTTGAGTTTTCTACTCAAAGTTATTTAACAAATTGGTTTCTTCTTGCTCCAATTACCTCATTCCACGCGAAAAGATCAAATTTAATTGAAAGCTTTTGTTTCAAATACTTTATTTTACTGTAAATAATGAATTTAGGTAATTTTACCCCTTGGGCAAATGAAAAGTACCTTCTCACAATTATATAAATTTGTCGAAAGAGATACCTTTTAAACACGAAAATTGGACGCCGAAGTTTTTAGTCATTTTCGTGTCCAAAAATATAAATAACTATTATTGTCTAATTAAAATTGATTGTTTAAGTTACTTTTCAGATAATAATTTTACGTTTATTGTTTATAGGTTGTTTCCTTAATAAATTTATTATTAACTGGAGGAAATCTGACAATGAACTTATTTCAGAGTTACTACCGTCTAATTGAAACTGGAAAATTCGCTGTCAAGATTGAAGTGTCAAACAAATATTATCTTCCAAGTCCCGTTTTAGTAAAGTAAGCGAACTTTACCTCCACTTACCATCAATTAGCGATTACAAATTTAGCATGATTACCAAAATATTTTTATTTCTTTTACTGGTTTTGAAATGAGTAAATACATATTACTCAGGCAGTTATAGAATACTGTCATTTTACATGAACACTTTGTGCTTATCCGTATTCTATGGCGCACCTCACAAATATTAATATAACATTGTAAGCACTTTAATTTAACAACTTTGCAGACACGTACTTGCGTATTAAATATTCACAAAACCGATCTCATCTTTCACCAAATCTATCTCATCGCATAAAAATCAATCCTTTAGAATTCAAGTTATAAGCTAACAGACACAAAGTTGCTACTTTTGTGGCAAAACGTCGTTTCCTTACATATATAAATTCACAAAATATTGCTACTGCTGGAGATTTTTGGAATCGGTGCAAAGTTTATGTCTCTAGCATTCACTTCGTTTCTGACATCCTCTCTGACGTTATCAAGAATATTCACACTAACCTACAGAGCTGAATGCTACATTTCATTTTACATCGCTTCCGAAAATTTCCAGCAGTAGCAGAATTTTGCAAATTTATTTAATTTGGAAATGATATTTTACCAGAAAAGATGCAAGTTAGTACTCATATTTTAATTACATTATTTTTTTAAAGTCGTTTTTTAAGATTTAATTATTTGAAGTCTGTTCATTTTTTGTACAAGTAGATTTTTCTTTCATTTTTATCGTCAATGTCAGTCTAAATTTTCACGAACTTGTAAGAATAAAAAAGCTTAATGTTCACGCAATGATTCTTGAAATTCCTTATAACATCATATCCTAATATGGCACGATGTTACAAGGAATTGAAAGCAAAAAATCATGAACTCATTTTATGCCTGTTGAGAGCAAAGGTAAATACTTTACCTCGTCATGGCAGTTTTCCCAGAAAGTTCGATACAACTTTCATGTACAATAGGTGAGTTCCTTTATAAGTTTATATTTACCTTAATCAGAAGCCTAATTTCGATACTCGTTGCTTTTTAAGTTTGCTTTACTCGTTAACGTTTATTGAAAGCTTGGTAAGCGTTTAATAAGTGTAAGTTTCGAAGTCTGGGTATTATGAGACGTGTCAGTGGGAATGAAGACTTTACGTTTATGCATTCATTACCTTATTATAGAGAGAGTATATATTTTTAGTCTTTTAACGCAATTGATTATTTTTACAGTAAACTCATCTACATCTTAGAGCACATGAAACAAAATATCAGAAAGATTTCAGAATTTTTACATTATAATTGGGGTTTACTAATAATTTATTTTAAGTCATTAAGTGGTTTTTCTAAAAATATTTAGGATTATGAAATATATACCTATTTCTTTGGGTCAATTACAACTTACTGAAGTGTGTGATTCCTGGTGGTTGTGCTTGCTGTTGCTACTTGAAACTTGGTACATCCATTCAAATATTTAAAAAAATTTAATTCGTTAGAGGTATTTTAATCGTCCATATCTGAATATAAGTAAATCGTTACATTACACTGCAATACTTAAAAATGTAAATAAGTTATTCTTCGTATCCTTCTTCAGTATGTTGCACTGTTAATATATATCATAAAGATGCAAAGTTATTAAAATTTTGTCGTCGTGATCGTTCGATTAGTCTGATCTTTGAGCGCGAAAACCGGCAGAGTAATTAAGTGGAAATTCTTTATGCCTCTTTCGAATTTCTACTTCCATCAAGTACTATAAACGTATGTCTTTTATCTCTTTGCAAACTCCATGGTACTTTCTTTTCGAGGGATTAAAATTTGGAAAACAATTACACTCGATAGTTTCGTTGAAAAATATGTGGGCATATTTCATTAGCAATTCGTCCGCACGAGCTTATACAATTATAGGCGTACATTTGAAGATTGCTCTGTGATAGAATTTATTCCAATGTCTACTGTCGCGAACAAAGCTCCCATTCAAACGATAATAGTTTACGCTCGGACTGGACTAGAGAGACTTTTATTAGTTCTGTATTTCGTTGAGGTTATTGTTAGTTAATAACTTATTTACATTCAACTAAATTTCATTGATAATATAATTATATAAATTTGTCATTCAGAAATTGTTCTATACTGGAGTGCGATAAAGTTTATTAATTAGGTTTCTGGTTGTGTGACTAACTGTATTATAAAATAATGTATATATTCGTATTAAATTAAATAAATAATTCAAACATTCGTACGAATATTGACAGAAAGGTGTTTTATCTCAATAACTATATAAATTATCAGGACGTAAATTATGAAACAAATGTTTGCCATCAATATTTATAATATAATATGGGACAATTTTTATTGAAGAAATATTTCTTTTCGATTAGAAATTTTCCTTTCCGGTGAAGAATGTGAAAACGACAAATAATAAGAAATGCTAAATCCCTCTAGAAAAAATGAAAAGGTCGTTTAAATACTTGGCGTTTTTTTTGTAAATTAATTTTTAAACGATAATTTTTATCGGCAATTATTTTGTTCTCATTATGTGGTAATATTAACATGAAATATAGCTATGTATAATTTTGGTCATATTTGCTATACGCTCTTTAATTACCGAGGAATTAACTAATTATTTAAGCATGAACAAAATGTGGAGCCCAAATTCAAATGAAAAAAAAACAATCAAGTACGAATAGAATTTGCACTCCAAAGGTTCCGTGCATTTTAGGCACTTGTACACATTTGAGGCTAAAGGCATTCCTATTTCACACGTATATGAACCTTGTGGGTATTTCAAATTATATAAGATTTGGAATCATCGGTGTAATTTTTTTATAATCTTCTACTCAGGTTTTACCAATCCTCTTTTTAGTGTGGATTTTGGCTCAGGAGTTCAGAAATAAGATGGAGAGGAAGATTTTACTATTTGGTTATATTTACCAGAAAACTTTTACATGTATAATTTAGAAATTATGAAAAAAAATTGAATTCCGTGTTACAAAGTATTTCAAGTAATACCCCAGATAATTTAAAAAAATAAAAAAAATAATTCTTTTGCGATAATTTCCTTTACTCCTGTCTAAAATTTAAAGGAATATTTTTAAAAAGTTAGCAAGTACAAAATAATCGGGTTAGTAAAATGTATTACTATGCCACATTAAAAGTTCCAACCGCGCATGGTTTATGAAATAATCGGCTGGGAAAATGAATAAATGTAAATATATATCGATTAACGCATATTATTTTATGTGGAAAAACATAGTGCACATTTAAAAATTAAGACATCTAAAATTATCCTTGTAATTTTCATGCAACGACTTCTAACTCATATTTTGTTCAAAATGTTGGTTGAGTAACTTTCGAAAGAGATGCATATTTTTCAGTATATCTCTTACTTCATATCTAACTTATGTGCTAATACTTTCACCACATTTGCTAGATCTGATACGTCCGACTGTTACTTATTCCGATGAACAGGCTAGTCTTTATTGTAAAACTTTTTTTTTGTTTTTCAAAAAAAGTGTCAAAAACTATTCCATGTATTTTTTAGAAGTGAAATCAGAAGTTCTATGAGCGCGAAATTGTGCATCTACTAGACGAAAGAAGTCGTACCAAAATAGTCGTAAAAAGTAGTAGTAAAAAGTCGTTTCCTTAGTTAAAAATTAACAAAAATAAATTCAGAATCACCAAATACATTGTATAAATTCATATTCATATTATCAATAATCAAATTCATATTATCGGTAATGTTTATCAAATTCAATTGGTACTCTCATTGAGATTTGATGTAATTTTGGTTCCAATAATTAAAACTAACTTTTACTGCTGTATATTGTATATATTTACGAAATTGTTTAATATCTAAATAGACTTGAGTATACCATACAAAAAACTGTGTATATTTTATCTTTTAAAATTGGCATTTCCAGATAGTTTAATTTTTTTCATATTTTAGTATGTTTTTCTCGTTTGACATTCTAGTTTAGAGATATTATTCCTAATTATTTTATGAGCATATTTTATTTCGTACTTTTGATTTCTGTTCAAATATCATTTTTATATTTAAAATTGCATAGTGATAAATGAATATTTTATGGCGCTTTAGCTTGTTAAAAGGTTTGAAAGATATGAACAATTTGAAAATATACAATAAATTTAACTAAAAACTTTGTCCATTTATATGGTAAATCGTTTTCTGTCAAATTATTAGTGTCCAAACGTTGAATCGTTACAAAATTTTTTTTTTCCTATGAATGTTTTATTATTTTTTACACTAGTGTAACGAGGCATTACTGTATAGACTTATTTAAATAATATTGAATATGCTGAAGCTCTAAAATTTTCCAACATTACGTCTACAAATTTAAAATCATTGGATAACCTGCGTAATATGTAATTTATATGACATACCATGTTGTGCTATGCGAAATTCAACATTTAGATATTTTTTGAGATTAATGCATTTAAATTCATCTTTATGCAGTGGGTACTTGAGTTATTTTGACACACTTTTCTCAAATTTTATTTAATTTTTCATTTACATGCAATAATTTGCATGCAAGAGAGGTACATCAGATGAACTAAATATATCGTATCATACTATAGCAGATTAAGGTCGATTTTACCGAGTGCACGGAAAGTAAAAATATATTCTCATCAATGAAGAACTTGAATTAAATGAACTTAATGAAATTACTATCATGATATATCAGGTAAATGTACATATGCAATCATAGATATATTAATAAACAAATATAAATATTAAACATGAATTCCAGCTAGGACCGGGAGGAATTAAAATTAGGTAAATATAATAATTAAAATTAGGTAAATATAATAAAATGTAAATATAATTTTCTTGGAGTAGTTGGAAGCTGAGAGTTGAGAAAGCCTCTTAAGATTACAAAAAGTCAGGATAATAAATAATGTATGTTGATTTATTTAATATTCCCATTAGATACTAGTAACCTTTATAAAAAGCCTTGAATATGTAAAGTCACAAATTAATATGTTTATTTCAATTCAAGCTATCGCATAATGTTATTACTTAACTGTTTATTTTGTTTCAAATTTATGCGCGACAGCTTTCAAACACGAGTATAACTATAATAGTATAAAGTTGCCTTTGCAATTTCGAAAAGCTCCACGACGTTCCACACTTAAACCTAGGTCAAATATTTGGCGACAGCTTAACGTCGCTCTCCGAGTTTACTTGATACAGACGTAGATGTAGTATGGGTCGCAACTTGCGACGAAATAAAGCTTTTGTTGATTCAACTGGAAATTCGAATTCGTGATGCCTTTAGAAAATTCATTAAAAATGTGAAACAATGCAAGATGTGTTTGAGTACAGGTCCAATTTTTTCATTATTATTATTACTATTTTTAGAAAACTTGCTTCTTTAGAAATTAGCTTAATGCAAAATACATAACGTTATGAAAACCATTATAGGGTATTTATTATAAAGCATATTAAAATGTTATAAATATGGAACCTGGAACATACTACCTACCCTATTATGTTTAATGTGTTCTCATTTCATATTTGTAATCAAGTTTTTTTAAAATAGATCTGTGGAAATATTCACTAGTTATAAAAAAGGTGTTTATTGGAGTACACGTATTCGATCTGCGTGTTGGCATTAGATCTAATCTAATTTCATCAAACTAATTCATTGATATGTATTTACTTAAATGCTCAATTATAATTCATAGTCGTTGTTCGTATTTCTGTCAGCCTTATATATTATACTGGCACTAGCATGTTACTTCGTCGGGTTGAAGTGCAAGATTCAATATACAGTTAGCTTTCGTCTAACTCACTTTTCTGAAATATCCCACCAATCTTTCCGTAGTCTCGAATTTTTTATACATTGTGATATATTTGTTAAAGACGATAATATGATTATAAATCCTTTCTCCACGTACTTTTTTCTTATGCTCAATTTCCCTTACCATGAATTTTGAAGGGTTTTGTTATTACTTTATTGTTACATAGTTCATTTTAAAGTTTTTGAATGGAAATATTTCCGGTATCGTACTATTATTCCTTTTTGCTGCAAATAAATAATTAAAAGATGGCTAGCACTGACTGCTCATCGTATTTCCATCCCGAACTAATCTATATAGTGGCATCCCCCTGTGCTATGGTGTGGATCCTCGCGAGCCACCTGATTGTGATATAAACAGTTCTAATTTTTCAAAGCTATAACGGTCAACTTGATATTATTAAAAAATATACACTAGATAATACCAAGTGCGAATCGACCGGCGCATTTAAGGTTCCGTGCCTTGTTTGAAAGGAAATTGCTTAATTTTATTATAATTAATTATTAATGTAGATTTTCTAGCGTAATAGATACTAAATCATATCTAAATAATTAAATAGAAGGACCTATGCATTACCGTGAATATCCCAAAATCTATGTCATATAAAATAATAAAATAATAAAGATTTCCTACAACTTTTCAAAGGTTTCTAAAAGCAAGTTTTTTCGCCACATTAAGTTAAATAGTTTTGGAAATACAGGCTGATATCATATTTTTTGTACGTTTTTTAGAAGATATTTCGTTTAAATTACGAAAAGAATATTTAGCCCTAACCCTCCCTAACGCAATATAAGTTATATGAAATTTTTTTTCGAGTATTTCATTTGCTACGCCCTATAATTTTCATAAAAATAGTTTTATGTGTTGAGATATATGAAGATGCTTTACTACTATCTGAAATATTATGTTCGTACGGCAAACGGTTTTTGAGAAAAACGGCTATGATAAAGTATTCTTCTACGAGTTCCGTTTTTCCTTTCAAGATAAAATACCCTAAAAATGACACGCAATCAGTGTTCAATAGAGGTGTGTGTCTTGGTTGCATGAATGTAATACTTTATATGAATACACACTTAAGGAACAGTCTTAAGCCAAATTATGATAGATATTAGGCTGTTCCTTGAAATTGAAAGAGAACAAGGTATATAAATCAAATGAAGGTCAGCAGAAAATTCTGTATTACGTAATAAGAGCTGTATTGTGTAACCTAACTGGTAATTATAAACATGCGTTCAAAAATTCTTTATAAATTTCATCAAAATTTATACTTTTCTTCAGCATAAAGCCTCTCTACCCTCATAGACACAGTCTATATTAACATGAAATTGAGCGAGTAAAACATTAACGGTAGTGTTGGTTAAAATATCCAGGTGAAATATTGCTAGATGAATTCACTTTTAAAAAATTAATTTCATTTCAGTTAATGTATGTTAATGTACATTGAATGAATTAGAAAATACGCGAATTGCAACTAAATAAATAATATCATATTCGAGACATATTCAAGTTTATTAATAAACTTTACTATATTAATTCTACTTATATTCACGTTACAACTTGCATTTCACAACAAAACCGTATCCAGAAACGTACACTGACTTAAAGTCTTTTAAAAGTCAAGAAAACAAGCTTAACCTAAGTACTAAACATCATCTAACATCTCTAACTACTAACATATACTAACATGTCTAACTAATTTTAATAAACTTGGAATGAAAATGTAATAATATCACCTAATAAGGCATTTTGATTTGGAAAATCTTTAGTTTTGATATTATATGGAATAAGTTTTACATCACCACATATATTGATTGTGACAGGAAATAAGTAAATCTTTTACGTAGACACTTTTAATATGTAAAAGTGAACTCAGCTATATTTTATATACTGAAAAACGAAGAAATTATAACTCGAGACCTTCAACTATTGGAATCATAATCATATTAGATTTATATACAAATATATATGTGGAATTCGCTTGGTGTTTCTTTGTATTACTTCAGGTGATATTAGCTATTTGAAGGAATCCATTATTCTTTTCAAGGATTTCCCAACATCATAAAATTTTAATATGAAAGTTAAATTATTATTTTTAGTTAGAGTTTTATAATTAGTTAGAGTTTATTATAACATGAAATAAATTAATTTTATTTGAAATAAATTAAAGTTTTTGCATAACCATGTTTTAATGTGCAAAGCCTATGCAATAATATATGATATATAACCCCCCCCCCCCTCCTTCATCTTGATAACGCCCCAGTTGATGAATAACAGAATATTTGATTACATCAGGTATAGACATTGATACACACATTCGTTTTCTGTTATTCTGAATATTTTTAGTGTGTCAGCAAATTTCTCGAACGTACTTTGGGTGAAAATAACTAAATGAGAAAAATAATTCGAAGGATGTCTGTATTTTATCGATGAGTATAATAACTATATCATAAGAGGCAACGCTGCTACAAATAGGCTTTCCTTAATAAGTAATTTTCGGAAGACGGGGTTCTTTTTTATTCAAATTTACGCTTGTCGCCTTCAAAGTTCCATTTCATATACTTTTGTAACTTAGTTTAAAGCTTAAGATCACACAAGATAAAAGATGTTGCTCTACTATTAAGAAAATCAATTTCTCTTAACTAGATAAATACCAAGAGCGTTGATTTATTGTTGACGGTAACTAATTCTTAATTATGGTAAAAGCGATATGGAGAAAATTAAACAAAACCGTGCATGATTATCTGCTAGAGTCATTTGGATTATAGTTAATTAAATTATTATATTGATTGACCCATAGCAATTTAAGCTATGATGAAATACAGGAAATTACATTTTCAGTTAAACCCTCTAATATACTATGAATAAACTTGCAAAAAATAAAAACCATAAATCTTTTTGAGATAACGATGGTAACATAAAAATTTCTACGAATCGAAGTAATCCCAATAGAGGAATTATTAATTTGTGTATACGCATTATACGTAAGTACAAACAAAGGAAAAAAAGGTGTAAGACCTCGTAAATAGTGATAAGACCTTACCTAAAAGGTTTAATCCATGGAACAGTTATAATATTGCGAGCACTCGACATCGCGTCCCGTTTGGCCAAAGAGTGAAGAGCTCCATATATCGTCAAACAACATTCAACATTTTATGCCACCAATTTACAGATGCGTATATCGTGCGAATGGTGTACAACACGTGTTTATAAACCGAGCTTGGTATTATATGATTTGCGTCTCAATTGCGGTGTTACAATACATTATTTTAAAAACGAATTTAAGTCACTATTTGATATGCAGATTTTAGGAAATGCCACACCGTTGATAATTACTAACATTTCTTATTGCACTAATGTATTAATATGCGTAAGAAGAACGTATTACTAAGTGAAAAACTATCTATCCTCTGAGAATTTGCTCGCGCAGAATTTGTATGACACGAAATTTTATATCTATTCCGCCCCCCACCCAAACGCCTCACATACCCGCGCCTGCTGCCGACGCCAGAGACTCGCTGGCCATGCAGCAATTTATTTTGCATAATAAAAAATATTGCTATATCTTTTCAATTATTCAAATGGTATGTTAAGAGAATTATTTATGTACATGATATACTAAAGTATGTATTTAGTTTATTTTAAAGAGGATAAACTTTAAAACGACAAAAGTGGACGATAGAATCTCTAGTTAATTTGAGGTTCTTTAAGAAAAGAAATGCATTACAGTCTTTCTATTAAATATAAACGTATAATTACAGAATCTTTTCATTCGATGAAATACATAATTTGTTCTTACATCGTTTTGATACGTGTGTAAGGTTTTACTCTTTACCAAGGGTCGGTCAAGAAAGCAGTCAAATTGGTCGTTTATCTTCAGTTCGTGTTACAAATAGCCCTAAACTTATGTTTCCTAAACTTCATTCCTTAAATCAGTGCATATATTTTTAAATCCTATTCAATTTGTAATTAACAAATTTGTAAAGCGGATTATTAAAAATAATTATATATAATAATTTTCATAACTTACCCCAACTCGTATTTGAAATATAAAATATATTATATTTGCAGGTGTCAAGATTAAAAAAGCCTTGGACACGAGAAGCGACCAAAATTTAATATATATATTACAAAGGTAAAATGTGAAATTGAAATTTAAACCGTGAGCCCCTTTTGATTTTATTCGTATCTTATAAATTGGAAAAGAAGACAAAGTGATACCAGAGGAAAATTAAAAAGCTAGCCCATTTTTCCACCGAGCTTTTTTACACCATCTTTTATTATTGCTTTGTATTACCCGGAAGCAATTACAGCTTCGCTCGAAGCATTTTGCCCACACAGTATTTCTTTCAGCTATCCTTGTAAGAAAAAGTTGCAATTGGGTGAGAAAAGAAGTTGCAGATAAGTATCGGCGACTTTTCGATTTCCATTTTAGAATTATTTCACATAAAGATATAATTTGTAGCCTGAAGGAAAGAACTTGACTATATAGGAAATTTCTTTGTATGTAAATGGAGTCCTTTATTCCAGATAAATCAATTCGCAATCAGAAGTTCAAAAATAAAATTAAATTGGAGAGGTTCTAATTTTGTTGCTTTGATCATTAATATGTTAAATAACGCTCATATAAAATCGCATCAACAACATAAATATAAAAAATGAGGTAAGTTTTCTTTAAATTGTGGTACAATTTGAAAGAGTGTGGTACAATAGAAATTATTGTCAAGTTCTAGTTAGTTTCTTTGGTCAAATTGATATAAACTTTAATTTTAAATGTTTATATACTTAACATAATTTTAGATTTGGTAAATATTATAATCCTGTAAAACCTATGATGAATAACTAAATTTTTCATTAAACATTTTTTCAATATATTTACGTACACAAACACATATGCGTACGAGTGATCATCTACTGACTGGTCGTGTAACTCATTAATTTTGTTTTCCAGAAAAGAACCATGGTACTGAAAGTCAGGATGAATTATCTTCATATAACAGTATAATTTTTATTATCGTTCTATTTTCCATACACTTTTCATAACCGTCTATAGAAAGACGGTCCAAAAGTTAATTAATTACTTAGCAAGTCCTACTCTTAAATTTGTTATTGACTTCTCGATCTAAATAACTTTTACACCCAAACCTAAAATAAAAAGTGTGAAAAAAATAAATCGTTTAATTGATTCATATTTTCGAATACCTGCAAAGAATCACAGTAACTGTATTTATTTTAGATACACTGAAATATATCTATTTCTCTCTAATTGTTAGCCTATTCCAAAAAGACATCAGAGGACATCAATTAATTTATCGATCTTGGAAATATTTTATTAAATAACATTTAGATATAATGTCGTTGGAAATAATATATTTGGAGCATGAGTTATTTTGTACCGAAGTTGAAACATGGTGATAAAGTAAGTCGACAAATATCAGTAATTACTTTCATATATGCATCACTGTTTATTTAGTTATTCTGACCTACATCAATACGAGAGTCTCTAACTTAATGAGCTGCAATAAACCACATAGTCACGGCGTCGTCTCTTTTAAATAGATATATTATTAATGTTACTATATGCACGTGTACGTACACATCATGCAGAACTTATCACGCTAAGATTAGAGATACACTACGTAATAGTGAAAAGTCATTAACAAAACCGATCTAAAAGTTTACAGCATTTATAGATGGTATAAGAATAGATTGAGCAGTAAAATGAATGTGGCCACTTGGAAAATAAAATTAGTGTTTATTGTTTGCACGTGAATATTTAAAAACTGAAATTTATTTGTATGCATAAATGTAACCTTACATTTTAAAATGTATTATTGTTTAACTTTTGGAAGTATAATAAAACTATGTTTTCTGAGTTTTTGATACAAAAGTTATATTGAATATATTTGGCGTTAATTTTGTAGAAATTCATTATTCACAATGAAATGAAACTATGTGATGTAGTATTATTTCTATTTTCTTTAATTTCTTTACCGTGACCTAGGTTTCGTTGTATTACAACATCTTCAGGTGGGATATTAGCAAAGATCGTTGTATTACAACATCTTCAGGTGGGATATTCATCATCAAACATCTTTGCTAATATCCCACCTGAAGATGTTGTAATACAACGAAACCTAGGTCGTGGTAAAGAAATTAAAGAAAGTAGAAATAATACTACATCACGTAGTTTTATTAAATTGTGGACAAAAGTTATATTAAAGGATAGTGAAGGATATGCCTTTCAAAATATGTTTTAAATGTTTTCTGTACCTTTTGTAAACAATATACTATTGTCACGTCGTGTTAAATAGTTTTGGGTAATTTGAAGTGCTAAGAAGATATTACCTCTTGTGTTTTATTACTCGTAAATGTTTCCAATATGGGAAATATGCAGGACAGCTTGTAAAAATGGATGAGATAGAGTTGCTTTTAAAGACAAATAGATTAATTGCAGAAAGGTTAATAGAATTACAAAAAAACTATATATAGAACTTATAAACAAATAACTTAAAATTAGATTTGACTTTAAATTGATTAAACAAATATGGGAGACAAGACTTTCGCGTGCCGCGAGGACAGGAAGATAAGGAATATCTGTAGAAAATGAGAAAGCGTCCAAGAGTCTAATAACGAAATCCGTTAACGATACCAAAATCGACGTATCTGATCGCTACAAACCATAAATAAGCAATAAATAAAAACTGATCGAAACCTGACTGTGGACGACTGAAAGAAGGTAAAAACCCATCGAAACTAGACTGTGGACGACTGAAAGTTGATAAACTCCTTTCTAATATCTAATACAGATCGCATTACCATATTTCATGAGTACATATAACCTTTTTAGCCGACTTATTTCTTTTTATTCATACCGTGTATTTTTTTATTACAATTCTGCTTTCCAAGGAAAGCTGCAGGCTAGGAGAAGAGAGTATAATGAGAACGACAAATTGAAGGAACTGAAACATCAATTAAGCACAATAGTCTGGTCAATAATCATTATGCAGAGAACGGGACGCTTTTACATTTTTTAAATAATTATGAGGACAGTCTGAGCAGTTTCCTGACGGAGAATGTACATTTAGACAGGACTCCACTTGATGCTCTAAGGAAAGAAAGTATCTGACTAAGAATCAGGTAAGAATTCTTGACTTGCCAGAAAATTCACCTGATCTGAAAAAAATTGCAAACAAACTACGTGATGTAGTATTATTTCTATTAGCAAATAGTCCACCTGAAGATGTTGTAATACAATGAAACCTAGGTCGTGGTAAAGAACTTAAAGAAAGTAGAAATTATATTACATCACGTAGTTTCATTTAATTGTGAATAATGAAGATCTACAAAATTATAAATATATTCAACTACTCAGAAGTTGAAAAGTTGATAGAGGTAATGGCAGCACAGCCAAAACGCAAAATTAAATTACATAAAATACATGGAAAGCCCGTCTGGAAGGGTGTAGTCTGCTATAAGTTTCAAAGGTGGTGTAATAAAATATTAGTATAATTAGCTTTATTTAGCACATAATACCATTTACGTTTTTTAGTTCTGTTAAAATATGTTTCATTTGATAAATAATAATTAATTTTTAATTTTTAGCCCTAATAATTTGACCACCCATTGTACATCACTAAAATTATTTATTTGTGGTAACTTAGTTACGCGGAATTGAACACTTCTTTAAATAATGTTTCTTTTGTAATTCATATAAAATTATTTTTCGTTACCTTTTCACCTAGAAATAAACTATTCATTTCATTTTATTTTTTAAAAATTATTCAGTTTCACAAGCTTTTAGAGACGTTTACGTCATTGACAATAATTGATTTTGGCTCGAAATATTACGTATAAATATTAGAAGATCTACGCACATTGCACAACTCTACCTAATTCATATTTAATAGAGGCAGTTTAGGATCGCAGATCGTATTGCCAGGCACCACGCGGCCTACTTTCATTCTTTCAAAAGTGCATACATTTGTAAGAATGAAAGTAAGGATGATGTTAATTATCATTAGCTGAGTGTGTTTAATTCAAACATTGTAATTTGGCAGCATCTAAAACTCAATAATATTAATTTAGAAGCAAATAAAATTCTCATATTTTTTTATTCCACATATAGCATGGTATATAACTTTTTAAAGGGCTCATTGTAAGGGTTTAATAAATATCCTTTATTAGAGTTTTACTTATGTCTCCAGAATTACGCCCCTAAATATGAAAAAAATACGTTCCGCCTTTATTTCTGAACCTAAATCACCTAAAATTATGAGAAAAATATGGCTTTTTAGAAACATGTAAGGAAAATATAGTTATGATTCAGATTTCTTCATTTTTGAAAAATTTGCGTAATGATTTGGGCCAATTAAAAATCTATGTATATTTTTCTAGTGATCAATATATTTATATATATATATATATATATATATATATGTATATGTTTTTATGTAGTAACAGCCGATTTATTCAGAAGCCAGGGACGTAGAAATATGAAATTTGGAATAATTATACATATTATTAACCCATATATTTTGCAGGGGCCAACTTTTAAAACATGCAAATAACAATTAAACATTTTGCTTCATTTTACATAACATCTGCATTACTATATGAAAGGACATGTTATGTATGACATTAGAATAAATATAACTAAAAATATGCAAATATGGAGAATTCCATGCATCACTTAGGAAATTATTTTACTGAAAATCGCAAAAAAGACAGGATTAGAAAAATCAAACTAGAAGATTACTGAAAAACTACAGCGATTATCTTAGGTAATATAATATTTTAAATATACACCATTTTTTAACGCGTAGGAAATACAATTATATTTTGGAAAATTAATATTTTTAAATAGTTTAAAAGAAACACTTTGTCGTTTCTATGTACCTGTATATACGAAACCCGCATAGCGTGAGTTTCACTGTTAAATTTGAGCAGTTAATTTCAAATAATGTAATCCAAGCCACAAAATCTGTTATTGTTAGGGTTTTGTAACTAGAAAAGAAAAGAAAAATGGGAAAGATATATTCAGAAATTGTGGGATATTTTCTGCATGTTTTGTTCGGGTGGACTTGAAATTTTATAGATAATTCTAAAGAGCTTCCGTTCTTGTTACTTTTTACGAGAAGAAAACGAAGATGTCAACATTTCAGTTACATTACTTATCTACAATTCTTGAATCAATCTCTCTTTTGTCAAAACTTTTCTGGCTTCTTACCTCCGAAGAAGATAACTCCTCTCAGTCGATTAATGTCAGTCCTCACAAAGCGGTAAATGCGTATTGGGAATAAAGAGAAACAAACAGTTGCATAACGAAAACATATCGAGACATAGTGAATTATTAAATATTTATTTGTTTCATAATATTGACTTTTAAAGACAGCAAAATAATCAGAAATTATTTGTTTTATTGAACATAGTTCGAAGAAGTGCATTAAAATTATATATTTATATTTGCTCTTTATATATAGCGGTATAAAGAGCATTGAAATGGTAAATAAAATTAATTTAGCATTGCTAGATTTCGTTACCGAGTTTAGATATATGACGGTTAATATACGTTTTATTAAAAATTCAGTATTTATTGAATTTAGCTGGATAATTAACAAAATTTAATGAAAATTTACTTTTCCGAACTCACTGGAAAATATTTATTAATTCACTATCAGATTAAGTTCTTTTTTGCCGTGTCCTTAATTCTATTTTAAATAATAGTTATTGCTGAATTAATTCAAAAATAATAGTAAATAAATAAATTCTGAGAGCGAAAAATAACAATAGTAATAAAAATCTAGATAAAGTCTAAATTTTAGCGCGGCGAAAAAATATTCATTTTGACTAAACATTCTAGTTAAATATACATAGCAGTCAAGCAAACAATTTTATTAGCCACTTGCTATTTTACAGATTCAGAAGTGGTTGCATTTACTTCTCTTTATTTACTTGCTTTTAATTGATTATAACCCAAACACAGTGGAAACAGTAAAACAAAATTATTTATGATAACTAACCCGTATCACTTAGATACTTACCTCAATTATGACCTTTTCTGACCATATTTTTAGTCAAATATAGGTTTCAATTAGTAAAAATATATTTACCATTAAGAATGCATACCATTATAAAGGTTCTATTCCAAGTATAACAAAGTGACAATCACAAAATTGTAAGATTTAGTAAAACCTCTTATCAATTACACATGAATTTAAAAAAAGTATAATGTTGGGTCCTACTCATTGAAGTAATCCCAAGATAGGGGCTATTTATTTACACATAATTAGACAAAGAAAACAAAGGCGAAAGGTCTCATGAATAGTAGTTAGACCTTCCCTGAAACGGCTTTGTCTCATGGAAGGGCCCTAATCTCGCAAGCAAGCGATGTCGCGTTCTAACTAATGTGCTTCCTACCCTATCTTATTTAATATTATTATATTAAGTCGCATATCAGTAAACTGCGCATCTAATAAGAAACACGTAGTTCTAAAGCAGGCTTGGCATTACGCGATGTATGCGGTAATCGTAGAATAGTGGTAAATGATTTTAAAACGAAAACTTCAGAAAATTATGCTGCAAATTTACAGACTGTAAAATTCGATAGAGCTGAAGATCGCTGGCTTTTTTTGTTACTCTTATACATCAATATATATATATATATATATATATATATATATATATATATACATATATATATATATATATATATATATATATATATATATATATATATATATATATTCCTGATGTATAAAGATACAATACGAAAGAAGGATACAAAAATGAAAAACTTATTACTTTTTAAAATAATATTGAGGAAAACTTATCGAAAAAGAAAGTAGGTCATGAAAACAATTCCTTTTTTTTAATTTTATCTGCCTGTCTGCCTGCCTGCCAGTTTGTTTCTTATATCTCTCTGTCTATTTTCCACAGCATATGTGTTACTTACCTTGCGAATATGAATTTTTTTCATTTAATCTTTTTGTTTTCAATATTAAAATGAATTTTTCTACCTAAATTAACATTTCCTTTATTTGAATAAGTTCTCTGTACACACGGGGATAGAGATGTAATAAAAAAATTATGTCTTAGTGCATCAAAAGGTTTTTATGTTTGGTGAGTTTACCCTCTCATAATATAAATAATGCTCCTTGGCATGAATGTATTATGTTTTACGTCGTTAGTAAATATTCACGAAATCTCCTGATTTCATCATCCGCGGCTCAATGTGTGAGCATTGAGCAATATCAATGAAGAAACAATAATACATTTTATATTTATTTCTTGACACAATGTAAGAGCAATTAGCTCAAATTAAATATAGCAAATAATTTTAAGTATAAAAAGAAAGAATACCAGAATCTATTTGTAAGTACGATCAAAATGAGAAGCAGTAAAAATACCTAAAGTTGCTTTTGAATATCTGGTCTTGTTTATCGACAACCAATATTTAAAAAATAATGTCGCGGTTGACTATTTACAGACATAATCGTGGAACATCATTTTTAAAACCATATTTTTCATATCGCCATATATTTTTCATATCGTTTGTTTGTCCTGCCTTTACGTCATAGTGATAACAATTCCAACTAATATTAAAACTTTGAAAAGTGTTTATTTGTACTTCTTTCACGCCCCAATGATTAAATAGAGTGACATGATTTTTTGGATATTCATAGAGAGGAAGCCAAAAAATATTGTAGGCTACTTTTCAACTCACATAAGATTTTGTGTGAGAAAAAAGTATTAAAATCCTAACAACGATAAAAAAAAACCTCGGAGAAAACCCCGGTTATAATTTTATGTATCATTTCTTCTCACTAAAGTGTAAATATTCATTGTTTGGATGGCGCGAAATAATATAGCAAAGACAGATGGTTACGTGCGCAACTGTGATTGCTTCTGGGTGAAATCTGGAGAAACAGACATTATTAAAAAGATTGAGAAAAAATGGGATATCTTTTTAAATTTCCACTCTAGTAACACTTGTTATAGCATTTCAATTTAAAATGAACAAATAAATTAAAAAAAACTTCTTTTAAGTGGGTTTCTGGCTTTGTAATGTACATATTTTAATCAACTTTCTTGATCAACGCATTTTAAATAGAGCTCCATTTGTGTAGTATTTTATGTAAAATTCTCACTTAAAATTACATTACAATGAATAAAATATCCATGTATTTTTAAACCTTCAATAAATTAATTGTTCCTACATAGACTGTCTGACTTTCAGACATTCGTTAAACTGTTTCAAAGCTCTATAACCTGAAATATTGTTTCTGAAAATATAAATGATTTTCTTCGAAAAATTCAGCTTAGTTTACAGATTACAACTTCAAGTATTTGCTTTTAAACTTTTATTAAATTTTTGTTGTTTTGTATTCCCGTGAATTTCGCAGAAATACACTTACCGCGCGAAATCTCATCTAAATTAGAAGTGATTTCAATATATCTTCATCGATCACGGTCCCCAGGGACCAGATTGAAAGTCACCTCGAACATGTATGAGTATATATATATATATATATATATATATATATATATATATATATGTATATGTACAACTGTGTATGTGTGTGTGTTATGCAAGTGTAACTGGAATAACGTAACAACATAAGAGACAGCGTTAGGCCGAATTCTTACTGATTTGATGAAAAGAAACTGTAAAATTTCCTTGTAAGTGCAAAAATACTTAACGCCTTATTTCATACAGTGTCACCGGCAAATAAACGGTAGGCACAGTGAAGTAGCCCGTATTATACTATCCAGATCTCCAAAGATGGATCGCAACATTAAAAATCTAACGCTACTTGTACATGTTAAGTAGCATGCGTGATGATAGAATGAACGTTTATTCTTAAGTATATCCACATTTATTAAACTATTTACAATCTTATATTTTAACTTCTATCATTGCACTAAATAAGGCAGAAAAACATTATAATAAGGCGATATGAAAAATATGGTTTTAAAAATGATGTTCCACGATTATGTCTGTAAATATTAAATCGCGAAATTATTTTTTAAATATTGGTTGTCGATAAACAAGACCAGGAATTTAAAAGCCACTTTAGGTATTTTGACTGCTTCTTATTTTGATCGTACTTACAAATAGATTCTGGTGTTTTTTTTTATACTTAAAACTATTTGCCATATTTAATGTGAGCTAATTCCTCTTACATTGTGTCAAGAAATAAATATAAAATGTATTATTGTTTCTTCATTGATATTGCTCAATGCTCACACATTGAGTCGCGGATGATGAAATCAGGAGATTTCGTGAATATTTACTAACGACGTAAAACAAAATACATTCATGCCAAGGAGCATTATTTATATTATGAGAGGGTAAACTCATCAAACATAAAAAATTTTGATGCACTAAGACATAATTTTTTTATTACATCTCTATCCCCGTGTGCACACAGAACTTATTCAAATAAGGGAAATGTTAATTTAGGTGGAAACATTTATTTTAATATTGAAAACAAAAAGATTAAATGAAAAACATTCATATTCGCAAGGTAAGTAACACATATGCTGTGGAAAATAGACAGAGAGATATAAGAAACAAACTGAAAAGGCAGGCAGACAAGCAGACAAAATTTAAAAAAAAGAATTGTTTTCATGACCTACTTTCTTTTTCGATACGATTTCCTCAATATTATTTTAAAAACTAATAAGTTTTTCATTTTTGTATCCTTCTCGTATTATACCTTTATACATCAGTAATATATATACATATATGTATATATATATATATATATATATATATATATATAATATGTAAATATATATATATATATATATAATACGGGCGTATAATACGGGCTACTTCACTGTGCCTACCGTTTATTTGCCGGTGACACTGTATGAAATAAGGCGTTAAGTATTTTTGCACTTACAAGGAAATTTTACAATTTCTTTTCATCAAATCAGTAAGAATTCGGCCTAACGCTGTCTCTTATGTTGTTACGTTATTCCAGTTACACTTGTATAACACACACACACACATAAACAGTTGTACATTTACATATACACACACACATATATATATATATATATATATATATATATATATATATATATATATATATATATATATATATATATACTCACACACGTTCAAGGTGACTTTCAATCTGGTATCTGGGGACCGTGATCGATGAAGATATATTGAATTCGCTTCAAATTTAGACGATATTTCGCGCGGTAAGAGTATTTCTGCGAAATTCACGGAAATACAAAACAACAAAAATTTAATAAAAGTTTAAAAGCAAATACTTGAAGTTGTAATCTGTAAACTAAGCTGAATTTTTCGAAGAAAATCATTTATATTTGCAGAAATAATATTTCAGGTTATAGAGCTTTGAAACAGTTTAACGAATGTCTTAAAGTCAGACAGTCTACGTAAGAACAATTAATTTATTGAAGGTTTAAAAATACATGGTTATTTTATTCATTGTAACGTAATTTTAAGTAAGAATTTTATATAAAATACTACACAAATGGAGCTCTATTTAAAATGGGTTGATCAAGAAAGTTGATTAAAATATGTACACTACAAAGCCAGAAACCCACTTAAAAGAAGTTTTTTTTATTTATTTGTTCATTTTAAATTGAAATGGTATAACAAGTGTTACTAGAGTGGAAATTTAAAAAGATATCCCATTTTTTCTCAATCTTTTTAATAATGTCTGTTTCTCCAGATTTCACCCAGAAGCAATTACAGTTGCGCACGTAACCATCTGTCTTTGCTATATTATTTCGCGCCATCCAAACAATGAACATTTACACTTTAGTGAGAAGAAATGATACAGAAAATTATAGCCGGGGTCTTCTCCGAGGTTTTTTTTATCGTTGTTAGGATTTTAATACTTTTTTCTCACACAAAATCTTATGTGAGTTGAAAAGTAGCCTACAATATTTTTTGGCTTTCTGTCTATGTCGATGCAAAAAATCATGTCACTCTATTTATTCATTGGGGCGTCAAAGAAGTACAAATAAACACTTTTTAAATTTTTAATATTAGTTGGAATTGTTATCACTGTGACGTTAAGGCAGGACAAACAAACACACTTTTACATTCTTAATATTAGTTAGGATTATTATATTAGTTGGGGTGAGAATGTAATATAGCCTACGTAATTTCCCAGTCTGCCAACTAATAATTAAAAAAATGACGTCGAAAACTTTAAAAATTTAGTAAGTAAAAAGCATTACATGGAAAAAGATTGTAAATATAAACTCCGGTTTATACAACAAACCCAAAAGATCCAAAAATTAAATGAGTAAAATGCGTAAAAAATTGTTAAAGATGCAAACATGAATTAAAAAAAGAACTAAAAACATCAAAAACTGGGCAACAAAGAAAGATTATTACGGAATCTTAGTTTAAAGAGGTGTTAAATTTAAACACAAGTTGACATAATAAAAAAAAACGAAATATCCAAAAATTTCAATGAAAAATTGTGGCATAAAAAATTTATGAACAAAAACACTAACAAACCCAAAATACCTTAAAATGAAAGAGCAAAAAGGATTATGTGAAAATAAATTATAAATGCAAATAAGAATTGGTACAAAAAAACCCAAAAATCTAAAATTTTAATAAGCAAAAAGAATCGCTTTAAAAAATTTATATACACAGACAAGATTTTTTATGTAAAAAAAAGACAAACCCAAAACACCCGAAAGTGAATAAGCCTAAAGGATTACGTAAAAGAGATGATTAATGTAAACACGAATTAATAATTATAAAAAAAAACCGAAACATCGAAAATTGAGTAAGCAAAAGTATTACCTAAAAAGATTACACGTACAAAGAGGAATTAACAAAAAAAGACAAAATCCGAACATTTAGAAGTGAATAAGCAAAATGGATTAAAAAAAGTGAATTACCTGAAAGAAAAAAATTGTACTTATTGAGACTTTTTACAAAATTATCTTACGACCTACGCTCGTGAATGTAATACAAAAATTACTTTTAGCACCATCTATTAGAACCAAAACATTTTATCAGGTATTGCCTATTTACTAGCAATAAAATTTGATAAACATTTTTCCTAAATAAAATTAAAAATCTCGATATGTCCCTCTTCATAAACATATATATCAAAAGAAATTTACTTTCATGTTCTATTTAAACTGTTCTTGATTTCAGAAACCACAATAGTATATTGAGCTATGCTATTTAATATTTAACGGTGAATTTTCTTCTAATATTCGTAAAAAATATTACCGTTAAATTGTTTTTTGTTAACATCCTTTAACACGTCTGGATACGGACAATAGTATAAGAATTTTAAAGAATTTGAAATTTTCCCTAAGTTTTTACATTATACTTGTAATTAAGCAAAACTCACGAATGGAGTCTAACTTCTTTGACAGTTCATTAGTCAATAATTTATAATAATCAATAATTATCTAGAAGCGTGATCCTTTTTTATTATTCTGGTTGAAGTTATGTTTTCACTAATTGGTAGATATTGGTAATAAATTTTCACTCAAAACTGTTGAATAAATGACAATATAAGACATGTGTCTTATCATGTTCTAATTTTCACATTATCCCCTATAGCGGGAGATGCGTCGGCTGAAGGAGAAGAAGAAGTTCTTCCTCTTCTTGAATTGATGAAGAATTTCCACAAAATGAGCAGCAAGAAGGGATAGGGCCACTGAAGACATTTACCGCTAGCCCGCCCGCCTAAGCCGCTGTTATGTAAATATTAATTGTTTGTATAATGACTGAAAAAACAATTATTTTCAAAACAAATTATATAGCATATGTGACTTATTATACCAGCTTGTAATATTTATAGCCTAATTTAAGAAGCTTAATATTAATTCATTTTACTTATTTGTAGATTAATATCTTTAACTTTTTGGTTAGCTTTGAGTATTGTGATGATTGGATTGAACATAAAACATAAAATAATTTTTCGACAGCTATATTGTGAACACTCGTGCGGTTTCGCCGCCCATCGAATGCGGAATTCTTTGTTTAGGCGTTACACGATTTTAACGTGACAGAATGACTCAAAGATTGCTAAAAAAAATTCACTTCAAAAATATTTATTGTATATCTCTAAACACGTAAATTGAATTGAATATTTAATAAATAAGTCGATATTCTGTTTACTATTATTTTATTTCTTTTTACAAAATATTGATTTCCAAATTGGGGCACGACATGTCTTTTTAATTGCTTTAATAGGTTTGAAATTATCTAAAAATCGCTATTATGTGATTAGGATTTTTATTTAAAATTATTCAATTTAACTTGTATTTGTAATAATTCATAGATATAGACAAATATTGCACTCTACTTTATCTATTTTCCAAATTTGACATTAACTGGACTCTTACAGAATATTCCGTAAGAGTCCTGCACAAACTTTTTTCACATAACCGTCAAACTTTCTCAAATATCTATCGTGGAATTTTTTCCAAAAAAAATTTAAGGTACTCAAACTCGTCATATTTTTTATATTTTTTTTACAAAATAAAGCACCATTGATAGTAAGAAAAATAAATATTTTGTCAGATATTTATAAGTGGCTCTCGAGAGCAAGGAAGATATTTTATTATATCATGTCATTTTTCATGACTATATTAGGTACATTTTTCATTTCATTGCATACTATCTGAATATGAAATAATTCTGGCGTCCATTTCCCGAATAAATATTTCCTTTAATAAATTGTACAAACAGGACGTTGGCTTCTTTATTTTAACAATGCAATTTATTCCAATGCAATTTATACCTATATACGTATGCCATTTATTACTAATATATGTTGAACAGTTTCAAAAAAGAACAGAGTGACTCATCCAGATTGAAAAATTTCCTAATTTAAGAACATTCAATCCGGTTTATAAAAGTTGCAACAAATTGTACGTTTCTGACAGAATGTTTTTTTTCATAATACTGGTAGTATATCAGTATTATTTTTTCAGTACTATTTTTTTCAATTAGACTCCATTTGAAATCAATTATATTGATTCAAATATTAAAAAAACCAAAAATTGGAAATAATGTTTCAAGACGACATTTATTATCATTAATACTTGTATATAATCTTCTTGCGAGTTAAGAATAATAGAAAACAGAACCATCACGGTAACTAAATTACGTTCTAAATTTCAGCTATAAAAGCGGCTTGATAATTACATCGAAACGCTTTTCTACCAGTTCGCAATTTCTACTTTCATCAAGGACGCTTAAATTACGTTATTTACTTAATTCATCATAAAATGTATTGTAAATATTTTTTTCAAATAACTGTAATTAAAAAACAAATATACTCGACAATTTCATTGAAAAAGGAATAATTTAAGGATTCTCTAGCTAACCCTAAGTATGAACTCTAAGCTTGTAGGATATGACATAGCCCTAAGTACAAACTTTAAGTATGTAGATTTGTTCATTGCTGAATGCTAATATTTATTCCAATACCAACTGTGGCCAGCAAGGCTCCGTAAAAAATAACCCCCTTATTCGATCAATAATATTTTGAACTCGGGTTGACCGTATCTGTGGAGACATTTTATAGACCTGAATGGAAACTAAATAGAAAATCCATTTGTAATTACAAGTTTTTAAAATTCTTTTTCATGAAGAAAAATATCTATATTGAAATGCGACATGGTTTCTAAATTAGATTTCGAAATTTGCAGTTAACTATATGATAAAGTGTTTCATACTACTAAGGTTAATTAAAACGACGCAACGATCCATTGGCAGGGTTTGTCCATGAGTGGATTGGTATTTAAATTACCCTTTGTATAAACTAACTTGTACTAAAACTTTACTCAATAAAACATAAAATTAAAATTATCATATGAATATTTAGGGTAAGATGCTTTACCTTATTAAATGAATAAATTACCATAGAACGAATTTATTCCATCAATGTTCAGTTTTTAACAAAGAAACATTTACTTTTAATTAGGTTTCTTTACAGGTGGTTGAAAGTATTGTTTTTTAGTATAAGACCTAATAACATTTTTGAAAAAGAATTTTAGGTAGACTAGTTTTTTGATATCCCCTCTCTTTTACTAATTCGGTAGGCATGCACACTGGCCGAGGAGAGAGGTTGTGTTTAGCTTCGCTTGAACAGGTAAAGATATTAATTTTTTTATATGACTTGTTCGATTTTTTCCTATCATTTATTTTTGTTATCTTTTAGATTTGTTATTGAGAAATTAGGTTCATCATTGGTAACACCGTGACAAATACTACTTTATAATTTAAATACAATTGTCTTTAAAGAATTTCAGTATGTTGCAAATTTTAATGAGATGTAGTTCAGCTGTCACATACTATAAAATTAATTTACCAGACAACAATTCGGTGATTGAATTAGCCAAAATTATTACAAGCTAAATCTTGTAGAGGGAAAGTGTGCTAGAAAAGTATTATCGACAATACGTCGGACGAGAGAAATAGGCATTGACAGCCATTATTTTTTCTTAAAAAAGTGTCACCTGCATTCATGTTCCTGTGCTGGTTGTGATTTCGGTGTTTTTTATTTAATGAAGATATTTTGTTGCCTTTACCTTTAGAGGCATCAGTTTATTGACTTATTTAATTAACATTAAATAAATAAATACAGGCTGTCATATGTTGGAATATTTTAAAATATAATTTGTTTAAATTTTTCACAGTCCTGAATTTTACGCGATAACATTCTAACATAAGTACGACTGCAATAGCATCAACTTTTAATTCTATTCTTCATAATTCTCGCCGCCTGAACATCTGCCAAATATTTAATGACAGCTTGACGTTGCTCTCTGAGTTTATTTATGTAAGTCTAGATGTACTTTAGTCCGAAACTAGCTGAGAAACCAAGCTTCTGTTAGTTCAACTGGAAAATTAAATTCGTAATGCTCTTGAAAACCTTGGCAGAAAGGTTAGTATAATGCAAAGAGCTGTTCAGACAGGGGTTTAATTTCAAAGACATTAAGAAAACGCGTTTCGTAGAAATAATATTGCGGCATTTATTACGTAGTAGACTATATCTCTTATAAGTATACATGAATGTAAATGGAACATTTAATGAATATGTCGTATTCTTATTCTGCTTATTCTGAAATTTCCCGGTGAATATATATACTATAAAATATGTAGTGAAAAACATTAAAAACGCATAAATATATGGTGAAAAAAATCATTTATTGCCGTACATGCTTCAGATTTACATGCAATAAAGTAATAATGGTCAAACTAGACCAAATAGAATTTTAGACATGTACCTTTATATAAATGTTGAATGATTGATGCCGCTGACGTTTCTATCAGCCATAGTTATTATATTGGCACTAGCTTGCTACATTACGTCGTCGTACTGAAATCATGAACTTGTATGTAAAAATCAAAAGCTAAGTTAGCCTTTCATGTGCAGGTCGCTAAAATATTTCGCTCATCCTTCTATACAAGTTACAATATATTCGTCCTCCATATAAGACATTAGATCGGAGTGAGAAATAATCATTATGTATTGTACGGGGTCCTCGAAAATATAATTTGAAATTGTTCAAAAATGTTTGATACACACTCAGGTAGTGTGAGATATTTCAAGTGAACGTATTTAAGTCTTATTGTATGAAGGAATGTGTCAAATATCGATCAATATTTAGTAAAGGAGTAAATAATAATTATTTTCTCTGAAGAATATTATATATATGTATATATATATATATATATATATATATATATATATATATATATAATCGTAAATATCTCATTCATCTCTTGAATTGTTATTATTTGCCTACAATCTCTGTGCAGACTTTTAAAAACACTGTTTTTAAAAGTTTTAGGTTCGGTAGTTTTTGAGAAAATATTTTTTGCATAATTCTTTAGGTATAATATCTACAATTATGACAAAAAAGTTTAAGAGATCCTCAAATTTCAGAAAAATCAAATTAGTTTGCAAGTTATTGTGTTAAGTACTGAAAAAAGTGCAGATTAATATTTTTATGCCAAATATTAAATTTCTTCGCGAAGCGATTTCTGAAAAATATGATTGTTGCAAACACTTTTTTCTCTTAATTTATTTTGAGATACGGAGCCTAAAAGTTAATGCTAAATGAGTATATAAAAGAAGATGTTTATCTTATGGTTGGATAAATGTAGGCATAATAAGTTAGATAAATGTAAAAATTATAATCATGCATGATCATTTATAGTTCATCGTCATTTGCTTGCCAAATGCAGTATAAATTAGGGTACTCCTAAAAGCTGTATGACAAAAAAGGCAAATAAGTTTACCTAAACTTAGCAAGAAAAAAAGTGTCAATAAGGTTTTTACAAAAAAAATTAACCCATGTCAAAACAACCATTAAATCAGTTGGAGTTTTTGCGGTACCATATAATTTTGAAATCTAAATAAATTTGCAAAATACTATAAATTATTGGAATGGGTGCCAAAATGTTGCTTCTGTCCTCTCTCAAATACATACACACTGATACACACAAAGATAAGTGCTCTATTTTACTTGGCACCACCTCCAGAAATCCCAATTAATAGTGGTGTCAAAGAAATATATTTAGGTACCTAATAATAAATAATTAACAAATTAAGTCACATTTATTAAAATTAAAACAGACCTTTACAGCGTTAAATGGTCTTAAATACTTTCATATATTTCTACATTTATATATATGGAGATACAAATCCCATTTCCCCTTTTAGCTTCACCCTAGTCAGTGTTTCAAGCTTTTATAAGTATTTATTTGTCATACGCTTAGTATTATAGTGATTATTTTATGATTTTGTATAATTCTGTACCTAGGTATAATATTTTAATCGGTTTATATATATATATATATATATATATATATTTACTCTATATATTTACTTACCTATCTGCCTAATATACCATTGTCTTATTGATTCATGCATTTTTTCGCGTATTACCCTTCAAGGCTATGATGGTTACTTTGATATTTATAGAAAAACATATGTCAAATAAAAGCCGCCATATGCGGATTGGACTCGCACATCTAGCATTCTGTATTTTATTTTTCTTAAGTAATAGTTAACATAAACTTTTTTGTGCAATTAACAGGTATTAATATTTGAGTATACTTGAAAAAGTCCATTTGGAACAATACAAAGATTCTACTTGAGACGCATATTAATAATGTGAAAATAACTGAACCTCAAACCACATAATTTAAGCAAGTAGTAACCCTGTTGTGTGAGGACTGAACAGTAGTAACCTGGAGTATAATCGTAAAGTTTCTGCCAGAGACCCACAATATTAATTTCAAAACAGCAAATCCTCAAGTTTTACAATTTAAGCATATAGTACTGCCGTCTCCAGAGTGAAGAGATAAAGCTCAGAATTTAATGGGGAAGAGTTTCCTTGAGACTCAAAACATTGATTTAAAAATATAAGATTCTTAAGTCTCACAGTTTAGTTAAACAGTATCCCTACGGCATCAGAACTGAGTAGTTGCAACTCGTAATTCTATATCAGAGGCTCTGTTGAGATATAAAATACGAATTTACAGTACACGATTTAAGAAGACAGTACCACTATAAGAATAAAAAGTTTGAAGCCGTGTTTTGACGGACAAGTCTCCATTTATGACCCATAAAAACTGTATGCCTGATTAAGCATGATTAAGCAGGCAGAACCCCTGAGAAAAAGGACTGAGGAGTTGGAACCCGGAGTAAAATGATAGAAAATCTGCTTCAGACTGATAATACTAATTTTAGACTGATAATACTAATTTAAAAACAGCAGACCTTCAAGTCTGACCATTTAGGGCAGTAATATTCCCATAACATTAGGATTTGAAATTTGGAGTTAAAAATGACGGAGCCTTTATTCAAGATTTGAAATACTCTTAAAATTAGCCGATCTTCAATTACACGGTTTACACTGGCAGTAACCCTTCAGTATCGCGACTGAGAAGTTGGAAACCGAAGTTCAGTCACAGAGTCTCTGCTAGAGAACCACAATACTAATTTTAAAATAGTAGATTGTCACTACTAATAAAGAGAGTGTCCCAAGAGCATCAAGAATGAGAAGTTATAACCCGGAGTTTAGTAACAAAGTTTTTGCTTTATACCCGCAATGCTAATTTGATAATGGCAGATTGTTTAAGCGGGTAGTTCTACTGCAGGATCAAGACTGAGAAGTTGGAACCAGGAGATCAATAGAAGAGCCTCTAATTTAGACCAAAAATTTTATTTTAAAAATAGCAGATTCTGGTCTCATAATTTAGACTGTTAGGCAGTGCCTTTGCAGAAGTTGGTATCCGAAGTTCAGTAAGAGGGTCTTTACTTGATACTCACAATACCAATTTAAAAACAGCAGATTCTTAAGATTCACGATTTATGCAGACAGTTTACCCACAGCATCGAGACTGAGGAGTCAAAACATGAAGTATAGTAGTAGAGCCTTTGCTTGATATCCACAATATTAATTTAAAAATAGAGAATCCTCAAGTGTTAAAATTTAGATAGGCAATTCCCTTGCAGTTTTAGGACTGAGGAAGCGAAACACAATGTTTCATCACGACGTCTTTGCTTGACACCCATAATACCAATTTAAAAACAATAGGTCCTCATTTCACAAAGTTTCGACGGCTAGTACACATTTAGTATAAAAACTGAGTAGTTGAAACTCGGAAATATAAAGACTACATTCTACAATGTGCTCAAGATCTAAAATACTAATTTAAAAACAAGAGATCCTTAAGTCTCTCGATTCAGCCAGGCGTTTAGTGGTTGAATTTCTACTTGAAACCTATTACCCTAATTTTGAAAGAGTCAATTTTCAAGTTTCACAAATTTGGTAGAAAGTACTCCTTTAGCACTAGGACTGAGGAGTTGGAATCCGGTGTTTAAGATCTCGAAACTAGAATCTCGATTTGAGATCAAAAATACTATTTGAAAAACTGCAGACCTTCAAATTTTGTAGTTTAGGCAGGCAGTAGCTCTGCAGCATCAAGACTATGGAGTTACATTCCGAAGTTCAGTGGCAGATTTCCTGTTTAAGACCCACAATGCAGTTTTCAAAATTGCAGATCCTTAAATCACACAGCCTATACCACGTCAGGACTGAAGATTTGGTATTCGAAGTTCGGTATTCGAATGATAGAATCTTTGCTTCAAACCTAAAACACTTATTTAAAAATAGTACATCTTGAAACTTCACGGTTTAGGTAGGTAGCACACCTGCAACATTAAAATTTATGGATCAAAAGTTGAAATTATATTACGTGTGCCCATATATTCTTACATACTATTTACCCTATTACATTATTACTACGTTAAATTAAGTCAAATGACTCCAAACACGAAGAGTTTACTTCTCATCACCAAATACTTCTTGTCAATACTTTTCGGCTCCATAGTTGCACCCTGATTTTGAATGAAAGCAAATTTCTATCACTTTTTGTCTTATGTTATTAGAATATCATTAGACCTATGTCATACAAACATGTCTACGCACCTGTGCTATTCAATACTGAGCAATTTTATGGTATATATTTAATTTCCTTAATCAAATCTATCCCATTTTCCTGGAACAGTACTAGAAGTATACCCTTCCAAAGAAAAAAAGAATCCTCAAAATTGGTTGAATTTATATTACCTAAACTCAGTCACGGCGCTTGGTTTGAAAAATATTTGGAGTTTCTATAGGATATATTTATTTATCATGGTCAGATTAGAACCAAACTTCCACAGAACCTTACAGGCAGCAAAAACTTTCAAATAGATGAAAATAATCACTCAAATTAGTTTAGCAATTCTGGAGATACGAGGTAATACGCATAATATATGCAGATACATTGATGATAACCTCTTTTTTTAAAGTCGGTTAAAAAGGTTAGCTTAGTAAAGCCTTTTAGGAATTTTTAATAGATTTAAGATTCAAATAATTTAATAATCGTAATAATTTTAATTTTTTTTAAATTTTTTATATTTATTTGTAAGATTTTTATCGCTGTAACTTTAAAATGACTTGTGTAAATTTTTTGAGCTATTGGTCAGTTGTAAGTAGTACATCTTTTTCTTTTAAAAATAGTACTTCTTACTAATTTACATCTTTTTAAATTTGGTAAAAAAATTACGAACTCGTAAGAGGTATATTTTTGAATTTTTTTTTGAGGGACCGTATTAGTTGCAAAATGCTTTAATTAATTTAAAAGGCTCATTAACAATCTATGTTTAACTAAAAAAAATTGAGATCAGACTTAAATTGTAGTCGTAGCGTCCAAAAGATCGGGACCATGAGTAATTATTTTCACAAATTTGAAAAAAGGTAATTATCGAAAAATAATAATAATAATAAAGATAAAATTTTGTCAGTGATCCAGGGACAGATTGGGCTATCGCCCCTTTTCGATTGATCCATGATTCACGGGAAACATTTATATATTTCTATGTATTAGGGTTAGTCGTCCCAGTATGAGATTTGTTTTACAAGTTTTTTTTAATAGCAAAATGACAGTGAACCATCTCCAGCAATTAAAATTTAGCAATTTTTTCTAAATTGTTTCCTTCTACTTGCGCATCGGCTTTAGATATCTGTTATTTAGTTATTTTTTATCTTTTTATATTACTATTTTTTATAACTCTAAAATAATATCAATATATTTAGCAAAAGTTACAAAATTTTTAGATTAGAAAATATATTTTAATTAAATGTTTTCCATAAGATTTAGGAGAAACTAAAAAAGAAACATTCAAATTACATAAAAGCCTTCCTTGCTTTCAAACTTCGTTATTGTTTTCGAAAATTAATTTTGCTTTTAATAAAAGCATATCTTGATTTTTTATCAGAAAACTGTAACGGGACCCTATGGCTGCATTTACTACCGGCTCTACATGCTTTATGTGACTGCTTCTGACTCGACTAAAGACAACATTATTTTATTTAAAATATTGCTTAGTATTTATGACTGACAACACGTTTGTTCCCAGTCAATCAAATCTGAATAAGACAAGGCGTTCAAACTAATCTTTAGTAATGAATCGGATTACAAAGACCTCTGGAATTAGCTCTTGTCTTCAAAATTCGTCTAGCAGCGGATGTTTTTGTGTATTTCTATTTATAAAATAGTAGGTTTTCCGGGTATGCAAAGTACGCCTTACGCTTATTATCAGGATAGACTACATTTTTCAATTCTCGATATCTAAAATTAAATATCAATTTCCAGAAATATCTTGCCTCATATTTGCTTGATGTATCTGCTGGAATTTTAAAACAATTGAGAGAAAAGATAAAATCAAATGGGAGCCCATTTGATTTAAAATCCAAGTAAACCTTATCTACAAATATGGCAAGTTGTTTCATTTCCTTCATCGGTCCTATAGTTGAAACACATAACCACAAATTTCGTTTAGCCTTTGGCTAGCCAGCCATGGGGTATGAGACATTTTTTCCTGGATAACGATTAGCCATATTAGGAGGACACTTGCCACTTATGAGAGCAAATATTACATCATAAAGGTAAGGTTGATCAGAATAAAGATCTTTTACTGCAGACATACCTGCTAATATGCTCTCTTTCTTTGAACGAGAAAATAGTATCCAGGAAATTTCGAATAACACCAGAATAAGTGGAAAATCCTGCTGTAGCACCGTCGAGTTTCGAAAATAAGTGTCTTAAGGGTAATCCATGCAAAAGACAAATAATCCACTAAAGAGATAAATTCAAACTATTTTTACCAGCAGTGTAATTTCACCATATTTATCCTTTTTTGTCACTGTTTCGTCAAAAACTGTAACCACAGTTTCCGGTAAAGGTATACTGTCTTGGCAAGTTATTGTTTGATTTCAAACTCTAATAGTTTAGCTGTTCCTTGACCATAAAAGGCCTAACCCACATAAATCGAGCATGGTTATTTGAGAATTGAAATGTGTTCTTTAATTGTTCTTAACTGGGATTACTTTCCCCTTTAAATTTCAATTTTCAAAGTTCATGTTTTTGCCTGTTAGAATGCTAAATAAAAACATAACCTAATTGATCTTCTGTTAAAGCTTCTAAATGTTACTTTTGCTTGGCCCGTCCTAATTTTCACTTGGTAATTATTTGGTAAATAATTTCAACAATTTGCAGAACAGCAGAAATGAAAGCTGCTTATTATGTCGTACCGATCATAAACACGTAATAAACTTTGAAGCAATAGTATTTTCACTTTTTTATTCTTTTGGTATTGGTACCGATGAATATTGAGATGAAGTATTTTCCTCCCTTTTGAACTCAACGAAAATATTGGGATTTTTGTGATTTAAATCTTGCTAACTATATTTTGAGGAAAATAAAACTAGAAACTTATTATGGCATTCTAGTTTAATTTTCCTCTCAATTATTTTTCTCTTTCTCCTAGTATTTATTTCATCATTACGTACTATAATAATTTCCCTGTCTGTTGTCTGATCTATAAAGAAAACCCATTTTTCTTTGAAAACGTTATCATCTTTAGGAGAACTAGATAATTCATTTACATTTACATGGACTCAAACTGAACTGGTTTTCAGAGCTTTTGTAATATCCTTGCATCTTTATTCCGGGAGTTGCTTTAAAGATTTAATCAGATTCTCGCCTTTAATATGGCATGCCTTTAGTAATTTTAACACTCGACTGCGGGATATAATTGAAGTAAAAGCTTCTGGCCAAAAACTTTCGTTTTCTCTTGATTGGTTTTCAAAAATCTCGTTAAAAATGTACCCTTTTTTCGATTTGCGCTCGATTTTAAGATTATATCTTATTAAATTATAATGTTTCATTACCTATTTGTACGTGAGTGATTGATTCTCACTAATTTCTTCAAAATCAACGAAATTACTTCAATTTATGACTATACAAAAATTATCTAAATATTTCATGAATAATTTTACAAAATATATACTTATTTCACAAATTATGCTACCAAAAACTATAATAAAAGTTAATTAAATATGTTTGATCTTTCGATCTTAACTAATTAGGCCAAATAAAATAATGTGCACGCGGTCTACATTCCCTTCCACCTATAACCTTGACTTCTTTCCTATAATTATTGCACGGTCAACATATTATTTTTATTTCCAATCGATTCAGAATTACATAAGGTTTTCTATTCTAAATTATTTAGAGCATTGGCAATATTTACATGCGGTTAATTTCACGACATAAACATTTAAAGAGAAATACAAATTTGAGGCAATTGTCCTAAAATCCAAATGTAATGCGCGAGTAGTTAATCATTCAAAAATAAATTTAAATTATTTTAGCCTACATTCAAGTCACGATTTGCGCACTATTAAAAGTAATGGCAAAAATATCACATTGCCTACCTACTCTATATACTAGATAACACGCCTACTAATAAGCTAAGATGTTTCATGACTTTGATATCTGTACGTACTTCCTTACCTACCTAGAAATATTCTAGCTGCTTTCTGTTTTTATATATACATCTATACAATCATGTCCCTACCATACTTCTCATAGCGACTCATATTATTAATGTATTTTTTCGTATTTGTGCTTACTTACTTATCCATTTACCTACTAATATATTGATTTCTTAATGTCTTTTTGTGTACATATGTATACTGATCTACCTATTTATTTTACTACTTTCTTGCTTAGGTGAAGGCAAGTCAAACGAGCCTTAACTCCATGAGCGTACTCCTCATCACCGAAAAGTTCTTTTCACTATTGACGTAAGACATGGATATTAAATTATCATTAGACCAGTAGCAGGCAAATTCGAGTACTGCATCTTTGACAGTGATTCTTGAGGAATTCAAAATTAAAACTATAATTTAGATTATAAAATTATAACCACAATTTTATGACTTCAAACTAAGGGTATACGTTTACAAATTAATAAATAAATCATAAAATTTTTTTGGTAAATACCGGAGATATGAGGGAACGTGCAGAAGAAAAGAGATGTTTTATGCTGTTTATGTACTCATATATATTTCTATATTTAATTTTTCTATTTGATTGCATACATTAAGATAATGAAACCAAACTCGATGAGTATACTCTCATCACTGAAAAATGCCTGTCACAATCTTTCTACTCTCTCTCAGCTAGTTCTGAACTGATTGTTATAGTTATTCCTAAGGATTGACATATGTTATCACAGTCATCCATCTAGTCGCATTTGTTACAAAATTCAGAATAAAAAATATCATTTCTAACCAGTCAAAAGATAACTTTAGAGGAATGCGATAAAGATATTCCCGGTAAAATATGAGGTATATAATGAAATAGCATGATAAATTGTTATGGAATTATATAATATTGATTGTACCAGTTATTCATCTAAGAAAAATGGTGGTGACATTTAGGAGCGCAGTGTATTTTATTCTTGAAACATGCATATTTTTGACCTTGGTATTAGTTCTTCGCGCATTTGAAAAACAATTCCGCAAAACTTTACCTTTTAATATATGTTGACCAGTAGCTGGTTGACGCAATGACATGAAGTTTTAATCTTTGTAAATTGTATTTAAGAAAAAAAATGCTATGTTTTTTAAAACTTACCCCGATTTAGAAAATATTCTTTGCAATATCAATTACTTTTCATATCATATTCTGAGTACCAAGATGTTCACGATCGAATTTATGTACATTCAAAAATGGATTATCACTCGCCTCTAATTATGGAATTTTTATAGGTATTTAATTGACAATAATTATGAAACTATCCTCAATGTCTCCATAAGTCTAAACTAATTTATCTAAAACATCGTCAGTTTTTTCAAATAAAATACAAAACTTTAAATCCATGAACGAATTCACCCTCAGACAGATTTTAAATAGCATGCGCTGACTTAGGGCATGATTTTCAAGAATGAATGTTTGTTGTTTCGTTTCCATAAACAGTTGCTACCGCAAAATTTTTCATACCTGATATTTTAATGCCAGGAGTTATTACTGTCGTATCGTTTTAGTTGAAATATTCTTAAGAGAAGCTGCTCCAGAAACGGCTACATCCTGAGTCTGAACAAGTGCTACATTACTATCTGCCAATATCATTACACCAATAATCATACGCATTAACTACGAATGAATCATGAAATAATTCACCATTAGTTAACTTAACTAAGTGCCAACAAAAGACACCTTTGACATAACACTAATAGGAATAACATTTTCCCTCAATTTCGTTTCTTGTATCGAATCAAATTGAGCGTAATAAAATTATTTATCAATTTCTCCACATAATGACGAATTTTCATAATGTTCATACTATATAATGGACCTATAACTAAAACACTATCTTCCATCCAAAAAAGCAATATATTTTCTACGTCACGTGTACATCTTTCGCCACCATATTTCATTCGAGGACGTGCGGTGCTTCCATGGACGACCTTGCACTTAGGCCACTTCACAATTTAAGTGGCACTCCGAATTAAAAATATTTCATTACATATAAATAAAATCAATTCAAATAATTTATATATATATATATATATATATATATATATATATATATATATATCGATTGCATTTTTAGGGTTTCGTAACTCAAAAGGAAATAAAGAACCCATGTCGGATGATTTCGTTGTCCGTCTTTTGGTCTGTCAAAACCCTTTTACTCAGGAACACATGGGGATGTCAACTTGAAATTAATATCAAATACTGAGGTTTATAGTCACTTAAATCTATAAAAAAATTAGGCTTGTAAAACAACGCAACCAAGACGAACACTGAAAATACGCAATTTGGGCCGCATATTTTGAAATTCGCAAATAAATCAAAACTTATTGGATACTTTCCGTTCACATAGAGTCATGAGTTTTAGCAAGAAGCAAGGCCTCATAGCAGAAGTAAAGAAACAAATCGTTAATTTGTACGTATATCACAAAAACAAATATTATTTTTAACATGCGCTTGAGAAAGATTATGTAACATATTTTCGTTCCAAAACATTATAATTTTGTAATTAGTTTAATAAGAATATTAATTGCAATAAAATATTTATAAATACCTAAATGTGTATGGAACTCTCGTAGTGCAATTTCCACTCGGCTTTTTATATTCGTACATAATTTTCTCTCACACAACATTTCTAACACGTTCATATATTACCGCTGAAATGTTAAAATACTTATCGATCGGGATTGATTCGATGTAAGGATCTTTAACAGACTTCATTTTAAATTTAAGGTATCTTTATATAAAGTTCTCGTTAGGTAATATATCGTGATCAAATAATAGTAGATGTACTGCAGTTAGATTCTGGTTACTTTTCTTGATATCCTCCAAACATTAATGCAACATAAAAAATTACAAATAATTATTCCTAAGCATCCGTTACCAACAGTGAAATAAACATACTCTAACGCATATAGGGAAACTAAGGACACAATAGAAATTAAATTTAAAGCGTGGTAACTAGAATTATACGTAGTTATCAATATGAAACACCAGTCTCCAAAATTAATCTAGAAATCGATTGTTTTTTTTTAATATCATACTTCTAATTTTCGTGACTAGCATTCCATTACAAATCAGTAATCACTGGCTTATACGGAGATAAGACTGTTATAAGTGTTGAAACGTTCTGCACCTAGTATACGTTCGTAAATATATTGCGAAGTATAATAAACTTGAAATGCTACGTAATGAGGAATATAAACAGTGAATTTATTTATTTTTCACGTAGTCATTTTCGATATATTAGTCAATTCATCTTTTAAATATAAATTTAACATTGCAAGACTGTCAAGACTGTCATGACATTCGAATACTGTTATGACAATTAATTTTAACTATGAACTAAAATATGATTGAAGAATATATTTCATCCTTTATTACTTCAGTTGAAATTTTGGCTCTTTTTAATTACCTTAAAATGTCATGAACATTTTGAATGACATGTATGTAATAAATTAAGGTCAGAGTTCGTTTTAACATGAAATATAATTGGTTGATTTGAATTAGACGTTATTATAAAAAGTGAAGTTTCAAGGTGCAAAACCCATACAATAAACCACAACATAATTATAGTCATCATGGTTTTATGGTCATTGTAAAAATGATTATTAGAAAGACGTATACCTAATGAAATACTATAGGTTTTCAACCACAAAATTAAAATCCAATTAATATTTACTATTAATTCCTTAACTAAAAGTTGAATGTTTTTCTCCTTTTCAGTTTTAACACAAAAAGACGCAAGGTAAGATTTTTATAAATAATTAGAAAGTAGATCACAACATTAATTGACTACCATGAATCTTATCTAGTTCATATTTAGTGTACATATATAATACCAGAAAACTAACTCCTAAATTAATTGTATTGTCTTGTAATTATTACAGCAGATATGCGACATGAGGTAAAGCTATATTATTTTTAAGTGGATGACGCATTGACTAGTAGAATTTTCGTCGAATGAGGCTAAGCAGAGTGAGGAATAATTAATTTGTTAATGGACAAGTAAGACAGAGAAAGCAAATTATTATAATCTGGTGAGTAAAGTCTGGTAATTATATATAGTCTGGTGAGTTTTTTTCAATTTATTCGAAGCAAGGTCAACAAGCTTACCTGGACGATGTGATGGTCGTTTCAAATATTTACTTTTGTATTCAATTACTTAGTGTCGTTCGTTCTGACTCGTCTAAATGCCATTCACATGCATAAATATAGGTAAAGAAATAAAGATTGCAATTATATATAAATATATTTATATATATATATATATATATATATATATATATATATATATGTATATATATATAGATATCACTTTATATCTTTATTAATTACATACACTACTGTATATTTATATGTTTTTCTCACAAATTGCAAATTAATTAAAAGTAACAAGCTAAATTAAATTAACTCCCATACAAGTCAAAAGTCTTCACTGAAAGAATAACAGTTTTTATCATGTTACAGCTTAACAAGATTTCTAACTGAGCAACTTTTTTCTGATCCTTATAATTTTGTTATTTTTGTAATCAAAGAAATTTTGAACGAAGTAAATGGAAAGAAGGCGACGTAATGGTTTATTAAGCCGCCAATAAATATTTGCTTCTAGAGAATAAAAAAAAATTAAATTATCAAAAGTACGTAAGTCAAATTAAATTCTATAATGTTATATGGTTTTCACATCTATAACTTCTATATACGAGATGCATTAATATATAAAAAATACCGTTGTTAGACGCAGAGATTTGGAAAATTTATTAACCATAGACGATATTGTGAGATAAATGAGGACGAGTGGACTAAATAAGGTTAAAAATGTTTAAGCTGCAAAGTACTTGTAAAGCATTAAAAATGGATAAGTACATAAGGATATATTTTAAATAAGCCAAAGATTATTATCATTCTATATAGTTCATGAGATTTATAAATAAATAATATTTAATTATTTCCGTCCATGGACACGTAACGTAAAAGACACGTTAAGATAATAAAAATATTACAAAATAATATCTTGCTCTTATCATTAGACAACTTTCATATATATATATATATATATATATATATATATATATATATATATATATATATATATATATATATATATATATATATATATATATATGTATATATATATATTTCTTATTTAATTCACCTCTCACTTACTTTAAAAATGTTTGAAGAATACGACTGTAAACTAATATTTAAAATTTCCGAATTGTATTGGTAATATGTTACAGCACGTTATAAAAATAATCTGTGACGCCCTTTATTAAAGGGAAGCGATATTTTATTTTTAATTTTTGTAATCATTTATTTATAAATATAAAACGTCAAAATTTTTATCATTATCAAGCTCTTAATTTTTAATAATACGTTTTATATTATGTATTACACAAGCAACGAATTATATTTGGTTACTACAAGTTCTTCTCATAGTCTATTCAGTTCAAAACGGTATCTTCACCGCCATATTTCATTAATTTATGTACCGCGGAAGGGGTTTTTATGTTTCTTTCAAAACTACAAAAACTATGTGTATATATATATATATATATATATATATATATATATATATATAAATATATATATATATATAAATATATATATATATATATATATATATATATATACATATATATATATATATATATATATATATATATATATATATATATATATTATACGTTAACTGCAAGTTTCAAAACTTTTCTAATCAATGTGTTATTTTAACCTAACAAATACTAATGGTATAAACACTGATTGATTATAAACACTTTCATACGTATGAACAAACAGGTACAACTTTCATAATGTCGTAAATCATAAACATAATAAGAAAGAAATAATAAAACTTAAATACACTGCTCGGCAAAATTTTATAACATACTTACCTGACACTCCTTGAAACTATTAAAATAAATAGTGAAAATCATTTCTACGGCATTAAAATGGTTTCTTTAAAAGGGGTACAACTAAAACCTAACTACGGGAAAAAAATTATTGCAAATCACGAAATACATACATACGTATTCTGTGGAGTTCGCAACGTTATATTACCTGCTCCATTCTCATGATCATGATGGATCTAAGAACACCTATCTTATTGAAATCACTTTAGTAGTTTACTCTGTACGAGGGAACAAACTTGCTCGTATACATAGTCTGTGACATTAACAACCCACATACAAATATCGACCAAATGTTTTCAACTTTATATATTTTAAAAATAAAAAAAATTGTTGAAAGTATAAGTATCCTAATTTTATTGACTTGTTAATAGATACATCATATGAAACAATCCATTATAAAATATGTTTTTCACCAATTTAGTCAAATTGTTGCTTACACGTTATCATTTCATGTGCACTTGCATTTTTCTCTAAATTTTGAATTCTTTCTATAACGAATAAAGACATACATTTTCATTATAATTTTTAAACCATGACTTTCGAAGAAAAGTATAATATTTTATAAATGGCAAAATTTCTTATAAATATCCGTTATATTTCGCAAATACTTATTTATTTAATGTTTATGAATATCATAAAAGTAAATAACAGGTGTGTCTTGAGTAAATTGACTTTTAAATGGTGTAAATTTTGTTTAGTAAACAAGTAGACAGGGGAGCCGCGATTTATTTTAGGTCCCATTAAACAACAATTCCTTTACTGTATAAACTGAGTAGCTGAATAACTACCGTACAGCGACAGCGTACTGAGTAACTAAGTAGCTACTGTACTGGGTATAAAATATTAAAGTGACTTATTTATAAATAAGTCAATTTAAAATTATTTTCTTATTTATGATTGAAACAACAAAAACACATCTTTTAGTAAATTATACAATATAAAGCAGAGATATATTTTCCCTATTAATTCGAATATAACATTGATTTCATACGCTTCCTATCGTATACGCTTCATACGTTTCCTGTCAAACGAAAAAGAATAATCGAATGAATCATGCGTGAAATTTCGTAACCATAAGTCGTAAATAACTATTCTATTAATAAATGAATAAAGTGATAACTACGATTTGGCTTTGAATCGACCCATCGAATGTCGGTACCGAATATAATAATTTAAGCTGATAAATTTGGCTTTAATCGAGAATTTTCACCAGTACAAAGAACAAACGATTTGTAGGACAATAACGAGCTAACGCGTGCGTGCACGTGTAGAGATAAGGGCGATCTGGGCGTTTACATGTATTCGCATTGTCATGATATGTTTACGGGTTAACCCTTACGGGGTAGTCATCAATGTGGATAATATATTTAATTTATTCGTATTTATTTTTTTATATTCTTTCAGAATACTCATATGCAATGGTAAAAACTAAACACTTTTTGGGTCATATTTGTAAATTCCGAGTGTCATAACTTGCTTTCATAAGCTAGTATAATATATGTAATTTAAATAAACTAGTTAATATATTCAACATTAACTGGCTTTTATAATACATTAAATTACCCTTCTCGTCTTTTCTGTCTTAAAACTGTTCTTCAGTAGCGTTACAGCCCAAGATGTGCCGGGGCTTTCTGAAAGACTTTCCTACAAATTACTTGTTCTTAGCTGCAGTTTTCTTGTTTTTATTGTTATGACCTATGATCTATGATCCACCTATTCTTCTAAGTTTGGAGCGTGTCGAAGTCACCTAAAATATTTATTACATTTCCATATTCATTCATTAGAATTAAATATCCGGTCGATTTTGTTCTTTATTTTTTATTACATTTAATCACATCAAGTTCTTTGCCTTGCATATACAGTTAAAAGTTTCATACCTTCTGTCACATATCATCTATTTGTTTAACGTTGAATGTACTTCTCAAGTTTCTTTTAAAACTGCAAATGCTTCACACTTATTCAAACTTACTTCGCAAATTTATAAACCATTAAAAACAACATTTTAAAAATTCACAAATTTTTTAGCGTAATCTAATATTTTTTGCATAATTTATTTATTTATATTGTAAAAAGTTGTTTGGAAAAATATTAAATATATTGTACCGATATTTACCAATATATTAAAAATATTTCTCTCAAATGATTAAGAAACTTCTATTTACTTTCATTAGTATGTAACGCATATGAAAATAGTTAATATAAGTGTAGTAAATTCCTACTTTATGCAAAACTAAAGGTATCTTTCAATTGCCAAAAAGCTTAACAGATTTGATTCATTATGATTATATTATGTCTAAATAAACATAGCTGTGTAGATTTGATTCGCATTTATTATAATTAGAATATAGCTGTATAATATAAAATTAATATTATAATGTTTAATTAATTTTATGCATTTACTTGTTGAACAACAGAAAGGGACAAAGAGGATATTCAGAAAAGCTAAACTCGAACCCCGATTATAGATTTAGAAAGGCAAACGTTCAGTAAACTCGAACCCGGGTAATAGAGGGAAGTCGATAATAGTGCATCCATAGAGTATAAACACCAGAAATAAAAAAGGTATACGTACGTGCGTACATGTAAGAGTATGTTTGCCTATTTATTGGTATGATGTCTACATCAATAAACTGAATAAGGTGAAATGTTACATTTGGCAATTTTTGCTACCATGCACTAAAATTTTAGAAATTTATGAACTCAGAATAATTGAAGAAATAGAGAAAATAAGCTATAATTGATTTTGTTTATTTTTTAAAAATTAATTACGTTATTGCGACATTATATAGATTCAAATGTTGCAAACTGTAGATTCAAATGTTGCAAGGCACGCGCATAACAAGCAATGAGTATGCTCTTCAAGCGTGTATGAAAGATTGCTTGTGAAAGTTGAATAACTAACAGTTTCAGCAATGTAAAATATATGTAATTACGCAACACTTATTATGCAAGGTTCAACTTGATAAATTTAAGGAACATTAAAAAAAAATTACTATTAAATTTTCATAAAAATATTCTAAATTTTTTTAAATTGCCACGTTTTTAATACTTCATAAAACAAAATTGCATATGACAATTTTTTGGGAAAACTGAGCAGGAATATTTTCAAAAAATCTGACACAAGTTGTGCACGTTCGCACAGCGAGGGCGGGACTTAGCATGGGTACCTCGTTCTGATATAAAAATGGTACTTCATGAAAACCAAAATATGAATATTGATTATATCCGACAATAACATTTTAGTGTGAGTTTCCAACAAGCCTAAAAAACCGAATAATTACACTTTAATAACGGTACGTGATAAGGGTGCTTGTTTTTTAAAGCCTGTTTTGTATCAATGTGTGTTAATTAAATTTTTAAATTATCGGATTGATATTCGGATTGAAATCATGATTTTTTTTCTTTAACCATACGATGTCACTCAGGAAATAACAAAAAAATGAACGTAAATTTATGTTCATTTTGCTTCAGACTTAGAGGAATGCATATAATAAATGTACATTCCTTTTTACTGTTCCTTAATTAAACACAAAACCACAATGATTTCATAATTCTTCTCCTCAAACCTATAATACAATAAACAAAAATTTGGTTATAATCATTAAGTTCTAAGGCTTATTCTTGATAAAACATTCTCTAAAAGATATTAATAGAAGTTTCAGAAACGTATTATAAATTAAAATTATTATTCCATACTAATTTGGTAGTAAGCATACGCAAGTGCCTAAAAGCTTATCAATGTTAAAAATAGAGTCTAAATAACTGAAGGGAATGGGTTTAACAATCCATGGCATTGAACCGTAACGTTACTTAATTATAAATTAGCTTTTAACATGGCCATTCGCAAAGGTATTAGCATCGTTAATATCTAATAATAACCTTTTGTGAGAAATTCTACGTAGGCGTAATTGTTATTATGATACAAATATAAAATGGAAGGAAAGGATATTTAAAATTTAATGGTCTTATCATTACTCCTAACGTCAGGTTAACTTTTATTTTAAATACGGTTAAGTAAATGAACTTCAAACTTTGTTCATTTTCGTTATTGAATGCTATAACCGCAATACCTGAGACAGAACTTTTATGGGCTAAAGAGACTTAAGAACAAACAATTAAGAACAAACAAAAAGATAACGATTAAAAAGTAGTTATAATTATTATAATTACACTATATTTCGTTGTCCGAACTAGCAATATGTGCTATGAACTCTAATTTAATAGCTTTATATTCCTCAAATTTAGTAAGTCATATTCCCTATACTCTGCCGAGAACTTTTATTTTTCACACAGTTATTGTTTCCCTACACCAATAAATTATCATTGGCTTGTTTTTGTAAGCAATTGATTAACAATGGGAATAAAACTCCCGGCATAGTGAATTCAAAAGTAACCTTATATAACAGTTTTTATCAGTAGACCACTTATCTATCATAAAATGTAATCAGTAGATGGGTTTAGGAAAAAAATATTTCAAGCTTATTCCAGATGCCTGCCAACAAAATTGTTGACGACTAATGTGCACAGCGGGACTCACAAGATGAGATCACGTGTGAGCATAGCTTCCACTGGCTATACCTTAATACTAATTTAATCGTTTAGTGTGGAAAGCCCAAAAAATGATATTTGTTAATTGAAACTATAAGTTTTTTTGTGAATTATTTTTATAAGTATGTTTATTGTTCTAAAATAAAAAAAAATTGCACGTAGAAGATAATTTAATACATTTTTTGTAATGACAAATAAATAAAAGAAATGCAAAAGTTTTGAACTGGGTTTGAAAATGAATTTAAGTTGAAGTGGAAGTTGATATTTTTTAACGTGTGGTAAGACGTTTATAACTTACGTGGCGTAATAAAAATATGTTGTGAAAGTAGTATTGTAATGGGAGCAAGGGGGAATAATTATTAATTTACATATAATATTCATTTAATTAACAGATAGAAAGGACCCTCTGTAATGCTTTTCTTCCTATTATTTTATTATAGCAAAACTATCTATCAAATCAAAATCATACATTGATAAAAATTACTGCCTACAAACGAACGACAATTGTTAGTATAATTACTCAATTTATTTTAGTCAAAAGAGAATTTGGGTAATGTTGTTAAACAAATTGTGGAACATTTTTAACATCAATTTTACTTTCGCTGCTTTATTTCTTATGCTATTCCTTTGAATAAAATGTTTTCGGACAAATCATGAAAAATTTCCTTAGTTTATCACCTTGTAGATTATTGCTCGTAAACGCGTTTAACAGACATAGTCTCGTTTAAACTTTAGCGCTACACTGCTAAAGTATGAAAATAACTGTGTTCGTTATAAGCAAATCCATCCGGTTTATGAATCAGGTTTGAAATTTTACTTAACTCTAAAAATTATTTGTCGCTTCTTTAATAGTTTTGAAATTTAGACGATCATTTAAAGTTACTTTTTAGGTAAAATATTTTCACCTCAGATATACTTATTACGTTTATTAATTTTTTTACTTTGTAAAAGATATACTACATTGTTAGATTAACTCGTAAGATTAATTTGCACATATGTGGGAAATATTTAGAAAAACAATTATATATTTAGTAGTTTATTTAAATATAAATAACAATGGATAATATATTACTGACTAGTTTCTTTGGGATATAATAAAAAATTCTGCAGTGTTAATCTACTCTTTGCCTATTGAAACGACGCTGTCAAAATAGTCATATAATGTCCAATTTTATTATCGTGTGAACGCAATCCTAACGCCATCTATTGGCTTCGATGAAAATAATATTCAAAAATCAGTAAAAAAAAACACTAGGATAGCAAAGTTATTTCACCTATATATATGTAAGCTTCCTCTATTCACAGCCTATATTTATATGTATTTTACTTATGTCTGTAATAATTTTAATTTCATTTCATTAAAAATAAAAATTTTCTTAAATATTGTTTTGCTATGTTTGATTTTAATATTCGTGACATATTTGTAGGTGTGCTCAGCAGAGGTAAACATTGATTTAATTAACCTTGGGCAATATTACAATAGCTTTTAAATTATAGGTGCATCTTACGTTAAATTCATTACTTAATGTTTGCACTATATTTTTAATTGACATGACATAGAGAAAGAAACTAATTAATTACAATGGTCACTCGCATTAACTATGTCAAATGTCCCTGAGCTGAGCAACATTTGCGTGAAACTTCTCTAATGAATATACTATATAAATAAATTATTATTTAATGTATATTAAACTTTTATCTAAAATTTTCACCAATTTGTATCATTATAGGTTCATGCAACTTGTATGGATTAGAATTACAGGTGGAAACTTAAAACACTAAAGAAGTCAAATATTAATCCCACAATTTTTAATTTCGTGAAAATGAAAGTATTTCGTTGGGGCTCGAGAAACGGGTAAAGAAAGCAAGTGAAGAAAATAATCTTAACAAATGTGAAAGCATAAATACGAAACATATTCGAGTAGGTGCATACGAATATGAGTGTGTATATGTGCTTTTAAAACCTTTTTCAAAAGCTTTTAAAAGCACATATACACAATCATATTCGTACGTTTTTTTTTTTGGTTGTATTTTACAGAACAAAGAGATTTATTCTATAGAAAATCTACTCCATCCTTGAGTGATGCACAAAAAATTTAAACACATGTCTTATAAAAACTAAATAAAAAACTAATTTCATTGAAACTGAACAAAATGCTATCCATATTAGTCCATAGATAGTACCTATTGTTTTTTTTTAAAGGGCAAACTATTTTTGGCGGTAGAGTCATAAAACTGAATTTTTTTCGTGTACTAGAAAGTGACCTGACACGCACCTGCAATGTAGAAAATAACTGCAGTATAAATGCCGTTGCTATGGTTATGTTGCGAGATAGGTCAGATCCTAAAGGTAATTCCTTTCTTATATAACTCGGATATTAGTGGCAGTATTCTTAAACATCACGCCGAAGACAGGGACAGTTGACCTTGATAATTTCCTATGTAATATTTTCTATATAAGTATTAATTTTGGTAAGAATAAAAGGTGCCCCCCAAAAAATACAGTAATCAATGTGTGTCCAATTAACATATTTATTAAGTTTCCGTATGACAGTGTAATAATGTGTAAAAATTTATTTTTAAGGCACAATTTAATTATGGAATTAGTGGCCCGTTTTATCCAATTAAGTTTATTATTTGTAGATGTTTTGAGAGTGAGCTACCTGGATAATTATCTGGTTCCAAAATTATTTTCAAAATATTTTCAATGTCAGCAACTTTTACAGTTTTATAATATGTTGTGGATGTGTAAACATCAAACTTCATCTAGCATTAAAACTTGTAGAATGCGTACTTTCTATTATAGTTAGGTCTTCATACTTCAATTAGCTTTAGAATAATAAAGGTAGCAAAATACACTAAACAAAATTAAGTCGTGTAAAATTATGTTATTAACGAAATTTTAAATCGCACTGATTTGCCCTCGCTTCGTAGCCCTTTTTGGTAAATGACGTATGTTTCTAACATTATTTTGAAATAGATATTTTATGTGGCGCGAGTATAAATACCAACAGTTTCACAAATATATTCATTAAATTTTATTTCATTTCCCTGACTCATATAACAACCAATAGTCCTTAACTTAATGACCAACATTAAACAAGCCATCACATTGGGAAATCTAATTAATGGGTACATTATTAATATAATTCCATGCACGCTTATTGCTCGCAGCACATCTGTCTTTTGAATTTCTCATGAACAAATGTTACACGCACACCGCATTGTTGTGAGAAGTATCTGGTGAGAGAATCGGTTGTGGGAGTAACGTAGTTTATACGTTTTCAGTTATTTATAACTTTGCTTAGTATAAAGGCATAGAATTAATAATAACCAAGTCAGCAATAATCCCAGTGGATTTATTGTGATACTGTAAATAAGATAAACTGAATAATTTAATCTCATGTTTGTCGAAGCAGTGTTTACTGAAACCTGAGAATTTTGTGGAAATTATTTTTTCTTGTAATATGAATAATCCTCACCTAATTCACCGTAAGGAGAATAAACACTTATTATTTTGTATACTATCTACAGCTGTAATTGCTATATAAAATGTGTGTATATTGCTTATTCTTGGGTCCGAAAATAAATTATTTATTTCAACTTAATCCTTAGTAAAAATTATAATAGTCTCGCCTCATTTTTTATATTTTCAAATTTTACAAGATGAAGAATTCAAAAGTATAGTAAATATATTAGAAATAAATGTTAACTAAATATATGGAAGTATGATTATGATAGAAGTATTTTCATCTATTTATTTATTTTATTTTGTTTCAAATATAACTATTAAAGGCTCTTTTGACATGTCACGATTTAACTTTTAATTTTTATGAAAATACATATATTTACAAATCCCTCTTAATGCGGGTCAGAATGTTCATTTTACACTATAATGTTCTCTATAAATCTTTATCTTCAACTTAGTCCCTGCTTTATGAGCCTCTTGCTTATGGCTCTGAAATTAACATGTGTTTAATATTCGTTTTAAATTTCGCCATGGGAATCTTTATTATATCCTCAGGTATCTCGTTAAAAAAGCGCACACCATTACCTAGGAATTATTTTTATTTCTTATAGTAAGTGTATGGATATCAGACACTTTAAAAAATAAATTTAAATTATTTTTAACATACAATAAGTTTTCATAAAAGTATAACGATGGCAAGGTGAGAATATTTGCCTTTTTAAATAGATCTTGTACTGACTCTCTTGACTGCTCTCTTTTGCAGAATTAAAATACTTTTAATATCTACAGCACTACCCCAGAGCATAATACTATAAGACATAATTCTATATGCAAAACAAACTAACGTGACCGTCGCTGCATCAGTCAGCTGCCTAATTTTTCTGACTGCACACGCAGCCGAGCTTAACCTACTAGCTAGTTAATGTAAACGAGCAGTCCATTGTAACTCATGATCTAGAGTTATACCCAAGAAAGGTGCAGTAGTTGCTAATTCTAGTACTTTGTTATTCAAAATTACACTGACTTTAATTTGAGGCACATTAAGCGACGAAAATTTAATACATTTGATTTTCTCAGCATCCAAAGACAAGTTATTGACTGAAAACCATTTATTTGATTTATTTAGAGTTTCATCAATATTTGTTAAGCCTGATTCTTTCTTATCTATTTTGGAAAATATGAATGTGAAATCAGCAAAAGAACAATATCACACACATTTCTTATAATGATTGGTAAGTTAAGGTTTCAATACAGACAAGGAACAAAAATGAACTTAGTATAGAGCCCTGAGGCACTCCCAATTTTATGATAGATCCTTTCGAATCCGTACCATGAATTTCGACTCATTGTTTCTGGTTAAACAAATAGGACTTAATAAGATCAATTGTTATGACCTTAATACCGTAACAGCTTAGCCAAGTCTTTCCCTAACGTTTCTCCCTGGGTTGCGACCCACTAATGCATAGCAAGCAAATTCCACGTGGGCTCTAAAACCTCCTATCAGGACGACATTGGTAACGCATAAGTCCGCTATATCATCCAACCTAAATGAGGTGACGACATGGTGTGGGGTATAAAGCTGCTCACACGTTGAATGATGGATTATTCGTTATCCGATTCATTGTGAGACAACATTTGTACACCACTTACAATGATGGCGTACTGCGCATAGTAACAATACGGAGGTTAACAATAATCTCACCTATTTATTAACTGGGTATATATTAATTCCTTGTAAAAGCATATGCTACGAGTTTAATTTTTTTGCAGGATAATTTCCGCATAGTTTCATATAACAGATAACCGTGTTTAATAGTTAAGAACCGATTATAAATTCAGTTAAAACAAGCGTTCGTTGCGTTGACCGGGACCCCAATGCCATGAATAAAATCTGTAAATATTTGCGAGAGATAAAAAGTTGTATCGGCGCGTTATGATTATTCATTCGGGCGGCGTGGAAAGCGTTTCTAGCTTCATGACCCTTAAGTAATCACTGAAGTGATCACTGAAGGTGCTGTGGCGGAGACGGAGCAGTAAAAATCGACTCACGAGTCCAAGCGTCACTTCTCAATCGTCACTGTTGTGTATTCTTTGTCGTTGCGTATCGTGAGTTTAAAACAATATAATGGACAAGTGATTGAAACGGATAGAAAGTATACCACCAGATTGTGTACAGAGTGGAACAATACAAAACCATATTTTGAACAAAAATAAGGATAGTGAGCCTGACCTCCCTCGACGAGTACCAAACAAAACTTCGAAAAATTGTGAGAAAATATGACAAAAAATACCTGATACTAGAATCGACGTGGATACGTGATACTATTTACACACGTCCTCCATGCGTTATTTACTGCGAAATATTGGGGAATGCGCGTATACATCCGGGTAAGTTGACACGTCATATTGAAACAAACCATTCCCGTTTAAAAAAACAAACCTGTAATTTTTTTTCAAAGAAAGTTATTGGAAATAAAATCTTTAAAGTATATTATTTCAGATTTCCCAAATCATAATGAAAATGCTACTTATGCCTCCTATCTTATTGGTTTAAGCACCGCAAGAACAGGTAAACCTCATAGGATTGGCGAAAATTTAGTTTGATCATCGATTAAATATACGGTTGGAGCAATGTTTGGAGTAAAAAGTGAAGGCAATCAAGCGTATACCACTTTCTAATAATACTGTTTCACAAAGAAATGACGAGATGTCTGAATGGGCGGAAAGAATCCGAGAGTTAATTCGGAGAGCGATGAGTAGTGAATTGTTTTCGTGCGTTAAATATGGAAAAACAACATGCATGAAGATATCTTGCTCTACAAACCGATTAGTCGTGGAAAGGCCGAAGAAATATAATAGACAAAATAATAGAAAAAAGTTTGCGATGGAATAAATGTATTGGCATATCCCCTGATGAAGCTCGAGCTATGTGTGACAAAAAGAGCAATGTCGTCACAAGAGCTCTTGAAAGAAGCCCCAGTTCTTCGTGGTCGCATTGTGGCCTTTATAAAGAAGCATTGATTGCAAAATCATTGCCCGATTATTTAAAAAGATTATTAAATACTGCTGTAAAAATCGTAAATTATATTAAAAGCGACCTTACATACACGATTATTTTAAAAGTTGTGTGAAGACATGGGTAGTCTTCATAAATCCCTTCTTCTGCGTACAGAGGTACTTTGGCTATCAAGAGGGAAAGTGCAAACAAGATTAGTGGAATTACGCAGTAAATTTACAGTTTCCTGAAAGGAAAAAATGAAAATCTTGAATCTTTACTGGACCAAGAATTCATTCTCAAGCTCACATATTTGGCGAATATTTTTTCAAAATTAAACGAACTCAATTTATACACGCAAGGATCAGATGGATCCGACATATTTTCAGGTCGTACGGAATTCAAGCGTTCATGAAAAAAATTGTTGTTGAAGAAATGTATCCAGAAAGGCAAGTACGATTGTTTTGAAACATTTGAAACTTTTATAATAGAAAATTAAGTGCAGACAGATAGCAACATAGTGCCGCTATTTCCACACATTTAACTGAATTAATATATAACTTTGAGGCATACTTCAGAGAAGAGATCAAAAAGTTCAACATGATGACCTGGATTTGTAACTCATATCAATACAACATACCAACTGATCTGATCTGTCAACAAAAGCATGTAACGAACTTATTGATTTGTCAGAAGACAAGCCCCAGTTTTGATCGCAAGCAGCTTTCCAGACTCTGACTTTCAGTTACTGACACCTGTCCCTGTCTGTCTGATGAAGGCATGAAAATCCTTCTCCCCTTCAGTACGTCATACTTATGCAAAGTGGGATTTTCAGCCACGGTTAATATTAAAACAAAATACACAAATTAATTGGACGTGTCGAATTCATTGCAAATAAAAGTGATTAAAGTCGAAGTCGACGCTAAAGCTAGCAAGAAGGCAAGTAAATAAACAATTCTGTTATAATTAGTTTTTTTTTTTTTAATGAAAAATCATTTACATATGTAAGATATGTATAAAAAAGAAAATGCTGGAGCAGTAATGTGACGCAAGTTGGGCACGGTGGATCACCAAACATTATTTTTTGTTTAGATGAGTCTCAGTCCTGACAATTTTGGAAACCATAAGCTTACCGTATTTCTAAGTGTATTATAATCCACAAAATTAAAAGCCTAAGAGAAGGTACAGAATACCCTACAATATCCTTAGATTTTCCTGTGATAAATATTAATCTGTAAATTTTGTAAGATCCTATATTTATTAAAATGACAGTGAAGTTGCTTTAACATGAGTTTTTCATAGGGTCACTCATACAAGCCGCCTTAAAAATAAAAATAATTTTGCGGTGTTTAATAAAATTGTGATTGCAGTAATTTTTAGGATAACAGAAGCAACAGCTTTAATTGACAGCCCCCCTAAGTCTTCAAACTTTTTTATATTTAGCGATTTAAAGGTTTTTGTAATATATCTACATGTCATATGATTACAATTAAATTTAGGCATATTCTTCCAGGAACAAGAACGAATCGTGTAAAGTTTTGCTTTTATTATAATAGATCACACAAATACATTTATGACATCTCTCCTCAATAGTCAGCAATAAATCTAATCTTGATTTTCTACCCTTCACTTTATCAATTTGTCAGCTCTTTGTTACAAAATGAACTTGGAAAAGACTTGGTCTTTTGTATATTATAGAGGAAAACATATTATTATTAAATGGAGGTACCTTACAACTTGTGGAATAAAGATATAAAATTAATTTAATTTTTGGGAATCAGGATAATTTCGCTTATAGTATTTTGTGTTAGTTATATACCGATAAGTGAGATTTCCCTTTTATTTTTTACTAATGTACCTACTCGAGGCATTTTTCAGACATATATTTCAAAATACTTAAATGCAAACTACCTTTATTTGCCAGCTCTAATTTTTGGATATGTGTAAATAAATTATGGTACTTAATTAAAACATTAGGGTAGTATATAGATATATTGCATTTTATTTTCATTGAGACGTTCATATAAATTCCTAAATAGCATTTATATTATCCCAATTCATCGTGTAAATGTGGTTTACGCAAAATATTCTTTACTAACAAGAAGACCAGGTATATTATGATGTCAATAACTTCTGTATTAAGTTCTCCAATGAGTTCGAGTTTATTTATTTAATAATGCTGTTAGCATAGATTTATTTGGTTAATTTTTTACTTCTAACAAAGAATTACCAAGCAAAGAATTACCTAGGAAATAACTAGCAAAGAATTACCAAAGGAATATTTATAACCTAGGAGGGCCTAAAATAATAGTCGTCTTATCCATGACTTTTATTTTTTCGTATTTTACTTTACTTTTACGCAAGCTACTTATAGTTTTAATACAACTGTACTAAAATATTTAGTTTGCCTGAATATTCCAATTCTTCATAAACAAATGAAACATAAAACTAGATCAAATTTTTGGCCAAAATTTAATTTACTAATATATAGACTTTACCTTTATTCACAATATTATGTTTTATGTGTCTTTTTGCGTTATTAATTACAATTACACGATCATATTATTTTAAATAAAAACAACGTTTTAAATATTTTTGCTAAGAATTTTTGTTAAAAATAACCAATTCCCGTATTGCAGAATTCTTATCTGAAACACTGAATACAACTCAATGTAAACTTAAAAATTTTCCCGACATTTATTTATGAAACTACGAAAGCATAGTTTTTATAAAATGATTTTGTCAATATGACACTTGAAGAGTTTGCTTTGGTTCGTTTTTGGACATTATAAATATAACAAGGTCATTCCTGAATATGCCATGTTATTAAATTGTAAAATTTCAATACAAGCGATGATTTACAATAATGTATATTACGTAAAAAAAACTACGGAATTTAAGAAATATTTGATTTTAATTATGGACAAAAATCTAAGAAGACTAATCAATAATATCGCAGATATTACCAGATAATAAAATATTAGAAAAATTTTAGTCTTTAATAAGTTTGTTTCGACCTTATACTTGAAATTTTATTTACTTTCTTATAAATTCGATTCAAGTCTTAAGATTTTGTTTACAGCGCTCTTTTACATTCTTATGTTGTATCAAAGGTAGCAAAGCAATTTTTCTGTTTAGGACTTATATACGCGTGCGGTGATCAGACTGAATTTATAGCTTACTGAGTGCTGTAAGTTATTTATTAAAATCGTTTGTATCTTTCAACTCTATCAGATAATTCCCAAGTTATATTTATTCAATAAGAATTAGCAACAAATATGTCTTAATAAAATTGCTTCAATTAGCAAATACGTATTTTTGCAAATTGATATTTGACATTTTTGAAAATTTTGAAATATAAGAAAAGCGTATGATTTTCTGTCTCGTAATAGTATCTATGGTTGTAATTTAGTCTGGAAGAAATAAAATTTCATCGTAAAGGAAGAGAAAATTGAGGTAGCAACAAAAGAAGGGAAAATTGAAGTATTCTGAATTGTAATTATAGTTATTATTTTCGTCAAAAAAATTATTAGATATATTGGCACCTAATGAAATTACCTTATGTATGTACAATAATTCGTAGATTAAAAGAAATATGAGGCGTACAAATTCAGCCTTAAAATCAACCAAAAACCATTCCGCCTTCCATAAACTTGACTTTTTCTTGGGTCAAAAACAATCTTAATATTTCAGTCTGAAAATATATTTACTTTAATCTCATCCATAAAGAAAGTCACATTCTTTTTGAGAAATCGGATTGTTGAGATTGTATTTCTTTATCTTAACAGTCGGCATAATTTTCGGTAGACGAAAATGCGAGTGCGCAAAAGTCAAAAAACGAAACTTTTATCTTCTACGTCCATTTTTTGGTAATATTTTGAAGCTTTTTACCTTTTATTAAAAGTTTTTGAATTCATAAATTCTTGTATAATCGGAAAATATAAACTTTACAAGGTATTAGCAAAGAAAACTATTTTAATCATGTTTTATGATCATTTTCAAATTCAAAAAAAAATTTTAGTATAACATTACTTTTGATACTGTCCTAACGGTATCTATGGATGAAACTATGAAATGTCTTATTTACCCCCATCTGAAAATTAGTAACAAATTTTCTTCAGTCTATTTTACACAACATTTTCTAAAATTATTTGTTAACGATTTCATGGTTAGTATTTCAATTCATTGGAAATTTGATTTGATTTTAATTACAATTTAGTCTGTATGCAAAAATATGTGCGGGCGCCAAAATTTTCGTATATATTTCGATTATAAGAGTTCAGTTAAATATAATTTGAATTCGTACACTCTTTCATTTTTCTATAGCTTTCGGATTTAATATGCGCAAAAAATAATCTACAATTCTTTCACAACCTATTGTGTAACTTACAGTAGGTCGACAACCTTGGACGGGTGGTCGCCTTCACAGATCTGCTCTACCCGACGTTACCTAATGAAGCTACTCATAATTCGTAAAGACGATCCGGGATCGCGCAGTGCCAGCGTCGGGCACCGCACATTAAGAATGAAAGTAGAGTATTAATTATCATTAGTGTAGTTCGTTAAATGTACCACTTTGTATGTCCGTTCATGGCTACTTTCATTTATTCATTAACTTTGGGAGTGTTACAATTTTATTATGAAGATGATGTATGCTAGTCTCGCAAGAGCTAAGTGTATTGCGCGTCGGGTTCTCATCTGGTGATAAAATAAAAATCAAATAGGTTTGGGCTTGATTTATGTAGTCAGATTTTCCATGAAGTTATTATATACAGGCGGTTTAATACGGTCTAATTCTAAGTATTCCACGTAAATTCAGATGCAATAAGTAAAAAAAATAAATTATCCTCGAATTAAATGAGATAACAACAAAAAGTCCGTATATATCCTCTAAAGATTTGTTCATTGTTATCTCATTATCTATGAGATTGTGTTGCATTCTTACAGTGACCGTTATTTACGTCAAACTCACAGTGACACTTACATATCATTTACCCTATAACCACGTTATCATTCAGAGAGAACTATTGGAAATTTATCTGTTTACCCAATATTTATGGTCTTCCCCCTTGTCACGAAATTTATTCGCTAAAGAATTTTTCTTCCGTAGTTTTTTCTAGTTAATTATTATTCATATAAAGTATGAATTAATTTCTTTAAGAGTGTTTGTCTATATCTACAAAAGAAAAAATATTTCTTTCGCATGACATATATACTTTCACTGGGGAAAAAAACACCAAAATTTAATTAATAGTAATTGTAAAGTACTAAAATTTCATTTAATTCGATCCAATAGTTAAGGTAATGTATGAGAGGATAAACGCACATATATATATACGTTATACACATACGCAACCGAAATAAACAAAATTTCTTGAAATTTGTTTTTTATTTAGATTCAGTCTCAATCTCTATCCATCAGTCAAAATCCAATCCAAAGTCCATCAAATTTCAAGTTAAATTTTTGAAAGCCGGCAATATACATTTCATTCATTCTTCAGGTTAAATAATATATTTATAAGTGGTACTGAATGTGTTTACAAGTGGTACTGAATGTGTAGTGTTTAATTGAATAATAGTACGTTAAGGGAAACCAATAAAGGAAAAATAAGCAATAGACGAAAGAAAATACTTGGCTAAATTTGACCAATGTAGAAAAACTTTTGCACAACTCATTTTGAAACTTTTTCGTAGTTCTTTAATCGGTTTTACAGTATTATTTATTGTTTACGAAATCCAGCCTATATAGACATAACAGAAAATATATATAATTATTATATGTATTGAATACAACGTTCATTCCCTAATCATTAAATTTGAATGTGTTACTAATTTATATTTACAGAATTTATAATATTATTGTCATAATAACTTATTGTCATAACAAGGTTCGATTTGTGTTTCAAATTGTATGAAATACATGAATTGATAGACAATTTTGGTTAAATAAACTCTTAAAAAAAAAAAGAAAAAAAAATTATATATATATATATATGTATATATATATATATATATATATATATATATATATACACATATATATGTATATATATGTATATATATATATATATATATATAAATATATATATTTAGAGAAAATAAAGCATTTGATTTAAAATATTAACGTATCGTCTACAATAAGATATACCGTTAGCACAATATTTTTTGATTACAATCTTTTAAGAATGTGATTTAATGTTAAAGTATTATGAAAACAATGGTAAAAAACCAATTACCGGATTAGTATGAACATTTATGAATGAAATGAATATATAAGTTTTTTTAATTCAATAACAAATTTTTTTATGCTCGTTACCAAAAACACATCGATAATATCATAAAAATTCGCATTCCTGGCTAAATAAAGTAACGTAGATAATATTCTAGTCTTGAATCATTTCAATATCTTATAAGGAAATATAAGTAAAAGTTCTCCTTAACAATGAAAGTTATTGTAAATAAAGATTAGACTTCAACGAGCACATGAAATAACGTATATAATGTTCAACTATATTCCGTGCTTCCTACTCATTTTCATTAAGTCGCGAACGGTTATGTCATAAGTTATATAAACCAACGCTTTTTAAATTATTTAGTCTACAAAACTTAGCAAGATGACTAATATACTGATTACGGTAGTGCCATTTCGCCAAGTTTCTTTAGCTCTTTTCCCATTATTCCCGTATATCATCAAGTACTTCTCTTAGTCCTGTACTGAAAATATCATTATCGACTGCCTGTCTCAGTCCGCTGTTGGACATTTCAACAGCCTATTCTTGTATATGAATATGCATAAACAGGTGTATGTAAGATAATATATTATTTTTGAGAAGAGAGTTTACACTTGAAATATTTTTTTAAAATAATGTATCATCGGTTTTTCTGTATCTTAATCTATTTGCCTTGTTTCGTAGCATAAAAGAAATACTACTGACACTATGACATTTTAGAGTGTTAATACTGTACGGAGAGCCATTTTATGAAAAGTTGCAATAATATCTCAAATTAAACTCTAACATTATTACAAGTAATCATGAAAACCATACAAGTCGTTCCATTTTACCAGTTTCTTCGTGAAACGCTTTTCCAAAAATATAATAGTGTTAGATGGATAAACCTGCAGATAGGTGACCAATATTTTAAATGTTCTGTTTTTTTTCTTTTTCAAGGGGATATCACTTCCAATATTTTCTTATTTAATTTTGGCATTTTTAATCATAATTCAACAAGAAAGATTACAAAACACCATTCCAAAACATTTTCTAATTTCCTAATTAAATAACCTTATAGTACAGAAAATTGTCCAATAAAAAAACCATAAGGGTTAATTCTTCAAACCATAAGGGTTAATTTTTTTATACTTTCACTTCGAACCAAAAATATTAGTCTCATAACGTCATAAAGTGAACTACTGAAATACAAAAGCGTGAGTTTGATACAGGATGAAAAGCAATTGAACAGAGCAATCAACTTTAAATTAAGAAAAACCCTTTTGAAAATGTCATTTATTTAAAAACGATTTTATAAAGTGGTATTCATGCCTTTGATGCATCATAATATTAATTTGTAATAATTTAAAATCGGGGACCTATAGATCCACAAAATATTTGCTTATTATATTATCAGTTAGAATAATGTAATTTAAATCAAAAAAATTTGTGCAAAATGTAAGTTCAATAAATACAAGGGAGTTAAAATATAATATTTATTCTACAAAAGTGAAAAAATGAAGTGCTTGTGTAAAAGTAAATTCTATGTGAAACTCTCGTAGAGAAACTCATTTTATTTTGTAAATTTCTTATAAATTGGAAAAGGAGGAAAACACGAGACTAAAGCAAGCCCATTTCTTTTTTTTCAACGAATTTCTTTGCTTCTTTTGTTATTATCGCTTTGTTTCACATCGAAGCAATTACAGCTGCGCTCGGCGCGGCATGCCTGTATAAAGTTTTTCTCCTTGTTCATATAATAAAAAATATTCATTCTAATTAGAATTGGTGATATAAACATTGTCTGGGACTTCTTAAGACTTTTGTTTGATGCTTAATTTTCCAGCTAGTTTCGATTTGTACCACGAAAGTATGATTTCGGTTTGAATGCATGTAAATAATATAATAATGAGACATCTTTATTAAATCGTAATGGTCCTTATCATATATTATATTATAATAAGTATAAAAATGTTAATAATAAATTCTCTTAACATATATATATATATATATATATATATATATACATATATATACATATATATATATATATATATATATATATACATATATATATATATATATATATACATATTTTTTTTCTTTTCCCTTTTTTTAAAGATATACAATGATTTGCTTGCACGAATAGTAATTTTCTTTTTTCATAGTATTATTTGAATTTTTCATTTTGAAAAATTTTTAAATTAAGTGATTGAAACCAATTTTCTCATTAAAACATATATGCATTTTACATTTATCCAAATTTCTCCTGTAATTCGAAGTTCACTTATTATGCAGTATATGTTTTAATCGGTGCTGCAATGGAAAAAGTGGACATAGCCAACTCAGTAAAGTGTATTTCGTTTCTGAGAGAAATTTAAAACCATAAATTATTTTTCTACTCGGGTCATCACATTTTCCGGAATGAAAATATACACCTTAAAATTACTATTGCACATAAGATACTGTAGTAAGATACTAAAATTTCACAATTACTAAATATACTCTTTAAAATCTTTATAATTCGAGTCGCACTGTAAGCGAACTGTATCTCCAAAGAAATCCTACATTGGTTTTGATGATTAATAACGATTGACCATATGTGTATATATATATATATATATATATATATATATAATTTCGTTAAAATATAGGTGATAAAACACCAACTATTTCTCTGTAAATTTGAAAAACGCGTTTAATTCTGAGTTTAAAGTCTATTCATACTAGAATGGAACGTGCTTCAAACACACTAAATTCCTGATGAAATCTTAAAAAAAGTGCCAAATTAATATTCGGGGCACCACGCTAAAATGAAAGACTGCAATGCTATCGTTCTCAGACAAAATTAACCCTTTGCATGTCAAGCCTCTTATGGACCACTAGTAATTGTCCATTTGTTATATGTTGCCATCTGCAAAAATATTATTTTTAAATTGTCCCAACATTTCATTTAAAATGTTTGACGCATGCGCTGGGAGTTGGCCTATATTATGTTTACTAGTTATACAAATAAAAATTATTGTAGAAGAAATAAACCAACTTTTAATATTTTAAGAAACCATAAAACGTAGTTAAGCCTATTCAGTAATATTTGTAAAATTCTGGAAATATGAATTATATCAAAACTAAATTTAAACCACATTAACTAATACTGTAACTATTATTTAACTATAAATAGAAATTAGTAGATACCTAAATCTTTAGGTGCGTGTGTAGAGCAAAAGTACAAATTACACAATATTAAGTTGGCTTCATATTTCTTTCTATTGGAATGATGTATTTCTTTCTAATATTGGTCTCAAATATTACCTCAATATGATCTTCATATATTTTATAACATAAGTAAACGATGACATTCATATTAAATTTATTATTGCGTAGTTTTAACACTACATAAAACATCTGAATGACAAATACGTAGCCAATTTTATATGCCAGCCTTCCAAGTAAAATCATAATATATCACCATCTGCTCTAATTGTAACATAATTATAATAATTATTGATATTTAAACTATAGACATTGGGTAAATTAATTTGTAGAACTATTAATTCAATTGTAAAGTTTGGCTTGTTTTATTTCTATTTGACTCATTCTTTTCCCTGTACATATAACCGTTTGCATCATAATTTAGTTTATTTCACATAATTTATTAATTTTTACGCCATATTTACACTTTTTATTTCTGATAAAAGTTTTAAAAAGAATTCCACGTTTCCACATTGAAACGTATTCATCAATCCTGCTTATTGTCAGGCTGGAAAAAAATTAAAAAGATAACAAAAATTACCTCCAGAAACAAGTAAAGGCAATAAAATTAAAATTACAACTGGATCAAAAAAAAAGTGAAATAAACTCACAAGGAACAGATGTGTTAAGCGATTATGATCTTGTAATCGACACAGAGTGGATAAGGGATAAAAATAATAAGAAAGAAAGGACGCTAGCTGATATAAAGTCACCAAAATAAGACCGACAAATATTAAACAAAGGATGTGATGAAAGGAATCCAGGTATGCTTTCACAACCAAAACAAGCAAATCCCCTTTTATAAACCATCGCCCCTTTATCTTATATAAATTAGATAATCGGTAGTAATCATTTTCAAATTAAATTAGTGAGTAGCAATATTAATAAAATAAAAACTGGAAGCATTTAATGCCACACCTAAATTGAAATGGAAAACCAATATATATATACATAATTTAATTGCAGGAATACCTATTAAGAATGAGGGGAAGAAACCACAAAATTATGGAAGAACATTGGGTCAAGCTGTTGCTGATAATTTCCATATAACTAAGTAATCACTAAGTATTGATTTTATATTACTATAAATTATACAGTGCTAAACGATCAAAACCTGCGACGCAATAAAATCAAGAGTAGCATCAAAGTCTCTGGAAATTTACAATAGTTTCTTTCCAAATAACGGAACGGTATGCCAATAGAGTGCTGCAACGCCAACATAAACTGCAAGCAATTCTATGCATAAAAAATATTAACATATGTCTTATATCAGACACATCTTACTAAAAAGTCGTATATGAGATTCAAAAACTACTCGGCCTATCACCCAATTCATCCTGCTAATATAGCTTGTGGTAGGAGTGTTTTTATTATCAAAAATAAAGCTCAAGCCTAATCACTTTGAAGGAACGAGAGTTATATAGGGCTACTGATAATAATGGATACAACCGCCACATTAACATATTAGCCCATAGATCATCAAAAAACTCTAGGCCTAATAGACTTTTGTTTTTAAAAATGTATCATTAAATTTAACTAAAATTGAAGACGGATTTGGCATAACCTCTGATTTTTCTCCAATTTACCTAACAGTTGAAAAAATCATAATGAAAGAAATAAAGTAACTCTGATTAAAAAAAGCACAAATTGTATTTATTTTAACTACTTATTAGAAAATTATATTTAACTGATGATGCCGATTATTGATCAATTGAAGAGAAAAGAATTAAATGCATTTACAGCGGTTATTAAACAAGCTGCTTGGCATAGTAAGTCTATTATTAAATGAAAATTAAAAGATGATTACCCAAAACTTTATTACCCGAAACAATCTAAAGACCAAATATAAAAAAACAGCTTACAAGAAAGTGAACTAATAAAGAAGTCCATGTAATAAAATGTTATCTTAATAGAGCTACTAGACAACTAACTACACAAATTACAAAATGTCAAACAATTATCAGCCAAAAAGTGCCACACAGAACTTACTGCAGATAGTAGCACTAAATACTTACTATGGAAAGCTACTAAATATTTTAAATGACCATTGGCTTAAGAAGTACAAGCCGTTACCCTAGAAAAAATCTGACAGGGCAAATGTATTTGCTCAACATCTTGAATCAAGATTTCATCCAAATAAGGGAGGTGATGCTTTTTTACTTTGGAACCTAATGTTTATCCTGATAGAATTCCATTAGTGACGCCTATAAAATTTTGTGATGTAATTAAAAATAACCTCAATGCGAAGAAACCACCTGGATTTAATTTAATTAGAGCCCTTAAACAATTTCAGGAAAAAGCTTTGGTGAAGTTAATTACTCTGATCAATGCCTGTATTCGGAAAACTATACCAAATGCGTGGACAAAAGTTAAAGTTTTATGACACTTAAGCAAAGAAAAAATCTAAGTGAAGTGGAATTATACCGATCCATCTCACTCTTACCAATCACGTCAAAGCTATTTGAGAAACTGATTTTAAAGTTTCTCAAACCTATTTTTGATCAAATATACTTGATACCATTTCATAAATTTGGTTTCAAGAATAATCATTAGATAATTAATCAGGTTCACCGTATTACTTATGTTATTGAAAAAAAAGTTAGAGAACATTAATGTATGTTCTTCTGTTTTATTGGATGTAGCGCAGGCATTTGGAAGAGTTTGGCATGAAGGCCTACTATACAAATTAATATCACTTTTCTATATCGTCAGCTTCGAGATTTGACAAAATCGATCCTAGAGAAGAAAAAAAGAGCAATGGTCTATGGTTTATCAAAACTATCAAAAAACTACAGCTTCTCAGAATAATTGACAGCAGCCAATATTTGTCCGTTTATGGTAAAATGCATTTTTCAGATTTCTTATGAAACGTAAGTCTTCAAAATATGGTATCAAAATAATGTGTTTTTTTATGCTAAGACGCATTTATATCATTCTATAAGGCTTTCATCTACATATATGAATCAGAACCTACTAACAGGAAAAAACTTCCAATTGCAATAAAAACTTCACAACAGTTTTCTTAATATCGTTCAAGATAGAGACAAACTGGCGAGAATTATTTCACTCCTGCAGAATTTATTAACGAATTAAAAGATAACTGCTTGACTTACGTTAGAACGATGAACGAACAATGAATGAATAAATATAATATACCGCTTGAATCGTTTCTTAATAAGAATAGACAAAATTGGATCTACTCTGTATAGGTTTGTAAGTGGGCCACAAAAAAGGATCAAACTTTGATAACTATATCTTGAATGCATCACGACAGGTTATACGAAACAAAAAGTAGTTAACTTGAAATAATTTAAATTTTTTAAGAACATAAAAGGTGAAGTAATTCTATGGACAAACAGTTAGCTAATTATCCTGCATCAAAGGGAACTCAATGGCATAATATGTTTTTTTCACAATGTTTTATATCATAAACTCAAATGGAAGATACCTTTCAAATTAGGAAAAACGTAAAAAGGAGCCAATATTCACAATATATAGTGCTTAATTTTATAAAACCGTTCATATGGTAAAGGAGGTTAAAACATTTGCAATTTATGTAAGGTTTTCAAAGTTGAATGGAAAATTTATTAGGGAAAAATTATGAATAATTAAACGAGTTTCAAGAAAAATATAAACCTGTGAGGTAGACGATTCAAGGACGACTTAAAATAGAAAGATAATTTTCACTGTGATCCAAAAAAAAGGCAACAAACTGTTGCCAATATATTTTAGATGTTTCAAGTATATTTGCAAGGAACCTTTTAATAAAATAATATTAGGTTAAGTAATATTAACAGAGTGGCGATGAGATTAGCAAATATTTTTTTTTATTTTTATAATGTCAGTTTAGGTTGCCTTTTTTGTTAGATATTGATGATATGAGAAGATTTATTTTTGTTTGGAGTTTCACACTCATACTTCAGTATAACAGAAGTTTTTTAGATTTTATTCTTCTAGATACCTAAAGTATGACATTAAAATTTATCATCAAGTTATGGGACCAAATATTTGAAACTAATACATGTTGGTCAATAAAATTTCTTTGTGTTTAAAGGATAGTTAATTTGTGACAGTGTTAAGTAATTTTCACTGAAAGAAGAAAAATCATTAAAAAATTTGAAGGCATGTATTTGTTGCGTCTATTTCGACTCGCGATACCATATATGTTTTTCAAAATGACAATTCCGGTCAAAAATTAATAACTTTCACGACAATTACCTTATTTACGAACATTGAAAACATATAAAATACTTTCTTAGTTACACTTACAGACTTATATTAGAGACTAGAAATACTTTTATTAGAAACTACTTTATAAAGAATAAGAAAACATTAATATGTTTGTTAAAGACTTACGAAACAGTGGGCTTTTAGATTTTTATTGCGTTAGCAAAAAAATTTCCAAAAAAATTTAATAAGGATTGAACGTGTCATATTCAACGGTATTGTATTGTAGAAGTTTTCGTCATGATTCATTGTTATGGCATCTTTACTGTAACATAAAAATTGAAGTTAACAAATGAATTAGTCCGACATAATGACAACTTATATACTGTTGTGTTTAATTAAACAGAATGTAAATATATACATTTCTAGATTTGTCAGTAATAAAGAAGAACGGTAAGACCAAAATTGACACCATTTCAATGCAATATAGTTGAAATCATATATTTAGGTTACACAATGTGTAGCATATCTATTTCCAAAATATTAAGATTAATTTTGTCTTGAACTTTTAAGCAGTACAAGGATTCGTTTAGAAAATTTTGACTTTTAAAATAGTAAACCAGCGAGACCACTATTTTTGGATAAATGAAAAGTACTCATCATAGTGCTACGTGTAACGGAATTAAAACGAAACATCACACACCTTAGTAGATTCTACTAGTTTATGAGTAATAATAGATCATCATATAAAGATTTATCGGTAAAAATTTTATAGAAACTCTATTCCAATGATGTGATCAATTGTAAAAATAATTTGATATTTTCATATGTAAATTTAACGTCTGTGAAAAATATATGTTTATATGGTGGGAAATAATATTATTTAAATACGCACCGTCTTTTCATATCCGTTTTTTCATATGTAAAATAAGAAACATGCAATATATTTACATTGTGAAAAATTTCCATTTATATATAATTTAGTAACCTTTTATCTTTGGATATGCCTAAATGTCAACAGAATCCTCGTATAGTAAGTTCTGTTCATAGTAGGAATACATGTAAATAGTTAGTCTAAATAAAAGGAACAGATACAGAAGACGTCAATATGAAAATTAAATTGAACTGGGTAGAAAATTCACCTGATCGGAAGGACATGGGGAGACCTCTAGATAATGCTTTTCTGGTAGTAACAAAAAAAATACCAATGAACTAAAATACAAAAATTTGGTAGATGTGTCGTGTCAGAACCTTCGTATACTCACGCAAAACCATGACATATATACTCGCGCACGGTGTTTCAGACCGAAGGTTGATCACGTCCGTATTATTGTAATTACATACTTTTTAAGTATTATTTCTTTATCTTTTTAAGTATATCGTACGAATTGTAAATGTGAATGTATCGTAATTCTCAGATATACTTTCAATCTGTTAAATTGATATTTCAGGTTATAAATTTTCATGATATTACTTTTTCAAAATATCAAAGTTATGTGTAGTAGTATATACTTATTCCTCTAAAAATGACGTATATTATCAAATAGCGTTTCTTGAATCGATAAATCGATCTATTTATTTCATGAGAATTAACGAAATAAGAGTCAGCATTTTAAATTGATTACTCCAATTCGTTTGAGCTATCAATTTCAAATGTCAATTTGAATCAGTAATTTAATTATGTAAATAAAGTATGTAAGTAAAATTTAAAGCTTTTGTAGCTGCTGCCTTATGGAGGAATATTTAGAAATGTCTTTTTTAAACAATCATCATTTAGAATTACCTGCCCAAATTCAAAATGCATTAATAAGATTTGAGTATATTTTGGATATGTCAATACAATTCAACTCGTTTTTAAATTACAGTAGTAACTGAAAAAACCAAGGCGGTAGTATGATTGATGGGTTTCTGACTTTCCTCTTTTTTTTCCTTGTATTCTATTTCTGTTTTTGTTTTATTTGTATAATTTTTTTGAGAAATCACACATAGTTGTAACATTGCTTTTAATAATATTGCGATGCAGTTCTATTTACTTTGCATCACACTCGTAACTGAAAAACAAGGTAGTGGCATGATTAGTGAATCGCTGACTTTTTTTTTTGGTTTCTGTTTATTTTTTGTTTCATTATTTATTTGCATGTTTTTTTGCAGAAAGAACGCATAATTGTGACAGTTCCTTTCATAATAAATACAAATCCTGGCAAGCAGTAGTAAATCTTCCGATACTAGTATTTTCAACACAATTTATATTGTAACGTGTTTTATATTATACCTTTTAAAAGCTTCAACATATAATACATTTCTAAAAACATTATGAGATCTAGGATGGTCGCTATAGTTTTCCCGTAATGTTGTATTTAGATTTTACCAACTCTTTTTCCCTAATTTTTAGCTCAGTAGTTTGTCTATTAAGAGAACGGTCCGCTGTATTTTTGCTTTTTTTGAGAATATTTTTTTAAATACAAAATTTGTCATGGTAAAATAATATTTTTGTACTCCTCGTACATAAGCCTTTTTAAATATTTAATTAATACCCTACAACCTTTAAAAAATGAGAAGAAATAAACCTTTAAGAACTTTATTTGGTTGCTCTTTAATTATTATACGAACATTTGATAAATTGCTGTAACATGTGCACAAAATGTGTGCATTAGTTACATTATACATTAGTAATAGTATATCATTATACAAATTAATAAATTTCTAAATGGCAAGGATTTTAAGAAGTCGCCTTTGAAAACCGAAAAATATAAATTTGTTGCCTGTAAAACATGGGGAACATTTAAAAAAATTTGGCATTTAAATCCATCGCTATAGTTTTCACGCAACCTTTGTATAATTTTAAGTTGAGTACTTGCTAAGAAAGGAGGAGGGGGTGGTGACACAAATTTCTTTAGCACATTTTTTAGTATATCTCTGAAAACATACTTAAAAGTGAGAAAAAAACATGTTTGAAGCCCTTAGAACTAACCCATTCCATTGGTATTTTATATGGAATCAAAAAATTCGAATAACTCGTATGCTCTTTCTGAATTTTCCAAATTACTATTTTTGGGTATTAGCTATTGCGATATGTGTGAATAAATTCCTACTTCATGTGGTTTCTAATCGTAAGTTATCTTACAAGGTTCCGTTTTTCTTCTTAATGTACGGAACCTTAATTAATACCTATTAAATGGAATGGAATGTAACTCTTTGTATCTAAAATACTCATTTTCATTTATAACGGTGCCAGACAAATTTATTGATGACGATTCTACAGTAATATGCTGAAATAGGCAAGTTTAAAAAATGTTTGTCTAAAAAATAAGGGCAAATAAAGATTTAAAACAATAAAATATTATTAATGAATACAAATCCCTGGTATAATTAATAATTGCCGACTTTAATTATTAAATTAATATCCTTCAAGGATATTAAAATTCATGTATTATTAATATCCTTCAAAGCACCCTAACTGTTCGTAGCGTAGCAACTTCCGAACTTCTCACGTACCAAGGTACGGGCACACAGCATTGGATGAAAGAATCGATTGAGAAAATAGACTTATTATCATGTACTGTGTAATTGTCAAGGTAAAAATTATCATAATAATCTACCTTAATATTTTAGACATGGTGAATTCAGTATTACATTCACATTTCTCTTGAAATAATATTTAAAGTGCACATAGAATTTTAAAGAAATAATTTTTTTATAAAATGGATCGTCTTTCTTATTTCACTGCTACGTGACAATACACTTGTTATTTTGTTTACTGCCTAGTCTATGTCGTAAATATGTACCCTTGATACTAAAGAAATTTTCTATTTCAACTAATTCCTTAAAAATAATTGTACGGGTGTACTCCAATATTTGACACAAATGATTATATTTTCAAACAAAAATTATTTATTCAAAGTGTGATTTTAATATAGGCATAAACGAACAATATCAAGAATTTCGTCAAAATCTTTAAATACATAAGTGGTAAAGATAATTCCTTTCGAGTGAACTGGTTGGTCCAATGTGTATTTCATGGAATTCGAAGCAATTTTCCTTAGCCTCATATTTCAAAATAGTCTATGTGAAAACGGTCTGCATTTGAAAAGTCCGAGTTTTGAATCTGTGTAGGAAAATCTCATAATTAAAAACATAATTGTAGTATGTACCTTGTGTTCCCCTATTATTATTCGATATTAACCAATAAAAAAGAATATAATTAACAACATTTTATTCGTTACTATGCTTTGTCTCAGTATCATATTTGACACAACATTTATTGCATGGTGAATTCCATTCATACCATGAGATTTTCTCGACATTTTCCTTTACAATCTTATGAGTGTGTTATGTCGAAGATGACCTATTTACTTTTGCGTATAGAATGTGTGTCTCTAATTCACTTAATGAAGTCATCCATAATTCCTAAAGACGAGCCAAGATCCCGCAACATCATTGTCTGCCATCGTACAATTCCACGCACAGTTATGACCATGAAAGTGTTAGTATTCATTTTCATTAGTGGAGTTCGTTGAATTTCCCACTTTGCAATCCATTAATCATTCCATTTGGAGCTACTTTAAATAATTTATTAACATTGCGAGTGTTATAATTTAATTACGAAGATAATTTGTACTAGTTTTTTGAAAGGGCTGAGGGAAGTATTCCGAGTCGGGGTCCAAAATGTCGGTAATAGAAAGCAATTTATTCTTGGCTTGATGTATGTTGTGAGGTTCTATTGAAACTGTTTTTTGACACAAGAGGACCTTATTTAGTAAATATTTTTGAGACGAAGTGTGGAGATGAAAAATCTAAAAATCACAGTATTAAAAAACATATATTTTTATAATTATTTTTTTGACTCTTGAAGTTTTTGAAGTGTTAGTTATTATTATTTAATTAATAAAACTAAGAACATAACAGAAATTGATCTAGATTTTAAAGTTTAGAAGGTTTTTTGATGGAAACCCTTCGGTCTGTTATTGTAGTTTTAATTCGAAAACAATTATACCGGGAATAACGATTGTGTTGTTAGCCTTTACGTTATTACATCTCATTGTTGAGGTGAAAAGCTCTGAACTTAAAGAAACTATATTTAATTCGGATTTCTCATGGACATTACTAAATTATTTTTGAAATATTGTCATAGATAACAACAGACAACGACAATGTTTCATATTATAGAGAAAGGAAGTCGGTTTACAGTTTAAGTCGAAACAGATTAATAATGCTTTAACACTGGGTAATCCATCGGACGTACTTATTCTTGACTCAATCTAAACTTTGCTCATAATGGTTTAATTTAAAATTCGTAAGTAAATAACTTAGTATTTTACTAAGATTTATGAGGGAACATTAACATAGTGAAGAAACATCAGTATAGATAAATAAATATCAAAATAAAACTGAAATCAGTCCTCATTGCTAATAATGTTTCATTGTAATCTTTTGAGTTGATGCTGTGACGCAGATATGGCAAGAAGGTTTTTATGGTAGGAGGTTATCAATAACTTTGCCGAGATGCTAATTTAACGATGTTCTGTGATGATAGGTGTTTATTATGGAATTTATTTAAAACGGTGTTCAAATTCCTGCTTTCGTAAGGCGAAGAGAAGAAAATATTTAAGCTTTGCAAGACATGCATTTTTGTGTAAGTGGAAATTAAAAAAGGTAAAATTTTTGCATTTAAACTTTTGTAAATTTCTCTTTTCTTAACATAGTAAATGTGATTTTAGGTTAGGTAGGAAAAAAGAAACTTCTTAAAATATATTAATGTATCCATCTATTCATCTGTCACATTCGTTTCTTTACGGAAATTTTATGGGAAGAGGGCGTACTGAAATTCGAAGAATGTTTCAAAATTAAATACATGGTATGGGGTGTCGTTTGAAAGCAATAGTTTTTAAAATAAAGGCCTAATTTTGTTCCTTAATGTTAGATAATTAAGAAAAAAAATATTATGTAATGCATGAAGATACCGAATTTATATAAATATTAATACATAATTATGGAGAATATGTTAAACACCTTAAACCTAAACCTTTTTGAGCTCCTTCTTAACCGAACTGAAACATAAAAATACGTGTAACTTAGATTACAATATTCGACATTTTCTACGAAACTCTTTTTAAAATTACTTTGCCTGACAAACGTTCAGAAATAGAAAAACTATCCTATGTGTAATAATAGTAGCTTCAAATTACGTTCTGCATCTCCCTTTGCCATCATTATTCCGGAACTTAACATTATCTTCAGTGAGTATTAGATTATTGTACATGCTGCCAGTCAATGGTAAATTTGTATCTGAAAATGCAAAAAGCATAATCGCTTTATTTTAAAAAGTCATCTATAATATATATTCAGATCGCTATATTCTATCCCAATATTTTTCTTCCTTCCCTATCTTGACCATGTTTGACATTTAAATTATTTGTTAATATCATTACTTTTATGGTAGTCTTGATAATAACTTATTTATTAATTGTTATATCGTAACTGAGTACTTTATTTCACAATATAACACACAAAAATGTATGTCCCTCAAAACTCAAATATTTTCTTCTCTTCACCTTACGAAAGCAAACCTTTCAAGAGTTGATTAAATACAGTGTTGAAAACATTCCATAATAAGCTCCTTTCAATACAGTACATAGCAAATTTATCGATAACCTCTCACCATAAAAACCTTCTTACCACATCTGCGTCACAGCATCAGTCTTATAATAAATTATCCTTTCAACTTAAAACTTATAAATGCAGTGGGAAATATAAAATAGTCTTCGCGATGTGCATAATTTAAAGGCAGAAAACGGAACAGGATCTCTTCCAAAGGAACTCACCATATTTTAAAACCTTTCTTTTTCAAGCAACAAAAGAAATGCTCTTATAGACTAATAAAAGATGAAGAACTTGCTCGCATTTTCTACCTATTTTTTATTCAAATACTGCAGACGAAGTTTTCTAAATTTTACAGGCTATATGTGTATGTATTTCGTGATTTTCAGTTATTTTTTTTCCTTAGACGGGTTTCAGTTTTTTCTCTTGTGTTCATTTGTTCTCCCTTTTTTACCCAAACCTATTTATTTATCATATTCGTTTTATACGTAAATTTTATGGGAAGAACGGAATTATATAAAAATAAGCAATCCAAAGTCACTCATTTACCTAATTATTTCAGAGCATCATTCATATGCTATAATGGTTACGATCGAACTTGAATTGATTTCGCATTTTTAAAGAAAATAATTTTTGACAATGGTTGTAAATAGCGGTTGGATGATTTAGTCACGCTTTATCACGTTGAAATAAATGTTTAATGAAAAAAAATACCAAGAAACAATCACGAACTTCTGGCGTTAACCTAATCTGGTCAGGGTATAGTTTTCATAAATTGTTTGAACACAGTCTATTGTTTTTGACTGCTTTAAAGGTTATACAACACAGATAAAAAGAGAGTTTTGGAATTTTTGTCGGAAAAATACAAATTAATTATTGGATCATTATAGTAAAGGGCACACTTTTAATTTCCACCAAAAAAAAATATCCAAATGTTTAAGACAGGGTAAGAGAAAGTGATAATCGTTTGGCAACATTCTAAAACCACAATAAGAGTAATATTATCAAAACAGACAAAAAAATACAAATTATTTCAAAATTCCTGTTTATATTAATTGTGAGATAGACTCATTTTGTCATCATTTCCACGCTACTTATCACTTAATTGCCTTAGAGACTAATGAGATATAAAAAGTTAAAATAATAGTAGGGAGCTACTCAAAAATAATAATATCGATAATTTTTAGAATATCATAGTCAATATATCAGAAGTAATTAAAATTGATACTGGATATAAAAGTTATCAAATGGAGGAGTGAAACTAGTTTCTACTAGGTGTTTAGAAACATGATGATAATGAAGAAGCGACAATGTTACGTTATGATATCGAGGTAGACGCGATTGAGGTAGTGCACTCTTAAGGAAATAATATCCTTAGTTCTATAACTTGATATGTCAAAAAATTGACGAAAAGTCTCTCGTTACAAGATTGGTTAAATTCAAACGTATATGATTATAATAAAACACAATCTTTTTCTAGTAATATCATTCGAACTTACTAAAATGTCTGATTGTTCTATTAAATATCAAAAACAAATTTCAATTTTTTTATTTTATGAGCGTAAAAATTTTTTCTTATTCTAATTAGCTTTCAATTTACACGTAACTTTTATTATAGACCAAAGGGATTATTAATGAAATTTGAACAGAAATCCAATTTGAATAGATATGCGTGAATCGAAAACTAGTTTATGCCCCGAGATATTTCCCCGAGTAAACATTTCAATCTTTTTTTCACGCAAAGAAAAAATAAATTTTAAATGTATATTTTTTTGTTATTGACACCGTCATCAAAACTTATAGGGTACTTTGGTTCTACCTATAATTTTTTAAGTTGACATAGTGCTACCTACCATTAGCTACCTACCTTATAGCAGAAATAAAGGAAAAACATCCAAAAATCAGTTACTTTCAATTCTATGTGAAATTATATAAATTTCAAATTGGTTTATTTTACGCCTCTGAAAAACACGGTAGGCAATATATTTACGTCGTGAAAATATTATTGTAAATAGTTTAATTATAATTATTACGTACCCTGAAATGTTTACAATTTCCCAAAAGTGTACTGTAACCTTGTAGTGCGAGTTCCACTCATGATTGACCGATTTTTTATTAAGTTTATCTTTAAATGTTTTGCTGTTTTTCTATTTTCATCGTTTTTTTTAATGTCGGAAAGCGAATGGTACATTGGTCGGAATAATGATTATACACACAATTTGTGCTTTGTTTACACTCAACGACCCGCTAACCCTCTCGGCAATCACACTCGCAACGTACGACGGCAGCGGTCAGCAGCACGCAGATTGCAAGTGAGTCGAGTGTACGATTGAGGACATGGAAAGAGCAGTGAGAGGGGTGCGAAACTTGGTAACTAGAAATAACTAGAAAAAAAAACAGGCAAAGAGCCAATACGTTAAGAGGAAATAATGAATCCCAATTCTACGTTTAGTAAAAACGAGTAGGGTATGAAACAAGTGCTGCAAAGTGACGTCCATAGTTGTTGTCATTCATCTGGTTAGAAACAACTTTGTCAAAGAAGCTGGAAAAAAATTCATTAGGGCTAAAGGGAAATATTGTTATTTTCCAGTTGTCGATTCTACAGTCGCTAAACCAAAGGTCTCCAGATAATCATTGCATTCTGCCCACATATACCTACGGCTCTAAAACGAGGAAACTGGCGGCCGACTTGATCCATCTGAAAATAGTTCAGTAAGCGATAGATAAAATTTTGCTCAAAGTGTCTCTGAAGAAAAAATCCAAAATGAAATAGTGCTACGTAGTAACGTAAAAGCAAATAGTCAACATAACGCCTAACATTACCAAAGTGAATTGGCAAGGTGCCGGTCATATTTGCCACAGAACTAATAATTGATGGGGTAGAAAAGTTTTAGAGTGGAGACCACAAATTACAAAGCACAATATGAGATGCTCCCAGCCATCTGGCTGGAAACATCTCATATTGTAGATTAATGACCTAAAAATATCGGTAATAGTGGGTTGCATGCGGAAAGCTATGGGTCCTGTGTGATGGCGCGCCTTGTTCAAAACCGGATATTTGCAAGCTGATGATGATGATAATTACAATATATGTAAAATTTCCTCCTAGGGCAAAATAGAAATGCATGGTGAATTATTTTAACAAATTTAAATAATGATTATATTCCATGAAATTTTATATATAAAATCAATTGTCGCTCATCTAGAAGAAAAGAAGTTTTGGAGAAATAGAAACAACGAGTGCAAAACTATGTGCTCAAATTAACCAATAGCAAAACAACGCACTTAAGGAATGCGTCAACTTTCGAAAACTGTGCCGCACACCCAAGGTGCCAAGCAACTCACGAGTTACTTAAGAAACGTACTTCTGTACACCTATGAATAGTCGAGTATGGTACTTCCTATGTGCAGATTGAGCGGGAATAAAAAAATTTTTTATGGCTCTGCGATTCTACGGGACTCGTTTTTTTTTCTTATATATTCCATTATATTTAAACAAAAATATAATTCTGAAACTAGTTTAGAGTGAAACTAGTTTAGACATAAGCTTTAATATTCAATAATAAACGTCATTTCAATTTTTAAGTAGTAAACAATTAAGTAATAATATTTTTATTTTTGCAGAAAAATGTTTTTAGATAATTAATAACTGGTTCATAATTTTGAACAAAGTGACAAAACTTTGATATACGATAAAAAAGTAACCCTCACGAGATATACTATAATTAAATTACCTTCACATAAATTCCCTTGCGGAAGTTCAAACTAAAACCGTAATACAATTTTCTTCTTTCCTACAAAAGGAACGCGTCTTTTATAATCAGGTAATATCAGGATATAATTATTTTGGGATAAGAGTGAGAAAATATAGGCTATGTTCGGCTTTCTCCCGTCGAATAATATTAAGTTTTGATATGTTTACAATGCTATTCATATGCTATACAATGCTATTCATACATAATGGCAATTCTTATATAAAACCGACGTGTCTTCAAATACGTAAAAAAGGGGCTGATAAATATTGACCTGTAGTGCAATGTCACCAAAGATTGTTAGATTTCTTACATGAATATGCATAGAACTTCGTTATTACGTACAAATAATATTCCTCCTTAATTAGCTAACATTTTTATACAGTTTCGTAAGGGGCCGCATAGTTATTAAAGGAACATTGTATTTAAAAACAATTTACTTCAAAATTATTATCGTTGCAACTTGTGGTAAGGGGATGAGAATATTTTATTTAATTTAAAATCGGAGATTCAAAAATATTCACACAAATATAATAAAAGAAAAATTTTATCTCAAATGAATAAATTTCACTATCCATATAACATGTACTGTTATTATATAATATTGTTTTATTTCGTTAAACGCCTAATCTTCCAGTCTAGAATATTCCCGTATCCTATTTCAGTATTTTCTTATACATTTTGTTGTTATCTACTCTCATTGCATCGTTGGTTTTCTAATTAACAGCTTTACGAATTTTTTTAACGTCCTTCAACAACATCAGCCAGCGAGTAGTACCTAGTAAGTAGTATTACTTGTTAGGTACGTATATAGCACAGTAATTTCAGGCATAAAAGTTAGAGTTTCACTTTTGAGCATTCTAAAAAACTTGTCAAATTCACCGTCGATGTTTCAGTGACATAGCACAATATTCCAATTTTTTTACGAAAAACATATTTGGTAACCTTTAAACTTCAAATTACTACAAAATAGATGTTTTCTGTACAAAAAATGTGTTAATTAGTATGCTATTTAACTTCTTATTTTCTTGTATACTAACTTTGTGGGCCAATTTCCTGAGGGCTTGGTAAACATATGTATATCTCACATATCACGGTAGACTGACGTAGGCTGTAAATGTCTGACGATTTTAAAATGAAAATTCAGAAGAGTGCTAGATGAATATTCAAAGGGTGCGATGCCGAAATGCCGTCATGGGTTGCTGGCTATAGTCCATTACACTTCATGAATATATTTAGCAGTAGGAATTGAATCTTATTTCATATATTTTCAACATGAAGTATGTATCTGACATGACAATCTATTTTTTTCAACTAAATATGTTGTCTTATTTGAAAATCGTGAGGCACGTTAATTGATTGGCATAGACTAGCCAAAAAGAGAAAATGAGTGTTTGTATACGGACGGAAGAAATGTTTTTGGTAAGGTTCTGCATCTCCCTTTGCCATCATTATTCCGGAACATAACATTATTTTCAGTGAGTATTAGATTATTGTACATGCTGCCAGTCTATGGTAATTTTGTTATCTGAAAATGCAAAAAGCATAATCGCTTTATTTTAAAAAGTCGTCTATAATATATATTCAGATCGTTATATTCTATCCCAATATTTTTCTTCCTTCCCTATCTTGACCATGTTTGACATTTAAATTATTTGTTAATATCATTATTATTATGGTAGTCTTGATAATAACTTATTTATTAATTGTTATATCGTAACTGAGTACTTTATTTCACAATATAACTCACAAAAATGTATGTCCCTCAAAGCTCAAATATTTTCTTCTCTTCACCTTATGAAAGCACACCTTTCAAGATTTGATTGAATACCGTGTTAAAAATATTCCATAATAAGCACCTTTCAATACAGTACATCGCAAATTTATCGATAACCTCTCACCATAAAAACCTTCTTACCATATCTGCGTCACAGCATCAGTCTTATAATAAATTATCTTTTCAACTTAAAACTTATAAATGCAGTCGGAAATATAAAATAGTCTTCGCGATGTGCATAATTTAAAGGCAGAAAACGGAACAGGAACTCATCCAAAGGAACTCACCATATTTTAAAACCTTTCTTTTTCAAGCACCAAAAGAAATGCTCTTATAGACTAATAAAATATGAAGAACTTGCTCGCATTTTCTACCTATTTTTTATTCAAATACTGCAGACGAAGTTTTCTAAATTTCACAGGCTATATGTATGTATTTCGTGATTTTCAGTTATTTTTTTCCGTAGTCGGGTTTCAGGTTTTGCTCTTGTGTTCATTTGTTTTCTCTTTTTTTACCCAAACCTATTTATTTATCGTATCCGTTTTATACGTAAATTTTATGGGAAGAACGGAATTATATAAAAATAAGCAATCCAAAGTCACTCATTTACCTAATTATTTCAGAGCATCATTCATATGCTATAATGGTTACGATCGAACTTGAATTGATTTCGCATTTTTAAAAAAAATAATTTTTGACAATGGTTGTAAATAGCAGTTGGATGATTTAGTCTTGCTTTATCATGTTGAAATAAATGTTTAATGAAAAAAAAATACCAAGAAACAATCGCGAACTTCTGGCGTTAACCCAATCAGGTCTGATTAAAAATAAAAATTAATTATTGGATCATTCTAGTAAAGGGCACACTTTTAGTTTCCACCAAAAAAAAATATCCAAATATTTAAGACTGGGTAAGAGAAAGTAATAATGATTTGGCAACATTCTAAAACCACAATAAGAGTAATATTATCAAAACAGACATAAAATACAAATTATTTCATTATTCCTGCTTATGTTAATTGTGAGATATACTCATTTTGTCATAATTTCCACGCTACTTATCACTTAATTGCATTAGGGTCTAATAAGATGTAAAAAGTTAAAATAATAGTAGGGAGCTATTCAGAAATAATGATATCGATAATTTTTAGAATATCATAGTCAATATATCAGAAGTAAATAAAACCGATACTGAAAATAAAAGTTATCAAATAGAGGTGTGAAACTAGTTTCTACTAGGTGTTTAGAAACATGATGCTAATGAAGAAGCCACAATGTTACGTTATGATATCGAGGTAGACGCGATTGAGGTAGTGCACTCTTAAGCAAATAATTTCCTTAGTTCTATAACTTGATATGTCAAGAGATTGAGGGAAAGTCCCTCGTTACAAGATTGGTTAAATTCAAACGTATATGATTATAATAAAACACAATCTTTTTCTAGTAATTTCATTCAAACTTACTAAAATATCTGATTTTTCTATTAAATATGAAAAACAAATTTCACGTTTTTGATTTTATGAGCCTAAAAATTTTATCTTATTCTAATTAGCTTTCAATTTACACGTAACTTTTATTATAGACAAAAGGGATTATTAATGCAATTTGAACAGAAATTGAATTTGAATAGATATGCGTGAATCAAAAACTAGTTTATGCCCCGAGATATTTCCCAGAGTAAACATTTCAATCTTTTTTTCACGCAAAGAAAAAAATTTTAAATGTATATTTTTTGTTATTAACACTGTCATCAAAACTTATAGGGTACTTTTGTTCTACCTATAATTTTGAAAGTTGGCATAATGTTACCTACCATTTGCTACCTACCTTATAGCACAAATAAAGGAAAAAAATCCAAAAATCAGTTACTTTCAATTCTATGTGAAATTATATAAATTTCAAATTGGTTTATTTTACGCCTGTGAAAAGCACGTTAGGCAATATATTTACGTCGTGAAAATATTATTCTAAATAGTTTAATTATAATTATTACGTACCCTAAAATGTTTACAATTTCCCAAAAGTGTACTGTACCCTCGTAGTGCGAGTTCCACTCATGATTGACTGATTTTTTTATTAAGTTTATCTTTAAATGTTTTGCTGTTTTTCTATTTTCATCGTTTTTTTTAATGTCGGAAAGCGAATGATACATTGGTCGGAATAATTATTATACACACAATTTGTGCTTTGTTTACACTCAACGACCCGCTAACCCTCTCGGCAATCACACTCGCAACGTACGACGGCAGGGGTCAGCAGCACGCAGATTACAAGTGAGTCGAGTATGCGATTAAGGACGTGGAAAGAGCATTGAGAGAGGTGCGAAACTTGAGTACTAGGAAAATACAGGCAAAGAGACGATATGTTAAGAGGAAATAATGAATCCCAATTCTACATTTAGTAAAAACGAGTAGGGTATGAAACAAGTGCTGCAAAGTGACGTCCGTAGTTGTTGTCATTCCTCTGGTTAGAAACAACGTCGTCAAAGAAGCTGGAAAAAAATTCATTAGGGCTAAATAGCGTTTGGGAAATATTGTTATTTTCCAGTTGTCGATTCTACAGTCGCTAAACCAAAGGTCTCCAGATAATCATTGCATTCTGCCCACATATACCTACGGCTCTAAAACGAGGAAACTGGCGGCCGACTTGATCCATCTGAAAATAATTCAGTAAGCGATAGATAAAACCAAATCGATAAAACCAAATTTGCTCAAAGTGTCTCTGAAGGAAAAATCCAAAATGAAATAGTCCTACGTAGTAACGTAAAAGCAAATAGTCAACATAACGCCTAACATTACCAAAGTGAATTGGCAAGGTGCCGGTCATATTTGCCACTGAACTAATAATTGATAGGGTAGAAAAGTTTTAGAGTGGAGACCACAAATTTCGAAGCACAATATGTGGATTAATGACCTAAAAATATCGGTTATAGTGGGTTGGATGCGGAAAGCTATGGATCCTGTGTGATGGCGCACCTTATTCAAAACCGGATATTTGCAAGCTGATGATGATGATAATTACAATATATGTAAAATTTCCTCCTAGGGCAAAATAGAAATGCATGGTGAATTATTTTAACAAATTTAAATAATGATTATATTCCATGAAATTTTATATATAAAATCAATTGTCGCTCATCTAGAAGAAAAGAAGTTTTGGAGAAATAGAAACAACGAGTGCAAAACTATGTGCTCAAATTAACCAATAGCAAAACAACGCACTTAAGGAATGCGTCAACTTTCGAAAACTGTGCCGCACACCCAAGGTGCCAAGCAACTCACGAGTTACTTAAGAAACGTACTTCTGTACACCTATGAATAGTCGAGTATGGTACTTCCTATGTGCAGATTGAGCGGGAATAAAAAAAATTTTTATGGCTCTGCGATTCTACGGGACTCGTTTTTTTTTCTTATATATTCCATTATATTTAAACAAAAATATAATTCTGAAACTAGTTTAGAGTTTTTCTAAATCTTGACATAAGCTTTTATATTCAATAATAAACGTCATTTAAATTTTTAAGTAGTAAACAATTAAGTAATAACATTTTTATTTTTGCAGAAAAATGTTTTTAGATAATTAATAACTGGTTCATAATTTAGAACAAAGTGACAAAACTTTGATATACGATAAAAAAATTACCCTCACGAGATATACTATAATTAAGTTACCTTCACATAATTTCCTTACGGAATTTAAAACTAAAACCATAATAAAATTTTCTTCTTTCCTACGAAAGGAACGCGTCTTTTATAATCAGGTAATATCAGGATAAAATTATTTTGAAGAGTGAGAAATTGTAGGCTATGTTAGGCTTTCTCCCGTCGAATAATATTAAGTTTGGATATGTTTACCGTGCGTCTGGCAATTCTTATATAAAACCGACGTGTCTTCAAATACGTAAAAAAGGGGCTGATAAATATTGACCTGTAGTGCAATGTCACCAAAGATCGTTAGCTTTCTTACATTACCCTCCATGAATATGCATAGAACTACGTTATTACGTACAAATAATATTCCTCCTTAATTAGCTAACATTTTTATACCGTTTCGTAAGGGGCCTCATAGTTATTAAAGGAACTTTGTATTTAAAAACAATTTACTTCAGAATTATTACCGTTGCAACTTGTGATAAGAAGAAGAGAATATTTTATTTAATTTAAAATCAGAGATTCAAAAATATTCTCACAAATATAATAAAAGAAAAATTTTATCTCAAATGAATAAATTTCACTATCCATACAACATGTACTGTTATTATATAATATTATATTATTTCGTTAAAATCCTAATATTCCAGTCTAGAATATTCCCGTATACTATTTCCGTATTTTCTTATACATTTTGTTGTTATCTACTCTCATTGCATCGTTGGTTTTCTAATTAACAGCTTTACGAATTTTTTTAATGTCCTTCAACAACATCAACCAGCGAATAGTACCTAGTAAGTAGCATTACTTGCTAGGTACATATAGCAAAGTAATTTCAGGCATAAAAGTTAGAGTTTCACTTTTGAGCATTCTAAAGGACTTATCAAATTCACCGTCGATGTTTCAGTGACATAGCACAATATTCCAATTTTTTTACGAAAAACATATTTGGTAACCTTTAAACTTCAAATTACTACTAAATAGATGTTTTCTGTACAAAAAATGTGTTAATTAGTATGCTATTTAACTTCTTATTTTCTTGTATACTAACTTCGTGGGTCAATTTCTTGAGGGCTTGGTAAACATATGCATATCTCACATATCACGGCAGACTGACGCAGGCTGTAAATGTCTGACGATTTTAAAATGAAAATGCAGAAGAGTGCTAGATGAATATTCAAAGGGTGCGATGCCGAAATGCCGTCATGGATCGCTGGCTATAGTCCATTACACTTCATGAATATATTTAGCAGTAGGAATTGAATCTCATTTTATATATTTTCAACATGAAGTTTGTATCTGATATGACAATCTATTTTTTTCAACTAAATATGTGGTCTTATTTCTAAAATCGTGAGGCACGTTAATTGATTGGCATAGACTAGCCAAAAAGAGAAAATGAGTGTTTGTATACGGACAGAAGAAATGTTTTTGGTAAGGTTTTATTTAGATTTAAAAACTAAAAGCAAAGGAAAGATATTCCTATTAATCAGAAAAGGTTAATTTTTAAAATAAAAAATTTATGCAAAAGCCAGGAATATCCATTTTGTAGTCACGTACAAAAATAATTTTGTTGTTTTTTTCTGATTGTATTTTTTGTCATTATTCTGATTATATTCTTAAGTATCGAGTTAAATAACAAGCTATTGAAACATTAAAGAGTTGTAATTATTTTAAATGCATTAGTCTGTTTAAGAACTATATTGACTTTCAGCAATTTCTTACATCATTAAGAAGAGTACCATAATATTTCCCACACTATAAATTATATCACGTCTGTTTCCCGCTGATTTTTTTGTTACATGATTTCTTTGTTCGTCTTACTTAAAATATTAATTTTTTCTAAAAGATAGATCTTGTCAAAATGAAAGTAATGACTATTACGACGTTTTAATTCTTATACCTTAAATTTGGATTTTGTGTAGAAAAAGTTAAATTTAGAATATTATCAATAGATAAAATTTTCTTCAAATTTCTACAATAAGGTTTAATGCAAAAAATTCTATTCTCTTGTCCAGTGATTCCATATATTCTTCCATCGACATAATGCGTGACGTGGATTCTGTTAAATATAAAAAAACGTATAGCCTAAACATTTTTTTTGTTCTTATATGACGCTTTTACAGTAAAATTCCTTGACAACCTTTTTTTTTTTATTTAAATTCATGTGTTTGTTTTTAGTTATACATAATACACGAGATTTTATTGTGTTGGATAACGTTTAAAAAATTTGTGTTATGAGATACCCAGAATATTTTTTTTGTGTTCTTTTTTCTAATATATCTCTAGAAGTAATGTTTCAATTGTTTACAAAAAAGATGTAAATCCTCTTACTCAAACTTTAAATTATTTAAAAGTGACGTTTCTAGAAGTTAACATAGCCCTTAATAACTGTACACCTGAGAAAAACGATATCAATTTTCTTATATAGTTAAATAAAAAAAAATTTGGATTCTTTTTAAATAGAAATAATTTGCATGGTATTGAAATTTTCAATCTCTACATGGACCTAAGTATGAAACCATAATTTTAACGTTTTTTTTAATAAAGCAGAATGTGGAAAATTAGTGTAATATATTATAAAAATTTATTCAGAAAATTGTAATATGCATATATACTTTTTTTTAATTATACAATGTCATCGACTTAAAAGGCATTTCTTGAAATTCGTCTAAACGCATTTCTTGAAATAATTAAATTTAAATAATTTGAACCTGTGGTATATAAAAAAGATATATATATATATATATATATATATATATATATATGAAACGGTTTCTATATTGACGTTTAATTTTCCAAAAAGAAAATACTTTAAATTTTGGTATTTCTATATAAATACCAATATTTACAAGTACTACTCTACTACTCCTACCTACTCTGTGGAAACAAAATATACATGCGTTATATTTCCATATTCGACAATCAAAAAATGGTAAGTTTAAAGAACGTGGGTATATTTTAACATTAAGGACTAAATAATCGCAAGAGTGTTTAAGATATTTATGGTTATACTTTTTTTAATTTGTGAATGACTTCATTAAACAAAATATCACATGTGTAGAAAGCCAAATTTCGTATATGGAATTCGGGACGTTCCCTTCAGATGATATTTAAATCACCACGGTGGAGCAAAATACCATAACAGAAGCTATAACGGAGACATGTTCGAGTCGCATCAATCGTCAATAAATTATTAAGTACGTATATTATTTGATCACAATCAGATTGACTGCCTGTGAAGTTATTTACCTTGCTAAAATAATATTAACATACAATACGTGAATGTAAACAGTGTTCAAAATACATGCATAGAATTGATTTAAACTTGATTAATATCTTTTTTAATGAAGATTCTCCTCAATCATAGCAATATAACAAAGAAATTTTTTCCAAATTTTGTTAGGAATTCACGCAAAAATGTCTAATTCTACTGCACTCTATTATGCATATAGTTTGTATTTGTTTGTATTATAAAAAACTACTATGAAGATGAATTTGAAACTAAATTTTTAACAAATTTCTATAAAATTTCCAGCACGCATAAGTATATTAATTTCCGTAGATACTAAAGCAACCACACGTCACAGTTAATATTTTAAAAATAATACAGAGCGTATCAAAAATAGACATATTTGTGAAAGGTCTAAATAAACGTCAAGATATAAGACATGAAGACGATGAACAAAAAGATGAGATGAAAATCACCACGGCGTCTCACAATAACGCGTCAGAAGCAACGATGGAAACTCGCCCATATCCCATCAATCATCGTTAGTTTATTTACTTAATATATAACGGGTTAACTGCCTGTTAAATTATTCTAGTTGTTAAAATTATATATATATATATATATATATATATATATATATATATATGTATATATTTATATATATCTACAACATATGAATACAAACAATTCTCCTATATTCGAAATAAACGTTTAGAATATATTTAAACTCCATTAATACCTTTTTTTCAATGAAGATTCTTTTAAATCCCATTAAAGCAACAAAGAAAAAGTTTTTTTTAATTTTTGGGTAGACACGCAAAAACTTCTAATTTTCTTGCACATAAGTTCCCTAATATCTTAATAAAATAACTTTATTTCACCCGTAGCAAGTTTTGGTATAAGCTGTTTTGGCGACTGGAAGAAGACCCTTCAGGTGATTTTTAAAGTGATATTTCAAATGATATCTTTGACTACCCTAAATATACTCGCATAAAACCGGTGTGGATCGTCAATAAAACATAAAATTTAACGGAAATATTCATGTGATAAAACTTGGCAGTTGGATTTTTGTGTGGTTTATTACCTATTATTATCAAAATATTCAATAAATTAAAATACATTATAATATTTTTAATATTTAAGTTAAGCGCAGGATTACTTTCATGAAATAAAATGTGTGTATAAAAAATCTTAATAAAATAAATTTATTGGACCCGTAGCAAGTTTTGATATTATTATCAAAATATTCATTAAATTAAAATAAAAAATATGCTAACAGAATAAATTAAATGTTGTGGAAGAAATGTTTAAAAGTAATAAGTTTGATGTGATACTAGCTATTCCATTCGCATGCATACATTATTAAGAAATTGTCTAAATGTCCTTGTTGTGTAACGATGTGAAAAAAAAAGAAAACTACAAAGATTCTTCAAACTATAGAATAAAAAATTTTAAAAAGTCGCTACAGTAAGAAAACTCAAAAATTTTAACCAAATAACCCGTCACTGTATCAATTTAATTTACAGATCTTTTTAACCAGCGCAGAAACTTTTAGACAATAGTATAAATAATATCAGATAGGTAATGTTAGTTTCTTACTACTCATTTTGTTACTATTATACAAAAATTTAACGCACACTGTATATAAAATATAACTAAATGAAACCGGCAAAATTCCACGTGGTATTGGATCCAGGTATCATAAGAAATAAAATAAATAATAAGCCACATAACAATTTTATTTATATTTACAATCAGACAAATAAACATTTTCGTATTTTTTTATGAAATGTAAGAATATTTTTAATATTTGTATAATAATTCAATTCTGACGGGGTGCAGCAAATTAGAGCTTGGTTATATAATTTATTTTTAGTTTTTGTGTAGGTATTCCTCATTTAGTGATATTTACGGGGGTGATATTATGGAGTGATAGCGGTACTGATATTTAGAAATATGCCTAAGTTTCCTAGGTATTTATGTGAACATCCGTAGGTGATGACATGGTCAGTGAGATCCCACTACATCGTCTGGATCCCGCTACATGGTCTGTATGAGATAGTTGACCAAATCAATCGTTGATCAAGTCAGGTTTGAGTGACATTTCATATGCATATGGGAGATGTAGCAAAACAACCATTTGGAAAACTTGGAATCGTGTTGCACAATTCAAACTATTTTCAATTCAAGTCATCAATTCATCTATTATGTTCTTCATCAGTGCAGAGCGATTACAATTTGACTCCTTTATTTGAATCTCGTACGAAGCCAAATACAGCTCGTTGATTAAACGTGTGCAAAATATATAAAATTTAACCGATTCCGTATATGAAGTAGTATGGAATGCTTCCCAATTTCTATTTACTACTGATATCTGATTCAGTATGCTAGGTTTCCATTCGTTGCAACTCTGAAGAGACGTTGCGCTTTTGAAATTTATCTTCCAGCTATTAAAGAGAAAAACCTTATGCCTGGTATAATTGAATAAACTTCAATTCTTCGCATCTGACAATTTCCTGCTCTCAAGCAATCATAATATTTTAGTGATACCACCCTCTGGAAACGAACTCTACCCGAACTCTTCAGATTTCCGCGGTATTAAGTTATTTAACCACGTGATAGCTGTCGAATTGGAGTGTTATTTTTTTATCATGAATAAATGAATGATATGAGTATATATTGGGCCTGCCAAGAAAATTCTATCCATTGTTACATTAAATTTATGGATACAAAACACATTAAGAGTCCATTTATTGAATCGTCGATTTGTTTGTTTATTTCTGTGCTCCTATTAATTATTCCGTTGTATGTTTTATTCGTACGATTTTTTGGAAATAGAATACATAACAGCAATATTTAAATATATAATAATTTGGAAATTACTCCTATTAGACGGAATGAAAGGGAACTTTTTAAAACTAAAATAATTCCATAATACCATCATTGATAATTGTAATCTGTTGTTTGGTATACTTAAAAAAATTAATAGATAATTTAATTACATAAAATAGTAGTAAGAGACTGATTAATTTATTCAAAATAAAATAACCATTACATAATAAAAAGTAAAAAAAAATATGAAGACACGTTCAGCGTTTTCTTTCAAGTTTTATGTTAACATTGTAGATAATAACTTACGTCTGATACTGACTACACACAACTGAACAATTTGATATTCATATAACAAATATGGTTAAGTACTATGTTATTGAGCCTGTTTTCCTCGAATTATATGTATGGAACATATTTGTTGATTGAAAAATACATTTTATATTTTTTGCCTAGTAACGCTCAAAATAGCGAATTTCCTTTATATAACGTAAAATATATTTTAATATTTTAGCTGTATACATTACAAAACGGTTTTTATGGTTTCTAAAATATCTCATAGAAAAAGCAAAAGAAATACCAAATGATTGAAAAACGAACGTTGGAAATGAGAAATTACAAAATTTTCGTTAGTAATACGATTATAAAAAATTAAAAATTCAGTCTATTCAAATTTCATTGTTGAGGAAATATTAGGGCGCACACTTTACCCCACTTTATGTAGTTATTTGTCAAACGTCGTATAGTTATGTCAAAATTCAAAATATATATTTTATGAAGCGCATATTCCAATCTCAACATTTCTACCTACACATAAATAATTCTTATTTATTTTACCCCAAGTATATCAGTACGAACAGTCTTCACGTTAGTGATTAACATTACATTATGCAGTCCAATTGCCAATTGTAATTAATATTGATACACTATTAATGGCATTCAATGCTCGCGTACTATTCGCAGCATAGCTATCTCCTACAATTATTATGAAATGAGGTTGTACATATACCGAATTGTTGCGAGACTTACTGAAAAAGTAATCAAAAGAGAAAGTAAGATAATTTATGGACCACGTAGGTTTATACTTTTCACTTTTTTATGAGTGTAGCTTAATCATAAAGGAAGTAATGAGCAATTATCAAGTCGATAAGAAAGCTAAAGCATTAACCATTATATTTAAAATAATTTGTGTTAAAAACTTTATTTTCAATATTATTACAATAAATTTAATTAATATTAAGTGTTATAGTTAAGAGGAGAAGAATTTCGTACTTATAAATTAATACCCTTTATTTAATTTAGTTTAATTAGCAGAATACATAATTATTATTTTATTTAATGTCTATTTGTTTCTTATCATAACAGTTATATGTGTATTCTCAAATCTGAAAATAAATTATTTCTTTCGGTTTATACAATAAAAATTATTACAATATTCCCGTTCCAACATAAGACAGAAATTTTATATTGGCATATTTTAAAGGACAATAAATTTAAGTAATGAAATTTTTCAGAAAGAAAAATTTATATCGAAGCATAATTTTAATAAGGGTTTTAAAAATTAAATTTCATTGTAATTTTCTATCAGTTATTTTATTTTTCATTCATTTCAGTTTTTCTTATTAATTTCCATAAGTAATGTATATTATAGCTAGAATATATTGAATATGTATAAAATAACTTTAAATCATTTCAAAAAAGAAATGTTAGGAGGAGATATTTTATGAAAATGTTAAATAACTCCATTCAATTTTCGAAATTTATTTTTTTATTTCGAATTAAATTTGCAAACTTTCCTTGCTTTTACATTAAACGTATTTGAAAAAAAAGATTATTGCGGTGATAAAGGATAAATAATAAAATGCATGTAGACAATTTTTGGAATTTTATATTTTTGTTCGTTTGTTTGCACACGCAACATGGAAAAATAAAAATTAATTCTGAAGCAAGTTTTTCCGATCTAGAAAAAGTGATTCAAAAAAATACAGGGGTCAATTTGAAGAAATGTTTACTTTATATTTCATTGAAATCGACTTACTCAATTAGATTGTATGCAAATTAATATTTTCAAAAATTGTTTAACATTGCATTAGTACAACAAAAATACAGAATAGTAAAAAATACAGAATTAGTACAACAAAAATAAGAAGCCTAGCCTCACGACGCGTAGTAATTACACAAATGTTTATTTAACCTGTGTACCAATAAATAATGCAACGTATATTTTTAATTGCACAAAGAAGTTTTCCACTTTAATATACATTGGAAAAATGGGTATGGCCAAAGATGAAGTGAGAAGCGGTGGGGGTGGCGAAGGTGCTAGAATAAGCAAGTCGTTATTGGTCGTCTTACGCATATAAAATGCATGTATTCGAAGTAAGATTAATTTGTTTTCTAAAATTATTAAAAATGTTATTCCGTTCTTAATGCAGTAATTTAATTACTTTGGTGGATTTAATTTCAGACTGCATAAATTGTATTGTTGCATACTATATTATCTTATATAGATATAACAAAACTCTAGGATTTGCCAACTTACGTTGAAGGTTTTTCCAAATTAGTTATTTAGGGGAACATAAAAAAATGAAGGACCCAAAAATGATATTCGGCTTCTTCGTTTGTTTGTTTCTTTGAAAGTCTCATAACTTGTTTGCGCATCACACCAGAACACATAAAAATATTCCAATAAAATGGATACATGCCCATTTTACTCGTTTCGAAATGGAAGACAAATATTTTTGTGTATTTTTGGGAATGAAATATGTTTACTTAAAGGATATTACTTAATAACAAATAAAAAGCTTTTGCAGTTTTTTAAATTTATTTTGTATTTGGGAATCAGGTTTATGTTGAAGAACATTAGATAATTTTCGTCAAATAATAATTTTGCAGTATTTTTATTAGTTATATGTCTGTAAGCAAATTTTTCATCTACCTATTCATATATTTAAATGTGTCCTTATTTTATTTTGAAGACAGAATTTAATCTTCCTCGCCTACGATTTTCTTTTACAAAATTTGAATTTCAAATGTTTATATAATTGACTTCAACACTTGGCAGTATTTTTTTCGATTTTCCCCGCTTTGTGGTCCATGAGTATTTTTTTAAAATTGTCACTTGTTTTACTTGCAATGTGATCGAAGTATTCAAATATATTACGAAGACATTGCATATTTGGGTACCGATTTTTAATTCCCTTCGAATTTACTAATTTTTCCGATTTGTAATTAATGTTTTCGAAACATTTTTCTTCAGCGCCATATTTCGAAAGCATCTGCGTGCAAATTGTTTATTTTTGAAAAGACTAAGTTTTGGAACTATGTCAGAAAATGGAATAGTTTAAATTCTTAGGGTGGTATATAGCTTGGTTCTCGTTTATATCGAGGTAATCATTTACGCTCTTACATAGCATTTATTTCATTCTCATTCATCTTCGGGAGTCTAGCTTGCACAGTATCATCTTTTTAATTAAGGCGACATTATCTCGTCAAAAGCTTCTACGCTGTATGATTCAGTGAGCTCTAGCTTTTATACATGGCTTACAAATATGACTTTGGTTTTAATATGTTCCATCAAGTAGAAAAAATATTTCTGTTTCGCTAGCTATAAGGGAATGATAGAATTAAGGGAAGGTGGTAGGATTGCATTGTTTGGCTTTTATTTTACTTTTAAGTGGTAATAACTAGAAATAAACCCGAAGGAATATTCTTATTTTTTTTAAATCTACAGTAATAAAAATATTTTTTGCATGTTTCACTCGACTTTTACGTGTGTTACTTAAACTTTTGATACAAGACTGTTAAAGTTCATATATGAATAAATATTTCAATTATTTACACTTAAAAAGAAAATAAATTAGATCAATATTCTTGATAAAAATCTCATTCCACAAATGTATTACCCCTATCTTTATTCCCAAAATAATGTGTCATGTATATTTGTTTTATCAATACAAGTACATAAACATTTTTATTTAGAACCAAATCTTTGAATATTTTTACTAATAGTTTTTGTCATTATATATCAATACATGCCTAAGTAAAATTTGTAGCCTAATATGTTGCATGTCCATTTATATACTGCAACAATTATTTGCAACCTTCCAAAACGTTATTAAATTCAAATAAATTTTCCTCATAGGTTTTAAGACCTTTCACGATAAATTCAGAACATGAACGATATCATAGCGTTCATATCCTGAATTTGGCAAAATGGTGGTAGTAGGGGTCGGGCTGTTTGGGCTATGACCACCCAATAAATATAACGTATTCACCGTTCTTTAACATGTCATATTCATAACTACACAATTTTAATCAAAGCAAAGAAAAAAGAGCATAGTTGGTAAAGATATACGAAATTGAAACCATATTTGCTTCAAATTAGAAACCGTAAGAAGTGACTAGTCTACATTGGAAAAATGGGCATGGCCAAAGATGAAGTGAGAAGTGGTGTGGGTGGCGAAGGTGCTAGAATAAGCAATCCGAATGTGAGCAGACGCGTGAAGGCAGAAGTCGTTATTGGTCGTCTTACGCATACAAAATGCATGTATTCGAAATAAGATTAATTTGTTTTCTAAAATTATTAAAAATGTTATTCCGTTCTTAATGCAGTAATTTAATTACTTAGGTGGATTTAATTTCAGACTGCATAAATTGTATTGTTGCATACTATATTATCTTATATAGATATAACAAAACTCTAGGATTTGCCAACTTACATTGAAGGTTTTTCTAAATGAGTTATTTAGGGGAACATAAAAAAATGAAGGACCCAGAAACGATTTTCGGGTTCTTCGTTTGTTTGTTTGTGAAGTGGTATTCGGAAAATATTAACCGATAAAAATAAAATAACTTCAAATTTGTATTCTTTGCTATGCTTTGTCTTAGTATTATACTTGACACCTCATGTATCTTATGCATAATTCGATTCGTCAACAAGCTAGAATTAAATTAAGCGCGACAGCAAGTTGTGCATTTATGATACTTTAACAAGTGTGTGTACTTAATAAAGTCGTTTGAATCTTTCCACTGGAATCGACAATAATCTAGGAAATATTTTCTTGACTAGAAATTAACAACAAATATTCCTTTCAAAAAATTACGACAATCATAAAATAAAAATAACAACGAAATTTTTAAAATTTTTTAACTTTAAAAGTCCTATGGAATTTCTTAAAATTTAATTTAGTCTTTAAAAAACAAAGCTTCATTCTACTAGAAAGTTGAGGTAAATTCCCAAATATGATCTGTTCTGAATACTGAAATTTGTACCTGTAACTATTTTATTCGTCATTTTTCAATAGAAACAAGGTATTATCTGTTTTACTTCAATGAAATTTTTTTATATCCAACTAAATAGATATTAATTTTTGTATTATATTGGATTTCTGCGTAGTAGATAAATGAAAAGGTTTACATACCTGACATTGAAGTTTCTGCCTAGAATTCTGCGAGAACCTGAAAAACCCGGCATGCTTTTTGAGATAACATTCATAAGCGTTTTTGTACATTAATATAGTGAGGAAGACTAGATTTTAAAATAATTGAATTATTACTTTTATTAATATTCAATTTAAAATATTTTAGTTAATTAAGCCTTATTGACAAACGGTTCAATTTTACTATTATTGACATACTTTATTGGGTTTGACGGTCTGAAAATTTTAACTTTATTTTTCTTTTAGTATATTCCAAATAAATTAACTCTGCAAAAATACAATCGCATGATATACGGCATTAACATTATTACCAGTGAAGATATTCTGTGACAATAAATGTAAAATGGTACAAATTGTAATAATAAAGATAATAGTAGCAATAGTGACAGTAAACAAAACTTTCATCATATATTTATTTTCATCGATGAGTTTTCTACTTGAAACTTTGATAGTATTTTGATTGAATTATTAACGAAATCATGATGCATGAACAGAGCTGCGTTTATAATAAAGCGTGTAAAATTGAGACAAATCCCATGAGATCAAATTTATTTTAGAATGCCGGCAGCTGAAATTGAAGTAGGAAAGCCTTCTATAGGTATATATGTGGTTTTGAATAATGTTTTCATCAGACTGCTGACTGAATGAAAAGGTGAAAAGAGAAAAAAACTCGAGGCATTTCAAAACCCTGACTTGATCTAAGCACCATCAAGAAAAGGACAGGGCAATAATGCTCTGTTAGTAATTCCTAGGGCCTAATTTTTAAGTTGTAATGCAAAATAAAAGTTAACATCGGCATAACTTTTAGGCAAACGTGATATTAACCTAGATACCCAAGAATTAAAATTAGATAAATGTCGCTTTATGAAGCCGATATTATTCATCTTGTTTTTTTCTTTTCGCTGCGAAATTGTTGTCAAATATTCATATTTAAAAAAATGTCAGACACTATAATTAGAAGTAAGTATATACGTTTTCTATATTGATGAGATAGTGGTATTCTGTGCGCTAATAGGCTTGAAACATATATATATATATATATATATACATACATATATTAACGTAAATATATATATCACATATTTGGTCAAATTACTATATCACACCAAGTGTCAAAAATATGTCATAGTTTTTCTTAATTTTTTTATTTACTATTCCAGTGATGCGATTAATTTTACTAATGTTTTTTATTTATTCCTCATTTATATTTTGTTTCACATTGCCAAGTTGATTAAAATTCGTTAAAATACTGATGTTCTCTTGCGTCTAATAGCCTAGACAACACATTATTATTTGCATGATACGAACAACTTTCCATGATTGTCAAAGTACATTAACTAATTCAACAATTTATTTATTATATCCCGATCAATCTTTCTATCTTATGGAAATATCTAAATAGCTCTAATCGAACTTTACTACCCGTAATCACAAATATATATCCTGGCTAAATGTGAGTTCATATCTTTATCTCAGGAAAGTGTGTTCGTTTATTTATTTGTCGACTTTCATGCTTAAGTACTGGGTTAACTTTCGCAAATTTTAATATAAAATTAGCCTTCCTAAAGTATATGTACACAGTACTTAAGTTTATTATATATACAGTATATTCATATCGTACATAAGTTTACACTTCGGAATGTAATTATTTATCAGGATTTTTCCTTTCCTTACGGCTGCGAAGGCATGAGTAGTTAGTCTAGAATATTTACTGGAAATACTGATTTGGTAAAAAAAGATATAACGTTCGCAAAGATTTTGCAAAAAACCATTCAATGTCTTTATTTCGTCATAAACCTTATTCTCGTTTATTAATTTTAAATAATTGTACAAACTTGAAGCACTATATCAAGTTTTCTTTAAGTTTTTATTGTTAAAGCAGCTTTTGTCAAATATTCTGTGAATTTAAGGGTCCTTTACTGACTCTCATATGTACATGAATTAGAGGCAACCACAAAAGCTAAGGCAATGTACGGTTAACTAATTTCATTAAATCATTTTTTTTATCTTTCCGCACCTTTTCAATTTTCAATTAAGCGTAATAGCTGTAAAAAGTTTATAGAAATATTTGGTTTTTTTCCTCGAAATTAAATAAATCGAAAAAAGTTATTGTCATTTTGCTACATAACACCAGAAGATTCACAGGCGTTTATTTGCATTTTCTCTAAATATGTTACGTTTATTATGGTTTCAAATGTAGCGTCACCTCACAATATAGATTACTAGAGACGCTTAAAACTGTTTTATAGTATTTGTTTACGTTGGAGCTTTGCAAATATGTATATATATATATATATATATATATATATATATATATATATATATATATATATATATATATATATATAGATATATTTATGTTAATTCTTTTATAGAAAGTTTGGATATACTAGATTGGAAATTACAATGCCTCGAACTTTATAGCTTTCAAATTTATTTTGTAAAAGAAAAATAAATTATGCTTTAAAAAATTTTTCATCAATTCACATTTTTTATTTCGCACTCCTTTAGTTGCTATATTGAAAAAAAAAGCTGATTTATACAGATTTAAAAGCACAGTCTTTTTTTTTTCGTCATTTCGAAAAGAACTAGAATTATCTTCGCAGTGACTTGATATTCTGAATAGTAATATTAGTTTATTATACCTAAATGGGATTTGAGCTAACACTGTTTTATATATAAAAGAAATTTATCTTTAAAATTTATTTCAAGAATTACCTTTCAATTACTAAATGAGGTTTTGAGTGGAAAATGCATTTATATTTTTATAGCAAATATGTATTTTTCCTGTCTTAAAATCATTAGACCAATAAACAATGTTTTTTGCACAATTGACTTGAGACCAATGAAAATTTGGATAAACTAATTTTCATTGGTCAAAAAAAAAATTTTTAAAAATTAAAATAAATACAAGGAGTGATTTTGAACATATGGTTAATTTGACATATTACCAACCGAAGTATATGCTTTTTTAAATAATTGTCTAAAATTATTAAAATCTTTTAACTTATATTCTAAAACTAATAACACACAATATTAAATATTATAGTTACTTTAATCTTGGAATACAAAATATACCTCTAATTTTTTGAACTACCGCAATATGGTCTTATATCTTATTGGAATGATTAGCACAAAAAGCTACGCCTTATCCTTCTCGTTGTTTCGACTAACTTTTCATCCTTAAAAGAAACCCTTATTCAAAACAAAAAAAATTGTTCATGTTTTTTTGTTGAATATTTCTTTACGAAAATATCTCTACAAAATAATAAAAACAATAAATTCGTTTTCAGACCAGAATAAAAGTTTTCAAAATAACCACACCTATTTATAATTAAACTATGTAAATATTCCCTAATAGTTTACCTTTAATTTTTCAAATTCAAAAATTACGAGTATTTTAAGGAAGAAAAAGTATTTTAGGCTACAGCAGTATATAAGGAGACCTATGTTGACAGCATTGTTTATATAATATAAACGTTTCTTTCTTTACAATGTTTTAAACTACATTAATACAAACTGAGACGTCGAAAATACGAGTAAAATTTTCCTAAATAATAATAACGTCTATTATAAAAGCCGTCATCTAACGTAAGAGTCACACCTTTCGCTAGCACGTCACGTCATGTCTTATTTACGGTAAGAATTACGTGCTTTCAGTAATTTCAAGCTATATTTCGCATTTTAAATAAGCGGCTCTTAACTAGTTATGAAAACATTTATAACCAATTCTTCTCTATGCTATATGAAGGATCTCCTTCACACATCATGTAGCATATATTTTGTATCATTTCGTTCGCTTTTCGACTAAAAAAAATCAGGGACGAAAAATATTCTAAGTTCTCCTCGTCAATTTTTTATATTTACTTGTCCTTTACTGACCCAATATTAGTTCACAAATACGCAGAAGATCTAGAAATGTGCCCGTTATGCACTCTAAAGTGATTTACATGAGTTTACTATAAAATTATAGAAATCACTAGAAAAATTGAAAAAAGTTCATTTGACCAAACTAGGGTTTCTGTCTATAAATCATGCGATGAAACTTCTTTGGTTAAATGTTGGAACTCTGTAACCTACTTAGAGCAAGCTTTTTTATTTTTTTCTGAGATTAAAACCGTCTTCCTTGCTACGTTCATACACTAATTAAATATTTAAAAATAAATGTTACCGAGTTCACTTTTTCGGCAGTCTTAAGTGAGACTAAAAAAACATGTTAAGTAGTAGTGTAAATTTAGATAACGTAGTGTTTGTTTGCAAATTTAAATAACCTTTCAAATTATAGACGTCATTTGTTTCTATTTTGAAATTTTGTCTAAATCTTGTAATTAAGTTTGACGAAAAAAGTGTAGATCTAAATTCCTTACTTTTGGGGCGAAATAAAAAATACCAAAAGTAAACAAAATCGTTTTGAATGAAAAAAAGATTAGCATTATACGTGAGCCGATCTTTTCACGGATGGTCCAACTATTTACAGATCAAAAAGTGGAAAAAAATAGCATCTTTCTCTTTTGGTAGTTTGATTCCTATTAATAGAGAAAATGGTCAACAGAACGGAGACTTAAGGAAACGATTTATAAAAAGTTTGTGAATTTAGTGAAAACCAAAATGATAGGAAACTTTCAAATGCACAAAAGTAAATAATTTAATTCACGTAATACGAGAAACAGGCTAACGAGAGCATAATAAAGACTCGCCTCGAAATCAATTCCTAAAATAACAAAATGTTATCTTTAAATAACAATAAAAACGATGGTCTTCAAAGAGATATAAAAAGCAATCACAATCAATAGAAACGAATGTTATTACCTACCGTCAGTAGACTAATAAAATTCGGCTTTCATATTTAATTACATATTGAGAAAAAATATTTATTTCCAGCTGAAATGACAACAAAAGAAAAATATAAGCTAAGAGAATAGCGATGCGTAAAAACATATAGAATTTGATTTGGGTGAGAGCTTTGCGCAAGCCACCGATTGTATCGCATTATTTATTAAGTATTGGTAAAACAAAAGGAATTTTTTTTGCGAGAGACTAGGTATATATATATATATATATATATATATATATAACACAGGTACATATTTTTGCATATAGTATCTGGAATGATAGAAAGATTTTCGTATTATTTGATAATTAAATTGGACTGGCTAGTAATTCCGTTTGACCGGAATCCTATAGAGATCCCTGGGAAAGTGCTATAGAAAGAGGTAGTAATAGAAAAATTGCCAACAAACCTCATCTCGCTGAAAATTTGATAAAGGGATCTTATAACAGCCAGAACCTAAAGGAATTGAATAAAGAAAAAATAAAAAACATCAGATACGCAGACGACACCTCATTAAGATATAGCCGTATCTAAGGTCTTCATATACTTGTAGAGGTAGTAAACAGTACCTGCTTACAGTATGGTACTAACATTGACTGTAAAAACCTATGGCGATAAGCCCAACACGTGAATCTCACTCGCCCCGTCATTATAAATGAAACTGCACTGGAACATGTCAACCATTGTAACTATCGTGGAGTACTGTTTTACGATAAAGGTGATCATAGCCTCAAAATTGTATGCAAAATTGAGCAAACCCAAAACGCTTTCCGTAAGGTGGGAAAGATCTTCTTTGATCGTCACTTAAGTCTAAACCTGCAAACACGTGTGGCCCATTATTGCATATTCCATAGGGCCAGAAATACAAAGGTCCATCAATAAATACACGGAGATCCAAAAAGTATAAAAAACACGCAAGCTCCACTACTTCAGACATATTATAAAGCAAGATGCATTACCAACTCCTTGAACTAATTATGCAAGGCAAAATGCTGGGCAGAAGGAAACCGGGAAAGAGTAAGATTAGCACGTGACTTAAGAACCTCTGCCAGTGGTGCAATAAAAGTACCTTTTCGCTTTTTCGAGTAACTACATCCAAATTAAACTAGCCATTGTGATTAGAAATCTTGGTTAGGAGAAGGTACAACGAAAGAAGAAACATGGGGAAGACGATGGAAGCTTTCATAAATGAAAACTTGCTGGGACTCAATATTGGTTTGGCTACACAAATTCAGTAAATTATATGACGTATATAATTTAATAAATTAAGAAAACAGTAGGCACAGTAAAACCATATCAAATTACTCTTCATTAAGAAAAAAATTATTTTTTTATTCACAAATAAAAAAATCTACCTTTTGTTTGGCATCTCTAATAATGTAGCCACCCACAGTAAAGTATTAACGTATTTTCCAGTGTAGTATAGATAATATATATGGAAAAAATTTACGTGTGATATAACGCGATAATGAAATATGATGGGCAAATATCGGGAAATCAAAAAACATTAAAAATTTACTATCGAATTAATAAACCAAACCTTCATAGGACTTCATTTGGGGTCTCATATTAAATATTTTTATGATTAAATAAGGTAGTAAACTAGGTAGTTGCTCTACAAATTGCCAAAAAAATTTCAAGTTATTTATACTCAAATATTAGCGCCGATGCAATAGAAATCGTACATCTAAGACATGATGAGTAGAAATTGTCGAGAACATCACAGAGATCCAGTTTAAAGTTTAGGTTTAGACATAGGCTTATATTATTACGGAAAGAAGGAAAAACTTCACTTCAATAATAAAAAAATCTACGACACCAAGTCGAGTTTAGAGTACAGATAAATAATGATATAATAATAGATTGGTACGAGATCATTTTTGTAAGGAGAGTTGTTTGTTCTTTATATGCTAAGTAGTGCTAGAGTGTTGCTAGACCTGTAATAGAAATGTAAATTTAGAATATCGATACATAGATGTCTTGCTATTCTAAATTTTAGAAAGACGAAAATGGCTTATACTTTTATGTTAACGTTATGAAAGTATTCTATATTATGTTAAAACTTGCTAGAGAGTTTTGTGTGCGCATTATACCGCTATATATGTTTGCTAAGAAAACTTTGTCTGCACCAGAAAATATAAAATAATGATGAGTTACAAAATAATGATGATAATAATGTAATATGTCTTATTATTTTTAAATTCAATGAATATAACATAAAATAATTTCATAACGTTAATTTAAATGTTTAAGCTATTTTCGTCATTGTAAAATTTAGAATATCAAGACATTGACAGACAAGACATTCAAGACATCTGTTAATTTGTTTACACATCGTACAACTGTAGTACAACAGTATCAGATAAGTACAGTTTGCGTATCACCCGACAAAAGTTAAAGGCATTATTAGGAAGTTTTTATTAATCGATTCTCTTGTGTTTGCGATGAAATATGATTAAACCTATTCCGTTTCATCGCTAAAGACCAACTGAAAAGAACATATGGTACTTGATATTTCAATATAAAAAAACTAGTTTATTAGCTATAATAATTATAGTTAATAGTTATAATATTTAATTAGCTATAATAATATAGGTGTCATTACGTATGTTAATCTTGCAATTAAATTCAATAATATTTTGTGAATGTCTAAGCGAATGAAGTAGCGGACAAATTCAGCAGGGTAAGTTCAAAAATATTTGTTTATCATTTTATGCTACGCTGCTAGAAATATAACAATTCATAATTTGTCAGCCCTTTATTATGAAATAAAAGAAAAACATTTTTTTATTAGGAATAAAATAGTGATAGTTATACGAAACCACCTTGCAACTTATAAAATAACAACAGAATTATTTTATTATTGGTAATTTGGGCTTACCTGCCATTCATTGCTTATTTTTCAACGAATAATATTTTTTAATATTTGTATCATAGAATGAATGTTTCGTATTAAATTATTGAAGTTTATATTAATTATATTGAAGACAAAATTTTATATTCGTTCCTACTGAAATTTTGGCGACAAAATGGAATTGATATCTTATTTTGAAGATCTAAAAAAAGTGTTTTCACTCTCTACACCTTATTCATGTTTCTGTGAGATCTAAGTTTAAACCCATGATTTTGGTTCTAATCTATAGTCAATTTCTCACCTATATCTATAATAGTTCAACTTCTATACTAAAACTATTCATTCTATAAAACGAACATTCATTCCTTCTTCTCTAGCTATATGTAGGAAAGCAGCATTAAAGGAGCGTTCAAGAAAGAAGCAGGAAGAAATATTTATGCTCTAGGAAGGCTTATAATAACCGCAATTGTTTTCTTAACTGTCCTTTTTTCCTTACTTTACATAAGGATAAGATAATAGAAAATTTTCCATTCGTTGGCAAATCTCACATTTGGTATTATGGTCAATGAACAAGTTCACCTTAATTTTCTACTTATACATATTCCGAAAATGCTTCGAAGCTTATCGCACGATGTTATATTTTCAACCCCATAATTTCTGGCGTCACCATAAAAAATAAAAACTCAATGAAATAGTGGTTAGGTAAATGTATGCTAAGGCGTAATTAAAAATCAGGTTTTATCGTAATTGCAACTTATGCGAAATTAATACTTTAACATCATTTTTGATAATTATCTACTAGTAACTATGAATGAAACCAGAGCACCTTCTTTTTACGAATAATTTATTTCTCCACAAATTTTCCTGAAAGTTATTTTCTTAAAAATGTCAATATACCTATTTTCCAATCCACTGCACGCGTCATTCGTATTAAGATTTCATTATAATTACATTTTGTTCTGTATGTAAAGCTTAAAAGAATATGGGGATATACACCATAATGTACAATATATTTCCATTAATAACATTTTCAGCTCGTATTCATTCTATAATTTCTATAAGCATGCACCAAAATTATAATCTAGAATTATTCACAATGTGTCGTGTAGCTTGTAGTAAGTCAACATCCTTAGCAGGTAAACATTTCTATAGATCCGCTCCACCCTCCGCTACGTATAGAAACCATCTATTATTCACAAATATGATTCGGGGTTTCGCGACATTATCTTTGTGAGCCCCATAAGTACATAACGCTGTGTGCAGTTGTAAAGATGCAATGATGTCCCACTGATCACTTTATAATCAACGAATCGCTCCGTTCAGTGTTATTTTACTTAATTTATTAACGTCGAGAGTGTTATAATTTATTTACGAGGGCACTTTATGATGTCAGGCGAAAAGATTGAGGGTTAAACTCAGAGTCAAGTTTGACGATGAAATAAAAAGTAATTATTTAGTGGCACGATTTGTGATTAGATTGTTATGGAGATTATTTTTTTATTTAATTTGGCAAAAAGTTTAAATCATAAATGGATGAGCAATAAAAATATATTCTTTTTCTAAAAGTTGCATTTTCATAGTTAAATTTTTGTTTCTTAAAGTCGTAAATATATATTATAAAACAAACTCCCCCTCTGCATCCCTCGGTATTTGCGCGACTGTCGTAGTAATTACTGAACAGATTTTATTCCTATTTTTACTAATCGTGTAATAATTACGGAGAAAGATTTCACTGTATAACTTTTCAATTGTTTGTATAAATTAGCTTATGATGATGAAATCACAGAAAAATCAACCAGATATATGAAACAAACAAAGAGATATGTGAAAACAAATTTATTCACGCAAAATATTTCTTCACAATAATTCATGTAAGTTTGATAGACACACATCAAATTTAACTCAGACCCTTGAAAAACATATTTTAAAAATTAAGCTTCGACGAAACGTTTAAATTGACTGTTTATATAGGAAATATTGTATCCTTATTAAAGTCAATACGTTTTCGTTTTACGATATAAATTGATATGAACAGAGTCATTCACTTTGAAACATTTCGGTGAATGGTTTAGAAATGGTATTTTTGAGTAAACGTAATAATTTCACGCCCCTGCTTGGTATGTCCACGAGTACGACATCACCGTTTACCGTTCTAAGTATACTAGCTACAGTATCGCGTAAAACTTATTTATAAGTATTTTTCAATTGCCATCAACAAAGAAGAGGGCGAACATTAAGCGTTGCTAATTTAGATTAAAACGTCCTTTAATATTTTTTACATAGCCACAGTTGCGTGTGGTCTTGTTACAAATTAGGTTTAAATACAATCTGTTCATTCTCATACCTGGGAGAGAAATAATTAAATTCGTATTAAAAGTGTTATATCAAATACCAACTATTATCTGTATTAACGAAGTCCTGTATCCGATTGTCCGACTACCTATATATGTCCTAAATGAATAAACTGCCATATAAGTCTTAATTTCTCTCTCTGCCGTATATAACCCTTGCGAGTGCCTCATAGCTTTTAAATATGTCATTTTGCATTCAAATAATTTTAGAGCAACAGAAAGTAATTTTAAAAGCACAAAGGTGACTTGCGTGGATCCTATTTGACGGATACATGCTAAAATACAAAGATAATTTAGAACGTATAAAAATCTTCGTAAACACAATTGGAATATTTTATGATTATATTAGTTTTCATAAACGGTTTGAAATTATGTTAAAAATTTCCTATTCCAGGCATAATAAAGTAATAAGGATAATATTTTTATCGTTGCAATTTCTAATACATCATAAATCTCAAAAAATAAGATAAATTCTTGTCTTGTTGAAATCTTAATAAACAACTATATAAATGTTTTATGAATTGAAGTATTGTGTGTGTGTGTGTGTGCGTGCGGGCGTGCGTGCGAGCGTGCGGACGAGCGAGCATGCTGACATGCGGGCGGGCGTGCGTGTATGCGTGCGTGCGTGCGTGCAGGCGTCTCAGTCCAATCTGTCTCAGTACACTTCTGTTTCAGTACAATTGATTAATTATTATTGTCAATACATTGCACCATCACCCATTTAGCATCATCTGTACCATATAGATCTGTTCATCAATCAATTAATTAATGAATACATGAAGCGAGATGATATCATCTCGAAAGTTTTTTCATTGTAGAGAATACACACAACCGTGCCCCAAGATTTATATCGCTAACTATTCACAAATTGGGTCTACGTAAACGTCCTTCATTCCCTAATATGACCTTTTTTTTGTAAAATTTTTTTTTTTTATACAGTCAATTTATTTTATAAAAATTATTATTACTTTACTTCGTAATTTTCTCTTGTTTTTATATACCTTTTTTTACCTCCTGGTCATCGTATCATTATTATCCGTTTTTCCATTTCATATTTCTGCTCGTAGGTCCAGTCAATTTTTTACTGTATAGTTACTGTATTACATTTTCCTTTATATTTCCATTTGAAACCATAATCTTTTGTAGCATATCATGCCACTAATTGTAAAATTTCTCCCAATTCTTAAAATCTAAGTGAACTTTTGTTTTATTTTCTATACGGAGGCTGTTCTTTATTCGATCCGACTAACATAGATTATTATCCTGTGGAAATAATTTCATATTTATTTTTAACACATATTTAAATTTTCACATGTAAATATTATCTGTTAAGAATAATGCGAGTTAAGAAATGCTATAACTACAATTTTATTAGCTTTTGTTTCTTCGAAGTTGTTCCTAGTTTTCTTTTCAAAGTAGGTATTTATCTACGAATGCTAGCATGAAATTCTTGAATATATGCATACATACACATAAACACAAACACATACATACATACACACACACACTCACACCCACACACACACACACGCACACGTACACGTACACGCTCACGCACATGCACACATACACACACACCATCTATTGATTTTAGGGTTGCAAGAAACATTGGAGCAAATTTGGCTTAATAAATTCACCTTTACTTTCGTTTTGTTGTAACATTTAACAGTTGTTGTAATTAAAGAGTATTTTCAATTTACAATTATGCCGATCTTATAGTGGCAAAAACACTGAGGTTATAAAGTGGCCAAGTTGCGCAATCAACCTGTACTAGATATAAGCCTCTCTCAATGCACATATCATTAAAGATAATGCTTTAAAAAACCATGCTGGGTAATAGAATTGGTATTGTAATGAATACCTTTCGACGCTGCTGCCCTTTTAGTTTTTTTTGTCTCTGACGTTTTAGCTACGCTATTACATACATTATTTCAACAAACTTGATCATTCGCCGCATCGAAAACTTTTACGCCCACAAATTTTTTTTTTTCTAAATTGTTTACTACCCATTTTTCTAAGAGGTAAGTATGTCTAATAACCTTCCATGATTCCTTAGCCTCTCATATAAGTCACCTTATATCCTATAAAAACCTATTCAAAGTCAATGACTTGATCATACGTAAAGAAGTCTAAGCCAATATTCTATTTGGTACATAGTAAGATATTGACGTAACAGCTTTTCACTCCTTTATTTGAACACCTTTATTGTCCTCTACTTTCATGGACACTTTATTTATTTCGTTTTGGTTTGCTTTTCCATTTTATGTATATACTTAAACAGTTCAAACAGGCAGACAGACTAGTTATTAACCCTAGTTGTCGTATTCCTATTTTCCATAATGACATTTCAATCCCAAGTAGTCTTAGCTAGTATCTCAACTAATGTTATAGAGAAAAATAGGAAATCGCTTGATTATTCATTTTATTTTTACACCTCAGCTGACCTTGTAACAATTTTGCAAGTGGTTTATTCACGGATGTGAACATATTATTATTTTGTAAATTCCTATTTTTGATAAACACTAATGAATATCCTAACTAGTTCTAGAAAATATCCAAATTAATATTACAAAATGGAAAATGAGGTCGTTTGTTTATTCACTTTGCTTTTACGCCTCATATTTGATTTTCACGCGATTTTGTGTACAAGTGATCAGTCATAGATACGTATGTAAAATACTTTTTATTTAGGAATAGAATTTACTTATTACCACCTTTTTTTTCTATTTTACGCACGAACAAATGCACAGGTCAAAGTTATTTGCAGAAAATATTGATTTAGTAAAAAATTAAAAACTTTAAAATCATTTTTTTTTTAAATTTCAATGTTCTTTGTATCATCAAGTTTCTTACATGAATTTAATTTTTGAACGATATTATAAAGGACTGTAACGTGACGAAGATGAAGAACATGACGGACCTTATTTTTTATTTTTTTTTGTAATTTCCTATATTATTAAAGCATTTTGTTGTTATTTCATTCGATGCGAGGGATTTTTATTGATTTCTAATAATACCTAATCGATATGATCACCAAAGTCAAAGCAAGGTACTAATTTTTTTCCTTTCTTACTTTTACTTTTGAGTTTCAACTCCTTATTGTTTCCAATTAAAGTTTTTAAGCTTCCAAGAGCAACTGTGTAAAAAAAGTGAAATAAAGTGGTATTTACATTGCCTCGAAAACAACTGTGAGTAATAATTTATAAACAGAATATTTAAAAAAAAGTGGGACGTTTTGAAAATTTACTTTTTTTCAACATCGCTGAAAAATCAAAAAATAATTATTATCGCAAAACGAGTAGCTTACTACAACATTTAAACCATGATTTTCCACGTCGATGACTTAGTCACGGGAACGATCAGTTGGCAATTATCGAAAAAATCAAACAAATTTGAATACGGGCAACACCTCAGATTAAATCCGACCTAGTTTTTTTTTCAATTTCATTTATATTTGCTGGCAGCGCAGTTTTTGAGACGATGTATATAAAAAAAATTTTATAAAAATAAATCACTGTAAATTTAAAAAAAAAATTCTAATTAATCAGTTGGTAAGTATTTGTATTGCTACCAATAGCATGAATAGCCAAGTAGAGAAACAGAGAATTATAATAATTTCAGATAATAAATATTTCGTCTGTTTTACAACTTTCTCATGCATTGTGTCTTTGCAAACTGAACAGATCTTTTTTAGAACTAGCGGTTGCCCAGTGGTCGAAATTCGACCATAATAAATTTAAATTATAAGTTATTTAATATAAATTATTAAAATATAATGCTCAAACATTATTAAGGTTCTATTGTCAAAGACTATATACTACTATAACCACAGATTTCGCCAACGCTGTTATTTTCCTATTTAAAAAAAATAAATTATATGGAATTAAAAAGGAGAAAAATAAAGAATACCCATTTTAAAAAAAATATTGAAACAGAACATGCTGTAAGATGATGTGAAATAAAAAAATTACGCGGTAAAAAATGCTCTCCATACTTACTGCGACATACAATTACCCATGTGTGAAAACTGGCCGATTCAATAAAATTCCAACCTTTTGGAATGTTTGTCCTTGAGACTTATTTATTGTCATCGCAAATGCAAGTAATATAGGAAATTGTGTTCTTTGAAAGTTAAACGGTAAAATAGTTCCAGAGTACGTTAAATTTATACGTGGAATCAAAATTCTCTTACTGCGTGCGGTCCCAGTTAAAACTTCGCAATCTATTGAATTTCGATGCATAAATTTGATGCGCATTCTTGTTCTGATCAATAAAACTATGCAATTAACTTTCAATACTAACTTTGTGAACTAAGCGGTGGTAAACCACTAATAGACCAAGAATATAAAAACTCTACCGGATAGTTATTGATGTCATTGTCATTATCACAAATTATTTTATCATAGCTATGATATTTTCGCTGTTCACCAGGAATTTGATTAAGTATATCAGTATTAATCAAATTACAATCGTCATTTGTAGGTGCTAAAATAACAGAGTTCAATATATTTTCTGAGAGTATGTTACTGGAAATATAATACACCTCATCAATAACATTGTTTTTATCTCCTATTAATTGCTGAGGTATTTCAATAACATTTTTACCAAACTGAGGGAATTGTGGGGCCTAATAATTTCCAATTTTTTTCAAGAATTCTAAAAATTCTATTTCATTTGGTAAAGCTCTCATATTTCGAGTAAATGTAACTTTATGAAAATTGGGAAATTCATACCAACTTGTAACACAATTTTCAATTAAAGATCCAGGTGATCCGTGTGGGATTACTGGTAAGATTTCCCAAAAATTATCGCACAGAAATACAGTTTTTCCTCCAAACACTATGTTTATCGTTTTCATCACATAGATCACGCAATAATCTATGATTTTCAACACTTGGAAATTTGTCCTGACATCCGCCATTCATTATCATTTGTAGCTATTCCGCGAGCATGGCACGCTTCAACAAAAGAAGGGTATAAAAATTCATTGTATGTTCTAACATCCTCGAATGATTTCGGACCACAGACATGTAATAAAAGCAATCGTAAGTAAAAAAGTTCGATATCTTTTGGTGACGCTACATATATCATTGTAATGATTTTATCACCTCCACGGCTTCTCTTCTTCCATTTATTTCGGGAATCTTCCCACACATAATGCATAGGAATTTCAGTATATTTATACTCTCGTTCTGATGGATCTGATCGATTCAACTCAAAAAATGCTAATAATTTTGTTTGTCTTTCATTATCAATTACTTGACGTTCTCGCCCTTCTCGGAAGTAAACATTCTGTCGACACGGTAAATGAATATCAAGTCTGATTATAGTATGTGACTGAAAATGCATTGGTAATTCATAGATGCGCCATATGGCTTCTGTTGATCCGACATAACGACCAATTAAAAAATTGGTAACTTCATTAATTTCTATATTTTGACCTTGTTCATTTCCACCAGACCCTAGTTCAACAGATGCACTGTCATAGCCTTTATACACATATTTATAAATATATTTGATACTTTTGACTGTAGTACATACTTCAACATTTATATGGCAATTAAATTTAGCAAGTAAATATGGATTGTATGGTACAATATACCGATTGTCAAGGCAACTACCACTAACTTCTGCATTAATATCATTATCACGTCTTTTGTATAATGGATACCCATTTAATGATTCACGTGTAGTTTCATTAAATCGTTTTGGATACTCTTTTATACATTTTCCATCTCTCATACATACAGAATTAAGATTAAGTACTCCGCATGGACCATGCGTCACATGTTTTACGACATATTTATGTAATGTTGGATGTGTTTCAATGTGAGGATCAATTTCAATCTCCGCAGATACAACTTTATCAATATCTATAGCATTAACAATTTTATCTTGCTCATTTAAAGTGAGTAAAATGTGAGCATGTGGCAATCCTCTTTTTTTGAAATTCAATTGTATAAATGAGTGCTTCAACTTTACCAAAGATATTATTTTGTATAAGGCCCTTTATGAATGCTTTCAACTTTGACTTGAATACACGCACAATAATATCAGGTCTAAAATTAGCAGCTTCACCTACACCACTGTTGTTAACTATTTCTGGCCAACTTGGATTGCAAGTCATTGTAATAAATAAAGACGGGTTTCCGAAATGTTGTACAATTGATATTGCATCTAAATAATTCTGATATATATTTCTTGGAGATCCATTGAACGAATATGGTAAAATTATTCTACGGCCAAGCTTACTGGCATTGATGTTCAATTCTATGTAGTCTGTTAAATTTTGGTAAACTTCAGATCTAAGAATTGTTTGATTTTGTCGAATGCAATGTAATCTTGAGCCCTCTATTATCACATGTATATCAACTATCCACTGCAGAAATATTTTTTTCTGAATGGTGCTAGATGCTGAAATCTTCTCTAATCGCAAGTCGATAGGCTGCATACTGAAGCATGGCTAATTTTTTTTCTATGTTCTCTTGAATTTGATATAGTTGGTACGTTATGAGGAATATTGATATGCCACCCAGTATCACCATTTGGAAAAAGAAGTGGAAGTGCTCAAGAGTCTAATGATGAATTTAAAATTGAGATATTTTTGATGATACTATTAACTTTTGAACTTTTGAACTGTGGCTCACCATCAACTGTTCTAAATATCACTGCTACATCAGTTTGAACTGCATCATTGAACAGGAGTTGATTTTGACAATGATGTTTCATTGCAATGAATGACCGAACCAAAGGATTACTGCGTTCCAATTCAAGAGTTATTTTGCGCATTATATTGTTATTGCATATTTGATTAAAATGTTGTTGTAATCTATAATTGATAATACATAATTGATAGTGTCGACATCATAAAAATCGAATTGCGCACAACATGGTGAGCGACCATATGCCGCATTCATTGAACCTGATCTGTGATAAAAATATCATGTTTTTGAAATGATACACTCCACTTGTAACTGCCCTGCAAATTTTAGCTTTTGAGCTAACCATAGCAAATGATGAATTACATTTGCGAATGTTTTCAAAATAATTTTTTGCCTTACTTTTGATTGAAGGTTCATTTGAAATAAGTCCATAATACAATGATTTAAAATATTCATTTTGACTTAAGGGCGGTAATATTGCTTTACCCTTATGACAACATTAAGTGAATTCAGTCCTGTCACTTAAAGTCACTTCAGATTCAAAATGTTAATCCATTAATCCGTACCATTATGTGTAAATCCATTAATCCACGATCGTAACTATGAACAAGTCTTGGAATTTCATTTAGTGCACATTTATATCTATCTCTAAAAATTACTTCTAAATTGTAAACTATTAATATTATTTAAATTTGCGTTTGGTCTATTAATATGTGTATGCAAAACAAACTATGAATATGATATTATCATAATTATGATTATTTTTGACATTCAGTAAGACTATGGACAAATAATATTAATCTCAGTTTGACCATAGATTTCAACCATAAACAAAATAGTACATATGCGTGTGTGTCAAACGCATGTATTTCTAATAAAAATCTATATCCCTCTTTCGATATAAAAATATTAGCTTTCAGCACTCTTCTCCATATAAACTTTAACTGTGCCAAATTTCATACTCCTCCGGACGCGTAATTTTCGTGAAAAGGAGTATAAAGGTTTTACTTCGCATATTAAGATTTTGGTTATTATTAACCTTTAAATTATGGTTATTATTAACCTTTAGAAAATTTAATAATATTTTATTAAATCGTTATAGCTCTAATTTCAGATAAAAGGTCAAATTTTTTACTACTATATATGGGAAAATAACAAAGTTAACGCACAATAACTTAGAAACTGTCTGGCAGATAAACTACAATGGAAAGCCAGCGGAAAAATAAAATTATTGACAACTCATATGTCAATATGATTGTATATACATGTGTGTGTGTGTTTCAAACGCATGGTAGTATGTGTAATGTTTTTTTTATTAATTTAATGTGTTTCTAATGCATTATTATATGAAAATTTTAGCTTTCCGTACTCCTCCATACAAACTTTAACTGTGCCAAATTTCATACTCATCCGTCCGCGTAATTTTCGTAAAAGAGGTACAACGTTTTTGCTTCACGTATTAATATTATGATTATTATTAATATTGTTACATTAAATGATAACAACTGTAATTCTAGATAAAAGATCAATTTTTTTACTATTATATATGAGAAAATAACAAAGTTGAAGCACAATAACTTGCAAACTGTCTGGCAGATAAACTACAATGGAAAACCAGCGGAAAAATAAAACTATAGACTACTCATATGTCAATTGTATGTATATACATGTGTGTGTCAAATGCATGGTAGTGTGTGTAATGTTTTATTTATTGATTTAATGTACTTTATGAGCATTATTATTGAAAAATATTAGCTTTCTGCACTTCTCCTATATATAAACTATAAGTATGCCAAATTTCATACTCCTCCGTCCGGGCAATTTTCGTAAAAAGGGGTCCAAAGTTTTTGCCTCACGTATTAATATATAGATTCCTTATTTAAAAGACAATTGAACATATTTTTATATAATTGGGGAAGAAATTAAAATTACTAAATTTTTTACCAAGTTTTGGCACATATTAAGTATTTTTAACCGCACTGATGAACTATGTTTTGCATTGCCAATTGCATTACTACCCATTGAATCGTTTCAAGGCAGGATCGATTATTGTTAATGTATGACAAATTCAGATATTTTTATAATTATAAAAAATTTCTAAGATATGCGATTTGTCAGATCCTGTTTTGCTTTAGGTCCTCTACGTCTAACTAATAACATGAGACCACAAATATAAGGAAACCTCTACACACACACATGTATATACATACATATACATATATGTGTATGTGTATACAAACAAATCTTCAGAAAAAATGCTGGACTGTGTCATGATATAGTATAAGTTCAACTACTTTACGCATATATATATATATATATATATTTTCGCCCAGAAAATCAAACGAACCCGCCTTATTTTAGTTATTAAAGATTTTTCGGTATTTTCTACAGAATTCAAGAAATCACTGGAAACATTTAAGTAATGTTCATTTGACCAAAGTCATATTCATCAGTCAACACAATATTCTATCAATCTTTTTATTATGTTTTTATTTATTTATTTGTAAATTTAAATAGCCTTTGATCTTAAATTTAAGTAACCTTTCAAATATTTCCAATTTGAAATATTTTCCAAATTTAATAGAAGTAATTTCGGTAAAACAAGTGTCGTCCTAAATTTCTTACATTTTAAGTTGAATAAAAAAGGCACCAAAATTAAACGAAATTGATTCGAGAGAGGAAGTCTAGCATAGTGCACAGGTGCATATTTTTCGGGCTGTTAGATAGATCAGAAAATTTAATAATAAACAGTTTTTGCGTTCGCCAATATATGGTTTTTGATAATTGAGAATCTCTAATCAAGGAACATAGGCTGAAAAAAGTTTATGACTTTAATGAAAACTATTATGTAATGGAATGCTTGTATAAAAAAAGTGCTTAAAAACCAACAAATTTACTTCACGAGCCAAAAGAAACAAGCAAACAAAGATGTAGTAAAGACCCTTCTCTTTAATTTATCCATACAATATTTAGTCTGATAAAATAAGGGCAAGCAGAATATTTGTTAAAATAACAAGGCATTAATTAACAATCAAAAATTATACAAAATATTTATGTTACAAATCGTCACTAGAATAAAAACCATCAGATCAGTCGTTAAATTCTTATTTAAAAATTTAAAAAAAAATGTTTTAAGAAAAAATAACAACGGGAAAAAATTCTACTTACACACCGCTAGCCAGTAATATATATATATATATATATATATATATATTTATATATATATATATATATATATATACTTTTTTTTGGTGGTTATATATAATTTGTGGAGGTGAGGGCTTTTGCGCGAGCGCCAAAATCATATTGATTTGTTTGTTACAAATAAGTAAGATTTAATGAGATTATTTCCATAATAGAGACAGCATATATACATAAATGCACATACAAGTTTTCCATATGATGTCTGGAATGAAAAGAAACTCTTTCGTATCTGATGCAATGTGAAACTTAAACTGGATTGGCGAGAAATCTCACTTGACCAGAACAATATAGAGAACTTTTGAAAAGCACGCAAGAGGGAAATAGTGTGTTTAGTAAAATTATACTTAATTACTTTCCGTTAAACCAATAAAAAATGTTCAGGTGAGAAAGGAAAGGAAAATGAGAAAGTTGTATCTAGTGGATTTAATGATTAACCCCTGTACTATTTTGCGTGTACACGTTTCTATGTAGTGTCTGTAATAAAAGAATCAATCATCAGAACTAAAACATCAAAGTAATACATTTTAAAGAAATATCGGAAAATAAAAGAAATAAATAAATTTCTGAATAAATAGACCAAACCGTCATATGATTTTATTTGAGGTTTTATATTGAATATTTTTTATCACTGGTAGACATATCTGAGATGGAAGAGAAGTCTAATCAGCTTATTAGGAACCATTTTTTATCTATTTACTTCCTAGATCATCAAAACAAAAATTATCGGCTCAATTTCAACGAATGTTTACTGGGATAATACAAATGATTCCAATTTAAATTTAGCCTTTTATGTTATTTCAAAATCATGCGTCAAAAATTGAGTACGTAAGCTTAATATATGTTGAGTAGAAATTATCGAGATTCAAATCTATTCGGCATTAACTTTAAATTAAAATATTTAAAAAAATGACAATAAATTAGTTGAGATGCTGCTTGCCGATCGCAAAATAAATTATATCGCCTTAATAAATACGCCAAGTAATCATTAGAAAATGATTTGACATCTTTCATATAAGAAGAGTTTGCTTCAAAGTTTAATATGCGCAGTATATGCTATTAATATTCTATTACGCAGTATTAAATCATATTTTCTTTAATCCAATAAACAAGTACGGAATATTTTCATAACATTACTCGTAAGTGCTTACGTGACATGAAATTCTTAAAAATTCGCAGCACAGGAGCTGCGAACCAAAACTAGAAAAACATGCCAAACATGATAGCAGTGAGAAATTTTCAATAGTATAAAAGATCCCAGTTTATCCATTAAATAATATCATTGAACGTCAAAATATCGAATTAATATTTACTAAAACTGTAAAGAATTAGCTGATAATTAATTTAACTCTTGAAATGTGCATTATAATTAAAGAATAACTCACTACGAACCGACCTATTTATCTTTATTTTCTTCCAACACAAATGAGGTTTGTACGCACAATAACTTAACCCCGCTAAATGGCACAAAGATAAATGCAGAAAATAAAAGGAAAAACCATATATAAGACTTCGTACATCAGTTTAGATTAGAGCTAAAATGATTCATTTCTAAGTGGACGGCAGAATATTTTGCGTTTCTAAGTATATCGCCTCAAGAATGTGAACTTTTCGTAAAGTTAGGCCATATTTCGTTAAGTTTTTATGAAGATTGTAAGTCATTACTATATCTTTGGTAAGTGTACATTGAAAATTTTGTGGAGAGTACCCGATATATAATTTTAGAAGAAAATTAAAAAGAGTGTCAGCAATAAACTTCCGGCCGTGTGTCTACACAGCAATTGAAAATTTACTTTACCGAAATTATTTTTATAATTCTGTGGATTACCCGTCTTCACTTCGTCACAAAGTAATCTACCTAAGGTAATTTGTTTGAATGTGGCTAAGTAATACAATTAAAGTTTTATTTGCTCTCGCAGGGTCTCTATCCGTAGTGTATGCGCTATTTATAATTATTTATGCATTATGAAATTTCGTAGCGTATTGTTCTACCTTATTTAAGAAAAACTTTATCTACAAAAATAGAAAAAAAACAGAGAACTATGCTCTTAAAATTATTTATTTAATATATTATTGTAAAATTTTTACTTTGGCGGATAAATATTGTATGCGTCCAGATTACATACTTATGTTACATATAACAGCTAATTTGTAAATGCATTCTTAATATTTCATCACTGAAAAATTTAGAAAATCATAGTAAGACAGTATAAATGGTCTTATGACATTTCAATATTAGGACTACATTATTTTTTAAGAATATAATATAGGGAGTAGGGGGAAACGCATGAACTCAAAATAGACCTCTAATTATCTCAGAAATAATATAACGTATTATCATATCTCAGTTCTTTGTAAAGAACGAGTTGCAGAACAATGTTTTCTAAGCATTAGTCGCTAATTTTTACGATTCGTTCATACTATTATTTTATACTATGAACTTTATTTACTGATACGTATAAAAACTTATCAGCTACGAGTAGAACTCAAACAATCAAGATTTCGTACATAGTTAAGGATATATTAAAGTTTAACGTAAGGGTTTCTATTAAACTGTTTATTAATATTAATGTTATTTTCACCATTTTCATGAATTGCCTCGTATATGCTGAACTAGCACAAAAATATACAATTTTGTTTAAAACTCCATGGTTCATCCCCACAAAGTTTTTTTACTATTTTTAGAAAGGGTCCCTGAAATCTTTTGTCATGGTTTTTAATAAAAAAATTTCGGTAATCGAGTGAGAATGCAATTTATTGCTCATTTTGGTGCATACATGAGACAGAAAATCTTTTCATTGGATTTAAAAATCATTACAAATATATATATATATATATATATATATATATATATATATATATATATATATATATATAAATATATATATATATATATACGTACATAAAGTGCGAAACTAAAAATAAATAAGTATTTCATTTGCCCCCTCTAAAATTACCTTAAAAATATTTCAAGGTGTGCTTCATAATATACGATTTAATATTTTCTATTGTTACGCCAAATTTCTAGTGCCTAATTCTAACGATTTCAAAGAAAATTGGCTATAACAGAGAGACAGACACGTGAGTGTTTACAAGTGTGCAGATTTTTATGGGTTTCACTTCTCATTCCTTCCACTCACAATGGTACTTTTTGTGACAAAATTTTTTAACAATACGTATTTAAAATATATTTTAGAAACTAGTGCACTAAGGAAATTAGGCTCCTTTGCACACAGTTGTAAGTTAATTAGTTTCTCACGTGATGCTTTACTTCTAAATTATTTTAGTAGTGGTTAATCCCCAAATAAGGACGAGGTACAAAAAAAATTATTTAAAGTCATCTCATTTTGTAAAGATCTGTCTAATATTACAGTAACACTATAAAATAAAGATTGATAACAAAAAATTTAGTACAAAAAGTTGTTTTATTTTTAAATTTTCCCCACAAATGGAAAAAATAAAAAGGAGCCGTCCTAGTTTTCTGTTCCATTTCTCTTAGTATTATATTTCGCTCCGGAAGCAATTACAACTGAGCTCGGGGTCGCTTGTGTGTATAATATTTCATTCCGCTATCTGTGCGATAAAAGTCTTTTTTCAAATAAGGGAGGAGAAAATTACATTACGTAAAATAACAATTTAAAACCAATCGCCCTGAAATTATCCTCTCGCAATCTATCAACTGAGTATTGATTCATATGTGATAAGTCAATACTTACAAATAAAAAACCTGTATGGAAAAGAAAATTTATTATTACTCTGATGCATTCATATTCTTAGTTTTTACAAGCTTAACCAGCATAATGATTTTTAAATGTGAATGACAAAATACAGACGTTTATGACAGAACATGATTATATTCTTTGAATTTAGATCTACTTTTACAGATACTGAATTTTCTAAATGCAATTATTGAATTTTTGTGATTTGATTGAGAACGTGCAGTTATAAAACAATTTAAGATTTTCACTATTCCGTTTCGTATTAGATTCAGAAGAGTTCAATTTGTATTTCCGTTCAATGGAGCGTATTCTTTCAGTTTAAGAATTCTGTCTTTTTGTTGATATTATATAAATATCTCGGTAAAATTTTATAAGTGATGTGATATTTTTCGACTTGTTCAGCCACAGTATAAGTTTGAAATATTTCCATTATTATATTGAGTATATGTTTATTTACCTTATACTATATTTACTAAACAGGTGTTGAGATTTAAATTGTGAGAAGAAGCATGATAGAACTAAGAACTCGCGTTTGGTTGTTAGTAGTTTTTTTGACATATGTATACTTCTTAGGATTCCTTAACTCAAAAAGAAAAACTGAATCCTTATGCGATTATTTACCTATTCCTTGGTTATGCCTGCTTTTCTGAGAAACAGTATGAGATACATATGTAAAATTTAGTGCAAAAATGAAACATATTAACACTCAAAAATATTTTAATGAAAATTTTAGGGGGTGGAGATTAATTATTCGAATTTAAAATTTCCTATGTTATATGAAGTATTGCCTGAAAGTTTAAAAATTCTTGAAATATTTTTAGTCATATTCTGCAAAAGAAGCCTAGATATATGTCTCAGGTAAACTGTTCGTATGAACTCCATTTGTGTTTTCTAGTAGTATTTTGTTCCACCAAATTTCCTAAAATAAACTAGAAGCCCGAATTATCCCATTGGAAGGGTTTAAAATTTGTCTCTCGATGCTTTGTGTTACCTTTTAATACTTGCTCACCCTATTTATTACCAAACATAAGTTAATATTTTTCACTCCCCAGACATCAGAGCTCTGCACTCAACTGTATTCTAACAGCAGGAAAATGTCCCCGATGAATTTTTTCATGGATCGAGTGAAAAAGTCCTACTTCTCCTAAATTCTAGACTTTCTATGCTCTTACCTTTTCTTTTTTCTATTTCTGTATGTATATTTTAAGTTTTTGTCCTTTTTTAAGGGTACTGCTCTTATTTTATTTTATAAAATACTATATTCTATAGTATAATATATATATAATAATAAAAATGTTTGCGTAACATATGAAAGATGATTAAAAAGATATGGAAAAAAATAACTTAGAGTAACTTAATTGTAAGGAACAAGTCTTAATAAAAGGTTTCTAATTTTTTCAAATGTTCATAGCAACTTAGGAAAAAAAACAAAAGCGTATCAAAGACGCATGCAATGAAGAACATAATAAAAGTTGACACTAGTAACAAAACTTTCAGAAAGGAACTCATTATATTTAAATACGTTTCTCATAAAATAGAAAATGAATGTTGAATCCCACCTAATATAACAAAAGTAGAAATAGAAGAGTCAATAAACTAATCCGCATTTCTTCAACAATTTGTTTTTCTTCGGATTGCATTATATCTGTAATGTAAAACTATAAATCAGGAATTATTTCGACATAATATTATCTAATTTAGTTCAGTAGATAAAAAAAAAACAATTTTTTTTTCAATTACTACTCCCTGTCTTTTGGTCGCATATCATTTTCTTAGAAAGATTTTGACATAGAAACTTAAAATTGTTTAATAATAATAGATCATATTAATGTTTTGAAAACTTCGAGTCAGAAAATAAAGGCAAAAAAATAGTTTTTTTTAGTTTCTTGTTATCGTAGAGAGTTTTGAAAGGAATTAAAAAAAAGGTTTTTTTACAAGGAATTAAAAAAATATTTTAAAAAAATTGTAACTCTGCAGAGAATTTTAGGTGGTATACTCTCAGATATATCTGCTAAAATGTAAAAAAATAGTTTACACTCACTGCCTCCATTTCTGCAACTGCTAAACAAAAGATCATCAAAAACAGTGTAAGTAAACAAGCTGTAAGGATTATATAGGGTAATACAGTTTTTGAGGAGTTCACGAAAGTTTTAATCCCTTGAGATAATAAATGGATAAAATATCAATATATCGAACAATAATATTAATCTTTATGATAAATTTATTACAAATATTTTGTATCTTCAAATATTTAAATTTTTATATGTATCTAAGTGTATACGTGACACCGTAGTGTGGGTTTTTCTCATACTTGACAGGTTTTTTCCCACACAAAAAGTAAATCATGATATGATAATTTTCTCCTAGCAAAACCAAAAAAATCGATTCTTGAAAAAAAAGTATATTCAAAAAATTGTAGTATTAATTAAATAATATCAACCAGATTTTCAGTTATATTTTCTCAACACTTAAAAGAAAAAAAAAACTAAGTTGCTTCAAATGCATTTTGCAAACCATTTTTTTGTACGTGATAAGATAAAGGAAATTTTCAACAGTTTAAATATTCAGGAGCAATTATTTAGGTACGGGAAAAACAAATACCAATGTATCTGATTAAAAAGACTTTATCAGGGATACATGCAAAGAAAAAACACGTGAACTAGAAAGAAGAAAAAACGGAGCAAAAAGGGAAACTGCATGTTTCTGCCTAATTTTGATTTATTTTAATCGTATTTATCATACGCTTTGTCCCAATGGCAGTGCTTAGATTTACATCTATATATGTAAGTAATAAAACTGTAAACTTTGCTAGTATATAAATTGAAAATTTGTTTGCAATTAAAATAATTGAGGGGATGAAGAAATAACGGCATGCATTAAACTAATTTTTAGAATTTTCGTCTTTTTGTGTGTCCATGTGTTAATTTGTTCACGTCCCACGAAAAACTCACTGGCACGGCCCAGATGATGTTTTTAGAAAAATATAGGGCATAACTTGAATTATAATTTTGACTTTGTTTTGTTACTATAGGATCACTCAAATCAAAAATATTTGAATTAAATTGTGTTATCAAATCCATTTACATTGAATTTGTATCAAACACAAAGAAGCGCCTATTCGTCGTATAGCAATAAAAAAAATATATAAATATATATATACATATATATATATATATATATATATATATATATATATATATATATATATATATATATATATATATATATATATATATATATATATATATATATATATATATATATATATATATATATATATATATATATATATATATATATATATATATATATATATATATATATATATATATATATATATATATATATATATATATATATATATATATATACATATACTGGATTTGTGTACATCAATAAATTGAACAAAGTATATTTTAAAATAGGGCAATGAAGTTTTTTATCTGGACATACATTGGTTAACTGATCATTGCTAGAAGGGAAATGTTCAAGTATACTTACAAAAACCGACATTGGTACTATTTTCAGCGGCCAACGCATTTGACTTCTCAGGCACAGACAAAATAAACTATATTCGTATTTTGTGCACATTCAGTGCAAAAAAGTCTAAACACATTGAGATAAAAGAGAATAGTACATTAAATTTTTAAATTAATTCTCCTTACCTTAGGAAGGAAAGTTTAAAAGAAATATGAAAAACGATTTCTTTTTGGCGTAATGTCTTGGTATCTAGTCTTGCAATTATTCCAAATAGCTAGTGCAATGAGGAGATAATAATTTCTAAATAAGTTATAGCTGTATTATGCTATGGTAAACATTTAAAAAAATAATGCGATAAGAGTGTTGCGAAGAATATGCGAGTTTTATAATACGAGATTATGCGAGCTTTATATTACAAATGTCAAGAAGCACGACAGAAATAAAATACTGTAAGGTAATCAAAGACACCACCGCGGCGCATCGCAATACTGTAACAATAATGAAAGTGCCCTTGATTCAATTCAATTAAAATCATATTACATCGATTTCTTATGACAAATGATTAGCAAAAAAAGGAGCGCATGAAAAAATTACTGGGTTCCTTAAGAAGTGAAATAATTTGCAAATTTGTTGCGAATCTGCCTTAAAATAAAATTGGAAGTGGTTTCTTTTCGTATCAACGTTTACGTTAATATATATCTTTAAGTATTAAATAGGCAATAAGTATACATTTGTGTGGCTATATCAAAACCAATAATATGTAGAATAATCTTTATAGTCTTTCTATAGGCCTTGAATAGGCTTCTAATAAATTATTTATTATTATAAATTTAGTGTCAATAACTTCGAAGTTAAGAGAGATTGGTATCCTATACTTAGCATATGTTTTAGTTTATTCTTGATAATGTACCTACTTAATTATGAAAATATTACATTTGAGAATTATATTACTATATTTTTTTCAAACTATACTCCACAATGTACCCGTAATTTAAAAAAAGGAAATTGAAATATTTCGCCACCCTTACAATTTTGATACAAACATTTTTTCAAGTTAGCTGTTGAGATGTGTGAAAAAATTCGAGTCTCTAAGTCAAGTGATATCTGTGAAACACGACTGTGACAAGCAAACAGATGGACTCATGTGTGATTATATAAGGTTTTCTTTGTTCCTATTAAGATGTCGTAGCGATTATTATTAAACTGAACAAGTTATAACGTGTCATTCGGACGAATAGAAAGACAAAGGGTTCGGAGGAAACACGGGTTCCTGTCATTAAAATTAACAAAACCATTCATATATCGACGAAAGATAATATGTTAATTTGAATGATAGTTTAACTTAAAATTATAAGTTAAATTACCTTACGCTTCCCAAACTATAAATGAAAGGCAAAAATGTCACGTACCAAAATTCATTTCAGTCAGATCTCATTTTATTTATCTGTTCATGCTTTTAACAATTTGCCGCTGAATTTACTTATTAATGAATTGCTAATACAAAATTTAAAAAAACAATTATATAAAGTGAAACTAAATTTAATGGAAAACATTACAAGGATTAATTTTTGAATATACTCGCATCCACGGCCGAATGGTGTGACAATAGAAAAAATAAACCACGCACTGCTCCTGTGTACACACTCGAGATCTAGTCCTGAGTTTATGTGGAATTTTCAGCATTGCCTGATACCTTGGTATGAATGAATATGATTTGCATTCATAACGAGTGGTATATAACTCGTTATCGACAGCGATAATGGAGAGTATGCTTAATAATCTCCAATATCCATAGTAAGCGTTAGGTGGTGCATGTTTATGTGATGCGCAACGAATGCAAAAAATTTGCAAAGGTTTTGAAATAAGTGCAAGTTTGAACGATGCATTGAGCGTAATGGACCTAATATCAAACAAAGAATCCTTGATATGTTTATTAAGGAAAATAACTTAAAAATATGCAAACTGAAGTCGATTAGTTACGTAAGAGTTCTATTATTTTAAATAAATTTATATTAATTTAATATTGAAGACGTTACTGATTAAAAATAACAATCGTTATGACGCTCCTAAACCTGTAAAAAGTATGAAGGAAAAATTGGTATACTATTATATAAAGCAATGTACACACACAAACGCTCGAAAACAGTAGTCATAAATATAATTTATAAATTAAATATAATTCGCATTTTTTTAAGTGCATTGACCTAACGAGACCGCTGAAAGTTATAGTTCATTTCATATTACTTTGTAAAATCGAACAGGTGCATTTAAAATTTATATTTCCAATTAATAATTAATTAGGGCAAATGTTATCTTTATTTGAAGGCTAAAGTATTATTTGCAATTTTGGTCACTTATTAAAAAGTAACTCTGCATAGTGCTGCTATCTAATATTTGAAAATAAAGGCATGTAGTAAAAATTACTACACAATTACAAATAATTGCGTAGAAGTACAAGTTATAAATACAATTGTAAAAATTGTAATTACAATTGGAATACCAAATACAAAAAAAATATTGTTTGTTTGCGGCGTTATCTAAAATAAGAACCTTTCTATTGAATGGATTATTTTTTGTTGGAACATTTCACAATAATAACAAATTCCAAACGTTTATAAGCAGAGAGCGAGTAAAAATTAAAAAGGAAAATTTGACATGATCTTGTAATTTTTAAACTCAAGTTATGATGAATTTTAAAAATTTAAAATGAATCCATCCAAATTAGACCATCTATAATATTTCAAAATAATAGATCTGAAATTTATTCTTATAATTTAATAAAATATATTGAAATAAACTAGAAATCGCAGGTAAACTTAAATTTCACAATATATATATATATATATATATATATATATATATATATATATTATAATAATAATTTCATAATATATATAATACAATTTCACATAAACCTAAATTGAATAATATATACGATAAATACGACAGTGTATGTTTTACTTATTTTCAGGACAAAATTTTTATTTCACGTGGTTGAAATTTGGTATAAAAAAATAAAAAAGTATTTAAGCATCGCGGATTAATACAAAGTGAAATATTTCTAGTTTTCATTAAATAACAATCACATTATTTCAGTCACAGAATATAAATACGAAATATATTACAGGTAGTAATTAAATTTCCTGTAAAATACAAGCAAAGAGTAAAGCGAAATTTCATCATTTGCTAGCATGTAATTTCTTAATCTTAATTGTATAATGTAATAATAAAGAATTTTACACTGCATTTTGCTTGTTGCCTTTAAGACCTATTGAATTATCATGCATACCATGAGACCATGCGCATGCCTTATATGAATTCGATGCAGGCTACAAACGTCATACAATTTTAATATTAAGAAAAGGTTTCAATGAATTTAAAAAAGGAGCACGGTGTGGGGCTATCGGGAACGGTTGACTGTCATTCCATTATTTCTTATGAAGATGCACGAGCTGACATTAACACGTACAAATAACATGTCTCTTAGAGTTAATTTAATTAGAAAATTCTTTTATATAATCTTGCAAGAGCCAACGGACACCGTCATTGCTTTTTAATCGTGATGCAATTGTGAGACTGTTATTAGAAAAATTATGTACTTTCATTTTACAACACACATAATGGTGTAAAGCTGCTGTTATTATTACGAGATTTATACACGTAAAGAAATAGATATGAAAGGCATTAACAATATTAATTATAATAATGAAAACAGTGTTTTTTATTTCTAATACGTATCTGAGAAATAAAGAAATGTTTTCAAGGCCATCATCTACAAAGTTTTGCACGTAAGCGCATAAAATTAGTTTAATGCTTTTGAAATTTGTTTTATTTTACTATCCCAGATAGGCGGCGAAAGTGTATTTTAAAAGATTTTAGATCTATTATATGCATAAAATTCGTCATTTATGTTCCACATAACTCTATTACCCTATATGGCCATATATAACATTGTGAATCGCAGCAGTCTCAAGCTTTCATGCACCTCCTATAAAATTTATATTAAACTTTTTCCAAGTCAGTAATAGCCTTTAATGACATTATGACAAAATAATTAGAATAACTACTTTCAATGTTGTAATTTTAAAATTCACGATCAGTATATTTTCTATTAGTAAGTAAAGAATAATTATTAAGAACAATTGTACTTAAAGAATAATTGTGTGAAAATATTTTAAGTACGCAAATTTAATAAAAAGAAATATGTTATTTTGCTTTCGACCATATGGAATATGAAGTGGAAGGGAGAGTTACAGTGATTCTTAAACTATTTTTTACCCAAGTTAATTCCAGACATATTGCTAAAAATTACTATAAAAAGTTTGTTATTTCTCCATCTTTCTCATCTCCTAACAATTAAATGAAAATTTGGAAAACAATACTGTAAGCACAAGTTAATATAAATTTTACCAGAAAACTATAGTCTAAGTTACAGTTCTTAGAGTTTTGAGTTTTTTCGAAAATTTTACGACTGCTAAATATAAACTACGCAATGACAAACACGCGTTAATGAAGCATTGAATAATAATATTATTATTTGCATTAAAAAATATAATTGTACACAATATTAAAAATTATATCGACAAATGTTGAAACAAACCTCATACCCAAAATTTTTTTCTGAAACTTAATATATTCTTGTTTGCTCACAAATATAAAAAATGTGAGGGAAGTTTATTATATAAAAATTTTTATTACAATGGCTATGAGGTGAGAAACAGGTTTTATAGCACTTAACATTTATTATTGGATTTCAAAACTTTATCTGTAAGTTTCATTGGAAGTTCTTCCCAATTTTTTTACATTTTGTTGTAAAAATGTATATCAAATATCAATCGTGTTAAAAATTTTAAATCCAAAAATATTGCTGCTCTAAAGATTCGGCACCGACAAAATTTTAATAAAGTGATTTAATTCCTATAAATTTACAACTCGGATAAAACTATCAGCATTACCAATGCACAAAAATTAGAGGCAATTTATTCCTGTAGTATTTTAATTCTTCGGTATCTGATCATATAGATACCATTATAAAACACTGAAAAAATTATTTTATCATAGGTTTTAAACTAAAATTTTATCACATAAAGCCATTCTGAGTGCGACTGACGATTTGAAAACATGCCAGAAAACAGTATAAAAATAAAATGTTTGACGATATGCTAAATTTAATTTATTATTATAATGTAAACTAAAAGAAGAGATTAAGTGTTGACCATTAATAATGGTAATTCCACATACCTACGCAGAAAAAATACACTTCATCTTTCCTTTGCCTTATAGGAAATTCCTCTAGATTTATAATTTCAAATCTAATTTCCAGTACGTATTATTTCGTGCTTTACAGTGCTTATATCAGTTCATTCAGAAGTTAAAAATCCCTGACAGAGAGGCAGATGAAAGAACAGTTGAACGAGCGACGTTCTCACAAAAATTTGGTACGTTGATTATGTTCTTTCAGGCACGCAACACGAAAAGACTAGTTTAAGTCCCAAACCTCATTATATTCTAAAACGTTTTTCGTAAACCAAAACAAAAAAATATAAAAAGAAGCCAATATAAAAGGCAAAGTTAAAATGTAGCTCGCTTTTAATATGAAATTTCCCGAGACCACTTATTTTCGTCACTTTATTTCATTTCAGAAGCAATTTTAACTGCGCCGTGACCTACTTGCCATTACAAAATTTCATCGTTTGAGTGATCTTACGAGTTTTATTTTTTGGAGATGCAGAATTATAAAAAGAGCATTTCTCACAAACTATGATCAGGAAAGGATATAAATGGTAATCAGTTAACATTTAATTCATATTAGGAATATTTCTTTTCGGGAAAGATCGGTGTTAGAGTTACTTACATTCATATGGGTAATATATCTACAACACACCGGTAGAACCGGTAGAAGTCGACAAAATTCTAATAACTAAATGTATATATATATATATATATATATATATATATATATATATATATATATATATATATATATATATATACTTATATTCTTTCAAATTGTCGATTGAAATGACAACAAAATATTTTGACCGAATCGACTCATGAAAGATCGACATGAAGATCGGAGAAAAAACTTTATTTGCAGTCAGTGATTCACGAAACATATTAAGTATGGTAATATTTCCTCTTTCCATTAATTTGGATAATTTAGATCAAAAATATTTAAATGATTCTTTATTTCTGTTTATTGCAAATAGATGTTGCGCCACATCAATATTTTGTTCCGAAAACTGATTAAGATGCGATTTAAAGTTGTTTTTAAACTCGTTAACTTACGTTTATGCAAATATTTAGACCTTAGTGGTTTGTAGAAATGAAATATATAAATAATATATTTTAAGTTTTGACTGTATGGAAATACTGACACTGTTAATATCTTATTAAGCATGGGAGAAATTCCGTTGATCACCACTAATAAATTTATTTTTATTTACTTCAAAAATAGTAAAGTATTTCTTAGCTTTCAGCAGAAGATAGGATATTTTAGGACAAAATAATAATGGAAATATGAATTACAGTTAGTTTATTTTATTAAAATAATAATTAGGAGGAAAGGGTGCCAAAAATATCTGTTAAATTCATAAAAAGAGAATCACGAGGTTAACTCAACAATTTTTTTTTCATTTATTCTACAAAGAGGTTTCCATTGTCGAGAAAATTAACTAACGCTGGCCGAAAAGTTTGCATTTAGTGGAATCGTAAAACCTTTATCATACATTAAACAAACAGCGGGAAACAAAAGGCGAAAGGCATGTTAGGTGAACACGCAAACTATAAAAGCGTTAAATTGAAACTGAACTGCTTTAGTGAAGAAAGTCATTACATTATAATACGTTTCCCGATATAAAAAGAGAATCACGAGGTTAACTCAATAATTTTTTTTTCATTTATTCTACAAAGAGGATTCCATTGTCGAGAAAATTAACTAACGCTGGCCGAAAAGTTTGCATTTAGTGGAATTGTAAAACCTTTATCATACATTAAACAAACAGCGGGAAACAAAAGGCGAAAGGCATGTTAGGTGAACACGCAAACCATAAAAGCGTTAAATTGAAACTGAACTGCTTTAGTGAAGAAAGTCATTATATCATAATACGTTTCCCGAAAACAGGAAAAAACATAAAAACAGGAAGATTAAGAAAAAAAATTAAAATCTGCCTCGCCATTTCTGTCAAGATCTTTCACATCCATTAAGTTTTATCGCGTAGTTTTATTTCGGAAGCAATTATAACAGCGCTCCGGGCCGCTTGACTTTATAATAATACGTCCCATCATCCACGCGAAAAAAAGACCGTGGAAAAAAAAGATAGGAGCGAATGGAAATAAAACTATTCTGGGATTTGTTTTTTTAAAACATGAAATATTGTAAATAGTTCAGTTAAATAATTACATGCATGCATGTAATAAAAAACGCAGAAAAAAGTAAATACAGAAACAAAGCTTTTTAAGTACGAGTAGAAATGGTACTATCAAAGTTCGGTTGATAACTCGGCATATATGAACTTGAACGATACATGGTATTTCTGTTAAACTACTAAAAATGATAATGTGATTTTTCAAATAGTTGGTGTATTGCCTAACATATATTTTACAGGCGCAAAAATTATTGTAATTTTTTCTAGACATCGACTAAAAATCTTTGCTATAGTTATTCAGTCACATTTGGATAAACCTCTAAAAATGCCTTTTTTATACTTTTTATAATTACCATTTCGGAGATTGGACATAATATATTTATGAAGATAATATCGGCTGTATCTTTACCATTATATTTTATAAAATTATGCAAAAAGGGCTTTGTAAACCTTAAAATGCTCTGTTAATTTATACTTCATATTAAACGTGAAATTCTTAAAAAATATTGAAAAAATCGATAAGGATCTAATTAAAACCTAAAATTACTTAAAAAGAAAATATCGTCCATATCTCATAAATAAATCAGGCAATTTTAATTAATATTCTGGCAATATCAGATGAAACTAGAATCTGCATTCTTGTTCACACATGAAACCATGCTCGACTCCAATCAATCACTGTTAGTTAAATATGGAATATATTTCATTATATTGTGTATGTTATTTGCGTTTATAGTGAAAATATTATTTTTTTAATTCAAAACAATAGTATAAATGTTTAATAACTTTAATCAAAATTTATATCTACTCTTTATGTTCAGAAGATATTTTTAGATGCGTTTAGCAGAAATAAAACTTAGATAGGATAGAATAGTATTAACATAACATTTAAATGATGAATAGTACTAATGGTAAATGCTACACTTAATTTATGCACTATTTTTTTAATTTGTATGACACGTAAAAAGGTTTAAATATGAAGGACAAACATAACGTTTGCCATATACGTCTCTGGTATTTTTGAAAAAAAAATATTTCAGATGAAATGATCACTTTTAATGTTTAATAAATCTAATTGTTCTCCAAAATTATGTGCTCTAAAGGGTAAAACTTTTAGGAAAAAATTAAATTACATTCGTCTAAAATCGTACTTTCACACACAAGTTCGAACTTTACAGAGGTTACATTTTCAACGTGCAAATATACGATGTAGTCCCATCACATAATTTTTTCCGTAATTAATGTATTTTTTATTTTTCTCAAGATTTCTTCTTCTAAAAATACTATTATTGTAATCTAAGCAACTGGTCTACACAAAAATGTTATTCCATCGTGAACATATTAAACATCTCTACATAAACGTGATTTAAGGGACAGAAGAAAACTGATTGGGAAACTTTGACAACTTTTCCTCAAAAATTTGTTCACTGATTGTGAATAGCTGTCGGATAGTATAACTTGAATAAATTTAAACGAGGAAGGAAAATAACTTCTTATAAAACATTTATCATGAAATGTAGTTTTTAAAATGTAAGAAAGTTTTTTAAAATGGTAGAAATTTAATCATGTCCCTCTTTCATTTTGGAACAACTTTATCAAAGATCTCTAAAATTACTAACACAGACATTCAGAATCGTAATAATATCTAACGATTTCTTATCATGATTTCATATAAAAGTTTCAGGAAAACTTAATAGGTTTCAAGCAACAAGAATAAATATACTTTAATTTATGGATCGCAAAAATATAACATATTTTAATGCATACAAGCATGACATGAAAGAAAATCGTCGAATATATAGACTGAAAAGTTAATTACGAATTATAACTTTGTGCCTGAAACCAAAGTTCTTATTATTGTTCTTTTTATTAATTATTAGGTACCTACAGTAAACTATAAGTAAATTAAGTATTGAAAAATAACGTCTTTCCACCTATTGTTTTACCTATTTTTTCACAGCAAAATAACAGGAGTTTTGGGCAAGGAAGTATGCAAAAAAATACCAGTATATAAAGTTCAAAAAATTTAACAAATAAAAAAAATTGACGAAAGGAAATATATCGATAATTTCTACCAATTTATTCCCACTGTCTCTGATATACTCTTCGGAATCTACTCTAGCCCTACCTTACTTAGATATTACTATAGCTTTATATGTAGAAAATTAAAACTGCAAAATACACTTCACAACTTGTGCGTGTCAACTAGGACGCGCGACTGGAGTTTACTCCTTAAGTACGATTGTCTTAGAAAGTACAAAATAGGTAACAGTGTATATAAATATAAAAATAAATATCATTAAATGTAAATGGAAAATTCTTTAATAAAAAATGCGTACAATATATTTATATTCAAGTAAAACAAATCAAGAAGATCAAATTTATTGAACAAAATTAAATGCAATAAGTAATGAAAGGGACTTTTAAATTTTGTAGGATAGAAGACAGCAAATATTCACACATAATGATATTTAATGATTACATCTTGATATAAGCGTACGATACTAAACTATGTGTGTCACGCACTCTCATTGCGATTACGCCATAAGAAAATGCCAATACGTTTGTCACACTCCGTCATAGCGATTACGCCATAAGAGAAAATCAAATAAACATATAGATATGTCAGTCTAAAGGTGCGCAGAAATATTGTACGGAGAGACCACCTAACGGTACATTTATTTTAACGCTCTAAACTTCTAATTTTACTTGTTATAAAACTTCATACCGTGCACTATATATGAATCGATTCTTGAAGAGTTAACTACAAAAATAATGAATTCAAAAATCTTTGAGGTAAATTATTATAAAATAATTAATTCTAAGGAAGAAATGCTTATTTTTCAAGTGAATAAGGTTCAAGTAGTTTAACATACTGGTTAGAAACTTTGGGTTACTTAACAAATTAATTAATTAACTGTACTTATCAATTCTTAGTATGAGAATATTAAATGCACTGAGAACATTGCCAATTTTTTATTAATATTTTTTAATAATATCTCTCATATTATATTAATACAAACCACTAATTAGGACCAAGTCAAATAATAAAACTTAACGGATATTCTCAGTACGGAACGATGCGATGCAGTCAAGGGTTGTCACTTGCCATTCTGTTACCCGCCCATCAATGTAAATGTCTCGGTAACATTAATACGTATTTTTAACACAATTAAATTAAACTACGTGATGTAGTATTATTTCTACTTTCTTTAAGTTCTTTACCATGACCTAGGTTTCGTTGTATTACAACATCTTCTGGTGGGATATTAGCAAAGAAAGGGTGGGATAGTTAGTAAAGAACGTAAAGAAAGTAGAAATAATACTACATCACGTAGTTTAATTTAATTGTGAATAATGGCATTTCTACAAAATTAACACCAAATATTCAACACGTATTTTGAATATCCCTCTTATTAAAATGGCTTAACTTATGAATCCAAGTACGTTTAACTAAACTAACATTATAACTGGAAAAAATTTTGTATATTTTATTTTCATACTATCATGCAAAAATCAATTATTTAATATTCTAAGGTATACGATATTTTTTAAATAGTGTACGGAGAGTGACAGTTACTAAAGTGTAATGTGGAATATACTGGATTCAGTATTGAGATGCAGTGTTTAAATCGTTATAAATTCCCTAAAATAGTATATGGATAAACAGTAAAAAATATAAAAATGGTTAAGAGCAAATATTTTTTTCTGTATTGTAACTTTATATTAGAATAAAAGCAATTTTATGGTTAAAAACCTTGTCGTTTATCGTTAGTGTATAATTTTCATTGTGTATATTTCATTCCACATTTTAATAATAATACGGTATTTTTCAATATTTATTACGAATTATATGTAGACATGATATTATATAAAGAGACATGTGGTGAACTTATTATTGTACGGGCAATGTCTTCCAGCCAATCATAACGGTTAAATACAAAAATTCAGTAACTTGAAGGACTGTATAAGATTTTCGTAAACTTCCGCTATTAAAATATTTACTTAGTTTGAATATGAGGATTTTGTATATTTTTAGGAACTTATAAGCATTGAAGCGTACATATTATTTCGATTAAAGTATTTCAAAATATTAATTTTTCACAACGTTTAATATATCCAAACTTTTGAATAGATTTTGATCATGTTTCTAGTTACGTGTGAAATTATTTGTCCAAATTTATATCAATTCTGTCACATTTTATCAAGAAGAAAAGAAAAACATTTTTTTAGTTTTCCTACCACAAAAAACGTTCATATCGTGGAGGAATACTTAAAATCTGAAATCGAACAGATCAGGGTAAAGAGAAATTCCACGTCAGAAAAAATAAGCAAAAAAAAGTTCATCATTTTGTTTGGAATGATAAAATTAAGCAGTATTAAATTAGTTTAAAGGCTGCATGACATTTGCTAATAATTCAAAATATTTTTGGTTGAGTTCATTTGATGCTTAAACGTAAAACAATACGCAGTTTATAGTTAAATGTTAAAAAAAACATCAAGCCGTACTTTACATACTGATCAACTTTTCGTTTGGGTGACTATGAAAATTACTTAGAAAACGACCAAATTTAAAATTGATGCATTTAAGCATGGCCATAATTTTTTTAATACCTGAGCAAGATATATAGTGGAGTGAATCATAAAACGGTATTAGTATATGTGAAATAAAACTCCTTAATTATTATTACCGTGCTTAAAAATTACTTAGACGTTCATTTAATTACCCTTTTTGGAACTTTAAACAAATTGCATACTATCTTAGTAACGTTGATTGATAGGTACAACTATGAATTTATACGGAAAAGAGCTTTCAGCTTTGGTGACTATGTCAGATTTTTATTTCAATGATAACATATTGAGTTCCTCACTATTAGTATTGATTATTTTTCGTAACACAGATCATTAATTAAGTCATATTATTTCGAATTCTCGTAATTTTTTGAATATTTCCACTGTGTTTCAAAGCTAAAGTTGTTTTGAATAAGTAAATCTATTTCAACTTTTTGTGTAACATTAAAGTTTATACATACATTTACATGTTCATTTGTGTTTGCGTGCGTGCATGCTATTAGAGGACTCTTGTCGAATTGTTTTTTAAAAAAAGAATTATTTTATTGAATTAGAAATATTTTATTTATTTTAATTAATTAACTAACAAATCAGAATCTGGTAAATGTCGTCGGATCAGAGGCACGTGATGAACTGTACTGTCTGTGGAAAGGAAGCCACAGACAGTGCAGTTCATCACGCGGACGGACTGACTGTGGGAAGGAAGCCAGCTAACCGCTGTGTGGTCTTGTTATTGAGAATTATATTTCACTGGTCAAGCACTAGTGTATATAGGAACAGTGTGTTTTGAATAGGAGCTTGGGAACTGCTTGAAACGCTGACTTGGTGAACTTAGTTGTCGTTGGCCAAACGTGCAATGTAAGACCAACGTAAAGCAAATCCTATGTGTATAGAATATATAACAGCCCCTCGGATGGTACTAAACTTGCACAAAAAAGTGAAGTTTATGTAAGGGAAGTTCTAATGCAAGGTCCAGGAAGGGGAGGAGATTCTGTAACGATATCTGAAGGTTCATCTGATATTTTAACTGTTCGGTTTCTTTTATGAAAAACGATATTGAAAATTCGAAGACAATTGCCAGATTGACAAAATTTAGAAATAACATAAGAAAAATATAAATTTATAATGATAGCGATTACAATTATTGCATAAGTGTAGTAGTTCTCGTAAACTGCAATATGAGGTTTATGTACGATATCATTTGACCTTTTAACTACCTGATCGGTATTTTTATCATGATTAAATAGCATATAATCCATATCAATATTTAACACTGGAAGGTTATCTTTTATTTTATTGAATTTCTCAATATTTCAACATGATTCATTTATTAGTTCGAAGTCTGGAATTACAGGTTGCAATTTAAAATGGATGTTATGTTTCGGACTAAGCTTCATATCTTTACAGTACGTAATGCAATCAAGTCGTAATTTTAATATGCCTGTGTTTACTATTTCGAATTCAAATATATTTGTCTTATGACGATCTATAGATAACTTTGACTTTTGGCTGATGATAAATATCCATTTATTATTGTGTAACTTTTGCCAAATTTCTAAATAAACTATATAAATCTATTCTTATATTGATATGGTATTAAAGTTAGTGTTTTACAAATAATTTCAGTTTCACAAATTGGAGCGGCAGAGGTCGAGTATACATAAGATATTTCACAAATATAAAATTGATTGCAGATAAACTTACAATATTTCAAATCATTTAACTCACAATAATATGACTTATATCTAGTTGTGCCCAAGTATTTAACAGTTAGAACAATAGTAGAGTATGAATTTTTATTTTCAGTTTTAAGACCAACAGGAAAAGGTGTAGTTTGACACAAAATATATTCTTTCGTGTATACAAGTGGACTTTTTAAAACAAAAACTATTTTATCATTTTCATTATAACATACACTTTTGTATATATTTAATATAATATTTATATTATCTAAAACTAATTGAATAGGTAGTTAGTTAGAGCTGGATATAAACCTATTTACTAATTCTACAAAACGTTGTTTTGGATTTATAATTGAAGGATGTAATGTGTATTTGGTTTGCTGAACATGACAACATTAATTATATCCTCCTACTTAAATGAAAGTATTAGTTAACTATTTTCTAATATATGTAACAATTAAGATATTATAGATCTTACAAGTAGGTTGTCTGATAAGATGGTTAATTTTTTAAAGTATATAGTTAGATTTTCAACGTATTTATTCTTTAATTACGTCCTTAAGGGATGAAAAGGTTGATGTAGTAATGAGTATATTATCTTTCATTAAATTTGCAAGTTGGTTCTGATCCTTTTATAAAATAATTTGAATAGCGTTGGTGTATCTTACAGCAACGTTTTGATCCATAGTTCCGAATAAGTGTTTGAAGATGGTACCGACACCACCAAACCATGCTGATCTTTTTGAACAAGTAAGAATTCGATTGTTTACGTAAGTATTTAGATGTTTCCATGATGCTGTATATATTTTCTAAATGTGGTTTAATATATGAAATATCTACTGGTATAACCACACTTAAATATCCGTCAAGTAATTTTAGGGATTCCAAGAGATAAAAATATATACCAGGATTTTTTGCAGTGGGTTGGATGAATTTATCTTGTGCCGAAGATAGTATACTGTAATTAAATAATGAAATTGATTAAAACTGTATGCTTTTTTATATATTTATAACATTAAGTGATACATTTATGAGCGAGTTTAACTTCATCGTAGTGATGTGGCGTCTATTAATAAATAAAGTCAAGCTGTTTCTACTATTGATTTTGAAAATTGTGTATGGTCCTTTCTAAATTGGTTGAAGAGCCTTACGTAATCGAAGATGATTTTTGACATAAACATTGTCTCCAATTTTGTATTTAACAGGACGTGTGCGTGAGTCATAATATATTTTAGATGCTTCTTTAGATTTTATGATATTTTTCAGAGCTTTTTCCCTAGAAAACTTCAAACGATGTTGGAGTATTTTTACGTAATCTGAATAAGTAACATCTACAACAATATCATAAATGTTTTATGTATTAATGGTTTATGGTCAAATAGAAGTTCATAAGGAAAATATCTTGTAGAAGGAAGTACGGCGCTTTTATATGATAGTATTGCTGTATATACATATTTAGCCCAGTTGTCTTGATTTTCGGAAACATAGGCTTTAATTTTGTTTCAGGGCACCTTGAGTTTGGAGATGGTAAGGAGAGGACCAAATTTGTTTAATTTTTAAGAAGAAACATATTTTTTGAACAAGTTTGTTGTGAAATTGGTACCTTGGTCAGTAAGGACGGTTTTAGGAATCAATGAAATATTTTGTTAGTTTATTTTGCATTTTTAATATAAATTTCAGTTTAGCGGAACCGGATTCAGGAAGTGGACTAACTATATCTAAGAATATTCGCTCAAATAGAGTAGTGGGCGTGCTTGTGATTTGCATAGGAGCTCGGTTAATTTTGCTTAGGGCTTTGTTAGTTTGGCATGATGAGCAAGATTTTACATAATTTTCGATGTCACTACGAATTTTTTCCAATAAAATTGTTCGCGAATTCTGTCATACATTCGATTTGTACCGAGATGTCCTTTAATAGGGATATCGTGGTTTTCTCTAATGATTTTCGGAATTTCTTTTAAGATAGGGTAATATATTTTATTGTGATAGATCTTTATATCTATATTGGTGTTATGAAATAAGTAGGCTATGATATTGTATATCTTCATGTAAGAGTATCAATCAAATGGGTTTTTGAAATCTGTGATGCTTAGTTCTTTAAGGTTATCTGAACATACTAGAAGTTTGTTTCGAAGGATTTTTAGTGTTGTGAATATGTCGGCATATGAACAATCATCAAAATGGTGAACCTTGAAAAATATAAAATAATAAGTTTTGTTGCTAAATGTAAGAGGTTTAAATGAAAAGAGTGTTCTTTCAGACTGACTAAATATATTGAGAGGAATTCTCTAAAACTTCTTGTACATAGGGCATACTTTTATCTAGATCAAGTGGTGTGGGAATTATCATTACTTTTCAAAAGACTGTCATTGTGTTCAACAAGTTTTGTGTCGTAATCGGGGTTGCTAGATGATTTCAGTAATTTCGAAAAAGTATCTTCAAATACTTTGTCTGGAAGGAATGGGCTAACTGAAGGGTTTGGATATAAAGAATCGTAGTTGCTAGGGGCTGCCAATTTGATAGCTGAAATTTCATGATTAGAAGCGTCGCAGGTGAGTATGAAAGGCTTGGTGAAATCGGGGTAAATAAGGACAGGAGCGGTTATCAGTTTATTTTCTAATTGCTCAAAAGGTTAATTGTTAAAAAATGATCTTAATTGATAATTGACACACATTTATGAATTAGAAGTAACTGGTTCTTCAATATGAACAATGATAATGTTTGTATATAAAATAAATTAATATGGACTGAAGGACTATTTTACATAAGATTTTCTTTACGTTTAAAAATAAACAGCAATATAACAATGAAATGTGAAATTAGAGAGAAGCGCCCCAATAGATTTAAATTATAAAATATCTTTTTAAAAACCGACTTCAAAAAAGATAGGTAATATAATATAAAAAGTATTGGTAATATAAAAAATTACATATTTTTAAGTTGATCGCCGGTGCTGGCACTGACTGAAAATAAGTAACTTGGTTATTTATTGCAAATAAATCCATATTTTGAGTTAAATGTTTTTTACTTTTTAATAAAATTTTTTGGAAGTCGATTTTTTGATAGATATTTTATTTAAGAATTTTGACTTATTGATATATTAATATTAATTTTCACAATTATTTTCTTTCTTAGAATATTGGATAATTATTAAAACTCACGGGCAGGAGCTAATACATAGATAATTTTTTTTGTCTAAAATGAATTATGAACAACAGATAGAAATGAAGCGACAGTAATAGTTATCTGTGAGCCTTTGAGGAGTTCGGTTCTCCATATCGGGAGTCCAATATCAGATTTATCAAATTAAAAAATACTACTTGAGCAAGTATCCAGCAGAATATATATTGAATCACGATTGATTTACTGCCATCCGTTAAAAAGTTAAAAAGTTCAGAAATTACCTGGTCGATGGTGCAGTTATTTTGCGAAGTAAAAACTGCCAAAAGTAAATGTCTTGAATTACATTTGATTTACTAGCATTCAATAAGGAGTTCCATTGTTCATCTCCAGATCTCATTATCAGACCTTTACCTTGTCGATGGTGTATATATTACGCAAAGTAAAAACTATTAGAAGCAAACATCTATTATATAAAATCACGATTGATTTACTAATATCCGTTAAAGAGTTCCACTATTCAAATCGAGAACTTATCATCAGGCCTTTCATCCCTTTCTTAAAACATACGAAGATATTTATTATATTACAAATTGTATAGCTGTGATACAACATGTTTTGGTTAATTATTGGTCCACATGATTTTTTTACTCGTTTCAATTATGTTTTAAATTTTCAGAGAGAGAACGCAGATCTTGCTAAAATAAACTCAACGATCGTCACAAGGTATAACTTTGTATTTGTATCTGCTGAAACGTAGGCAATGGCTTCTACGATAGTCTAACCAATTTAAAAAATTTTGATGATAAAAGATTAAATCTTCTTCCTTTCCTTAAAAAAGACCTGTTGTTCCGTAAAATGATGCATAATATAGATTCCTATAAATGCAAATAAATAGGCCATATAATAAAAACACAAAATCAAATTATAAAACTTATTTCTTTGTTTTGATACTATATTCAAGAAAGGAACTAGTTTTCTGATGTTACATTTCAGTGTACCCAAAAAGTATACTTTTTAGGGTTTCCTAACTAGGAAAAAGGAATAATTGTTGTAATTTATTTATGTATAATGTTAAGAATATAAAAAATATTTGCCTGAGAATTTTTGGTAATGTTCATTTAAAATATGTACACTCTCTGCGCAGAGAGACTCTTTTTGCAAAATAAATACAAGTATTCTTACGTAAACTGTTTGTGAAAACAAATTACAAGCATATTGTGTTTCCATATCCTAAATTCGAATAATGCTACGATTATAGTACGTGTATATAGGTTACGTTTAAAAATTTAATAGTCATATCAAGGTATAAATTATAAACATATTTATTGAACAAATAATCTTCAACACGAAAAACGAACGCTGTTGAACAAAACTTTTGAGCAAAGAGTTCTTCAATTTTAATCAATGACACTTCAAATGTTATATGCAAGAGCGTATATAAATAAAATCGCATATAAGGGGAACGCGGCACAATATACAGGAGAAATCTGACACCGGAACTCTCGCAAGAAAGTGATATTTCAATATCCTTTTAAACAGAAAAAATACAAGAAATCACACTTAAATATGAATGTTAAAAATGTAGTCCGTTTTTTCCACTTAATTCGAAAGACTTTGTTTCTTCTGTTTGTATGTTGTTATTTTGCGCAGAAACCATTTTAACAAGTTCGGTTTTCATCAATTTATTTCACCCCAGTATCCTTGTAGTAAAATAATATGCTCACAAATATCTTATGAAACTTTTTCTAATTGTAGTTAAAACTTTACTTTGCAAACTGTATGTAGATTACCCCTTTGGACATTTCTTTTATACCAACGGCCGAAAAATATTTAGAAAAATATGCAAAAGTAATTGTCATATTACATAAGCTGGTTAAGTTATTGTTAAATTTTAGGCTATTTGATCAATACACTTTAACAATTTTTCTTTAACCGACTATATAGATAAAAACAAAACCATTTTTCTTTCATTTTTGGAGAGTTTCTAAATGTACGACACGGATTAACAGAGAGAAAACAATAAAAAATTCAAAGGAAATTTTGATGTTTTCAAATAATATAATATAGGAGGTTGAAATGAAAAGTGTGTACATCTGCGTGTCTTCAATAAGTAATTAAACATAGAAACCTGGGAAAAAAATCAATTAAAATTATTTAAAGAGAAAAAATCTAGACCTGTACACTTTTATATCACAAATATAACAAATTACATACCGTTTTATGATTGCCACTGAACTTTATTATTTTAAAGATAACATTTTGAAATTAAAATTTCAAAATATCCACAGAAGTTCCGGTAGAGATAAATTTGGCAATTCCTGTATTAATTAAAGCAAAGATTCATCAAAGTTAATATACTGGCAAAAATATGGGACTTTACAAATAAATTTTATATTAGTATGAAAGTTTGAAATATACTTTATAGGCATATCATAAGAAGACAGAGAATATCCCAATTTGTCCATCAAATCAAATCAAAATCAATTATCGTAAATTTAATTAATTGGTACCTATATTATTTTTATCGTATTCAATTTAATTAATTGGTACCTATATTATTTTTATCGTTTTCGGTTTGAAAAAAATACCTTCACAAACGCGCATATGGAATATTTATAAAATATCAAAAACAACTGTTATTAAGACAGAAAAATAACGATAAGAATCTAACAAAGTAATAATATCTTCTTGGAAATGATTAGAAATATAATCACTACGAAATAAATTTTTAATGGATTACCAAATTTAATTAAAAATAAATTGTTAACTGACAGAATGAATTTTTGCTTTTCATATTATCGAGTTCTACGTTTCTTTCTTTTATGGTCCTATTCCTTATGGATTAGTATGTACCCCTAAGTATTGAGACTATGTCGAGAAACAATCTGCACTTGATTGATCTTGATGGGTTAAAGAGTTCTATAGAAATAGCTTCACAACTTAAATAAGACTTTAAAGAAGCCTAGTTTCTCCGATTTTTTCTGTTTATTTTTGAATTTTCAAATTTTATTTTTCTTTAGCTATTATCATATGCATTGCATGACATATTATCCTGCATTAGTAACAAACTGAGTCGTATGAAATTAAAATCATTTATACTGTACCATTCATTTAGATTTCTTACAGTTCCTTTTTGGATAAAAAAATGTATACTTTAAAGGGATACAATAATGACGTTATTCTACGCTAAAAATATTGCCCTTAAGTTTAAGACTATTATAGTTTTCATTTAACAAAATTTGGTTATAATGTGTAATAACGCTTGTGATTTAAGCACATTCATGTTGATTACTTTATCGTAAAAATATTTGGTAATATTAGCGACCCGCCCCGAATACCTAAAATATTCATTTATGTATCACGTTAAGTGGCTTTCCATCAGATGTCAAATCGACTCAGGAAGATTTCGGGAAGAAGCAATTAAGTTGTGTGCTTAAGATTTTTTTTGATATGTATTTCATCTTCATCGCAGCCCTGTGCCTTATTTTAATTGACAGAAATTTAATGATGTACTGTGACTTTTGTTTCTATCCTCCTCTTCTTTATTACTCTTCATGCCGAACATGTCACAATTAATATTTTTAAAATTCATATTTCTGGCTTTATTTACCTCCAAAAACCTTCTCATTCTTTATACTACTAATTTTAGAATTATTAACTGTGAAGGGTCTAATTTTATCGAAAACTCTGGAAATTATAATGATATTTATTTTACGTAATTACGTCGACATTGCTATTTTTAAAAAAAATATTCTGTATACGGACATATAATAAATTACATAACGGTTTTATTGCAATCTGAAAACTATTACTCAGAAAATATATATAGATTTTATTAAGATACATACGTATAAAGGTTTGTCTGAGTTCCTGATAAAACATATATACGTTTCTCTTTATTTCTAGGATTTGGTAGTGTTTACTGAGACTAAAAGACATTAATCGAGTACAATTATATTCTTCCATGTATTTCGAATAAGTTACGTTGGTTGCACTGGTGTGTTACAAGTAAACTTTTTTAGTAAGAAATAATATTACGGGAAGTCAAATCGAATACGATAAAAATAATATAGGTACCAATTAATTAAATTTACGATAATTGATTTCGATTTGATTTGATGGACAAATTGGGATATTCTCTGTCTTCTTATGATATGCCTATAAAGTATATTTCAAACTTTCATACTAATATAAAATTTATTTGTAAAGTCCCATATTTTTGCCAGTATATTAACTTTGATGAATCTTTTATTTTAGAGCTCTGTACTTCAAAAGAAAAAAGGAATCCTTATAGAATCACTTCGTTGTTTGTCTGTCAAGACCCTTTGTCTTAGAAACGCATATAGGTGTTAAGTTGAAATTGATATCAAATACTTAGGTCCACGATTCCCTGGAGTTATAAAAAAATCAAGCTTCTAAGTCAAGCAATAAAAAAATACAGCAGTTTACGCCGCCTATTTTCACACTTGCAATTAAATCAAAAGATATACGGTATTTTACATTAACCTAGAACCCAGATCTCACAACACAAGAAACAAAAATCCAAAATTTATAGTGATGTCACTTAAACAATTTCTTTAAATATGCATCTATAAAAGATATAGCGGGCAATATATTTAATTCTTAAAATTAACATTTTGTAAGTAGATTAATAGGAATATCATGTACCACTAAATGTTTACAAATAAATGGGTACAAAACCTTCGTAGTGCGAGTTCCACTCGTACTTGAGAGATTTTTTAAATATTGTTACAAATCTTATTTTATTTTTGGTCTTTCCTGATGAGAAAAAATTAGGATACCATTTTTAAGCGACGTTAATAACAAATAGATAATTTTCAAAATAAATTATTAAAATTCCATTCTTTTGTCTGATATACTAACAATAAAAGTAAAGTGAGAAAAAAATAATAAATCAAAATCGTTGCTAACGTTTTAATACGGTCGCGATACATCTAAACATAGAACACAAAATTCTTATAAGTTTAGAAAAGGTAAACAAATAATTTCGCCTGAAAATAGAATTATATTTATTTCCATTTTTTTTTCGTAGTTGTAGCAAAGTAATAACGCACACTATTTCACTGATAATCTAACCATATTATTCAGCATTTTTAGCATTCCCTTCAAAAGAAAAAAAAACGGAACCCTCATTCAGGCGTATTTTCATTAGTTCCTTTGCCACAACCATTTTCACGTGTCAAATGATTCGAAGAGAATATAAACAATTTTGGCATAGCGATAAAACATTTTGGCATAAATTTTAATAGTTAATATTCGAATAAAATATTTATATAACAGTTTTATGGCGGGCAGACATGGTAATAAAAAGAAGCTTTTTTTAATTTCATATATCGTGTTGGATGTCAATGGAAAACAATTGTATTACGGATTTCTGAGTTATTTCTTACTATAATTTGATAAAAACTTATATCTAGACATTTTGAAACCGTTTGACGTAGTAACCTTATACAGTGAAAAAATATATTATTCCACATATATTTTAATAATTACCACACGATAATATTTACAAAATTATTTTAGAGCGGAAAATGAACCAATATAATATGTTAAGTTTGGTTCATTGCGGAGTAGAGGCGGGAAAGTTGGACACATTAATAACAATCCCTGTTAATATAAATAATCATTGTATTAAACGTCAATAATTCAGCTTAAATAAACCTTTACATATCAATACATTCTTAACGATAAAGAGGTAAAGTAAAATTAAAAAGAAAATTGTCCTCTTTGTGGATTAAATAAAAAGTGGAAACCCTCCGTCTTTCCGACCAGGGTAAGTGAGATATATGCCGAAGTCAAGTAAGACGGATCATGGAGTATACGGTCCCTCTATACCTCTTTGAAACTTTACAAAAGTATGAGGCAAACGCACCTTCCTAGACCAGAAACAATAGCGATTTGCCTTTCTCCTAGTTTAGTAAAACTTTATCCATGCAGTTAACCTGATGCTTGTTGAAATATTTAAATGTTTGCTAGAGATGCTCAGGTGCATGAAATACAATTGTACGTAATTAACTGTTTGTCGGCTCATTTCTAGTTTTAAATTTTGTAGTTAACTGTATAAAGTCTATTCTCGTGAAATCGTAACAAACAAAGTCTATTTTCTGCATGTGTTACACCGGTAGATTTTCTTCGTCCGGGATAAAAATGGAACGAACCAAAGTTTTTCTCAGGAAAATTGGCTTGTGTGCATATGCACAATAAGGAATGCATATTTGAGAGAGGTTTCGCGCATGGATGAATATTTTGCTTCCCTTTCAACTTGACCAGGTATTTCTGAAGGCCAATTTCCAGATAATATTGCACCTTGAATCAACTTTCACTAATCGTTGAGTACGATGAATAAGTTATAATTTATCTTACCCCCCCCCCCTATCCATCTTACCCACTTCTTTCACCAATCGTCATACCTGATTCCATCTTGCCCGATGATTATCCTTCATTTCACTTATCCTCAGGCAAGATGGAATCGGGAATAAAATATCTTGCCTGCCCTATCCGTCTTACTCGCTCCTCCTATTTCTTGAATACAAACGCTCCCACGTGCACATGCACACGAACACGCACCCACTCACATGAGCATGCACATCCGCATGCATACACGCACAATATAAAATAAATTTTGACATGAAAAACCGCCTAGAAAAAACAGAAAAAGTACCCTTTTACATTCAAATCACTTCCTTTGATTGATGGTATAAAAGTGCCTACAAAAATTATAACAATTATTCACAATTTTCCATTTAACATTTTTCCGAAATCGGTGCAAAACAAACTGAGTTCATTAACTGTCACTAATATGAAAAATTTACTTACACCATTCCATATCCTAAAAAAATATTATCCATTATGTATACCTATATAAAACAAAGGTGAAATCAAATTAGAGAAAACAAATTATTTGTCATCGACTTAAAAAAAAAGATTAATAGTGAATTTTAAATAAGTATATGCTAGCATATTAGTATCTATTTTAATCTATAATTCAGAAAACATATTTTTGGAAAAAGACGGCATAAGACGGTTTTGTTTAATGTTTTTTTAAATAGCTTTCTATTACAATATTATTTTATTATAGTAAACCTTCGATACTACACGTGCTTTGATTTAATTATAACAATATCGGTATAATAAATAGAGTACTTCGATAAAGGGAAAACGCATGTTTAAAAAAATCTACGCATGATTTCAATAACTGTATTTCTAATTTCGCGTAATTAAGAGTACAAATGGAGAGCACAGCTATACCGATACCAATCACAAAGGTGATGGCCAAAAATAAATGGAAGAAAAAGCCTATGAATTGACAGATGTACGTCTTTTAAAATCAATATTCTATTTCGTGAATCATATTCTATCTATATTCTTAATTAATATATCTCTTAATTTATATTCTGTAAATAGTTCTAGGTGTCGCTATTACGGGTCTGAGTTCCGTTACAAATATGGCTATTTACCATTCATTAAATCTATATAATAAAAGTTAAGCTTGCAATTATTCTAAAACGAAATTCTACTTTTTCTTCCATTATTGTTAAAGTTCAGTTTTTTGTATCGAAACTCCAAATGGAACTAAATTTGACATCGATAAACTTTGCCTCCACCGCAACTTTAAAGCGAAGAAACAAGTTGTTTAAAACGAAGTTACGGCAGCAAGTTGTTAAAGAAATAAAAAAGCTATTTACTTTACAAAGGTTGGCCTTTAATTTATATTATACAAGTTCCCAAAGACGAAACATAACCACAGAATTAAAATGACATAGTTGAAATTGCGCATATCCTCAATATTATTTATTCAAAAATAACTTATCCTCTTTAGGCCGTGTTTGAAGAATATTTAAGTATTCGCATTAGGAATCTCGGTCGAGATGTAAGAACTTGTAACCTTCTTATTCGAGTAAGCTTTATTTGGCAACTCGAACGAAAAATTAGTTAATTTGCCATAGTTCGTATTTACAATATGGCAGAAGAATTTTTTTGTCTATTCAATATTTCTATACACAAAAATAGATCCACAAAAGTTCTAAGTAAGTTAAAATTAAAATAAAGCCAATGATAAAGGGAATAAACAAAATTCAATATTATGCAACGAAAAAAACGAAATATCGTCTGAGAAAACTAAAAGCTTATTGCATATTAGGTGTTATCATAAATATTTATTTTGTAAGATAATATGGGGAGTGATATGGACCAAGGCATTTTTTTTCTTGAGAAATATAATTTATTTGCAATGAAAAATAGGGAAAAAACGAGAGATCTAAAATTAAAAACAACTATTCCCTTGTTTGAAATTTCTCCTTTTCATAAAAATAATTGGTAATCGTTTCCGTAATAGCTCATTAGAAATAAATTCATGAGAAATATAACTACAAGCAGCTGAGATTCATGCTCTTACTTTTCAGTCAGTGGAACATAAATGATCGTGCAAATTCAGTTTTTATTGTTACTATGAACAAAATATAGAAAAGGCTTAGAAGTTCATGCATTTTTTAATAAAAAAAAGTATTGTGCTATGGATATTAATGTACTTCTCATTCGTTTAAATATCTATACAGGTGTTGTTGTAAATAGTTTTCAAACTGAAATTATATTTAGGCCAGGACGAAATTCATTAGAATTTAATTTCACTTTATGTCATACCTATGTTTTGGTGTTATACTACAGACGAAGAATTTGTATACATGTACATACTCACATATACGTATATATATATATATATATATATATATATATATATATATATATATATATATATATATGTATATATATACATCAAAATAGAAGGTTGTATGGATCTTAAAAAAAAACTTTTTAAATTATGTGTAAGATAATTTTAAAAATGTCTATAAAATCATAACAAGTACATCGTATTAATTTGTAATTTAATTACCAATCTCCATAATAATAATAAACATTTTAAAAAAAATAATACGTATTATGTACAAAAATTAATACAATAGTTGCACAGGGTAGTATAACAGATAGAGAGTAGATAAATTTCAAGTTTTTTGCATGTAGCAATTGGTAGTTCCCGAGTATCCTCCATTCACACACGGGCTTTGATGCCCGACATTGACAACACAACGATATTTGAAGATGGTACTATATATCACGTCGCCATCGATCTCTATATTATCACTGTTTGCTATATTGCCTTCCAACCACGCCTAAACATGATCCGCGGACGTTTGGATTATCACTGGAAGCTGTACGCCCAATGGATTAGCTCTGTATTATTTTTGATGTGAAACATCTATAAGCGCAGGTATAAACCGAATCGTTGGCGTGGCGACGCTTGCCGTGGCGACGGGTAGCCACGCTATACTAAGGTATATATATATATAGTCTATATGTAGTAGAGTGTACAGTATGGCGACGTGTCGCCATGCGCAACCGACTACGGGACCTCCTCTTCACTTAGTTCAACGCTGTTGTTGACTACTGTACACATAACCTGTTCTTTATTATTTTTGTATTAATTGTAAATAAATGTTTATTAAATAAAGTCACCATTTTCTGTAAGAAATTCGTAATACTTTATTTTTTCATTATGCTATATTTAGTTCCTGTTACTGTAATAATCTTGTCTTTTATGCATATTACTTGTACGAACACAATGTTTCACATCTGCCAGGCGTCCCGTGACGGCTCATTTCTTTTTTTTCATTTTAATTTCGCTGCTGTCGTAGCTCACGCATTAGATCGATCCTTATATTTTTAAGTTCTTCGAATTCCTTTAGACGCGACCTTTCTTCTGATTTACGTTTTTTTTATAATTCTGAGTATATTTACCATATTTGCAACATATCATTTTTTTCCACTTAATACCGTTAATACCTATTCCGACAAATATTTTTATTCTCTCACTTTGTATCCTAGTAGCACCCCGCAAGCTCGTCTCAATGGTACCCAAATCAACATACAGCTTAAACGCCTTTCTACGCTACATTAATTTGTAATTTGATATAACGCTAATTCGCAGCAGTCACATGCATGTACCTGCGCTATTTCGATGACATCATAGGCAAGAAAAATACTACGTTACTAATATGTACAAATATGAACTCTCCGTTATAGGTTTAACCATTGGTAATGCATTATTAGTCTTTTAGTTATTAGCGATTTCAATCTGATGGTATAATAAGAATAACATAAGAAATTTCAACCTGCTGTTAGTGTACATAACGAATAAAGGTTTTCATATCAAAATACCGTTTCATTTTGTATATCTAAAGTAAGATGGTTTTAAAAAGAAATATTATGATGATGAAATAATGATGATAAATGGACTGAAAAATATATTTATTCGTTTTTATCTTTAAAACTTTTAAAGTAAAATTCTAAAAAAAACTATTCCAAATTATTCTAAATTTCGAGGAATCCACCACAATTTTTCACCTGTGCCAGATATACCTGTCTATATATTTACGGGGTAAAAAGCAAAAATTACGTAATACTTTAACATAATGCCATGTTGCAATGCTAATGCATATAATTTGAGTACATTTTAAGCCTCTCAGTGTAATTTTACTTATTTTAATATAAAACTCATGACTACAAAGACAGAATAGTAGAGTATTCAGTGATTGTGTTCTTTGTTATCTTGCTTCTGAAGCAAATACTGAGGCAGCACTTTGTTAGATATAGACATTGATGAAATATAACAGAATTGCACGTAGCGACTTCTGTTATATATATATATATATATATATATATATATATATATATATATATATATATATATATAAGGCATGCACTTTTACACACCACCGACACGATACAATGGGAGAGAGAGAGGAGAGAGAGGGAGCTATTTATGAAAGCTGAAAAAGAGCGCTGCGTCAAGCATGTATGATCGCTTAGCGAAATAACGTATTCCCCGCGAGAGCATTCGCGCCCCGCACCCCAGAGTCAATAAAACAGTATCCACCGTTGGCGCGTTTCGCAGTTTGCCATCGACCATCGTGGGGCGCAAAGAAGGAGCCCTCCGGGTGCTGCGTTCCGAGGCACGAATTGCAGGCTTTCCACTTTACTGCCGAAGGTAAGGCGATGTGTCCACTATGCAATCCGAGAAGTTACGATGCGTGGTCCGCAGCCATTGTTTGCTGTGTATTGGCTCTTGTTTGGCATTGTCTTAACTATTTAATTATTTAAATCGTCTTCCGCGATTAACATTATGTTGCTATTTGGTAAGAAGCGGTAAGTACAGTTGCAGGACTCCCCCTTGATGGACTGCACACCCGAGCGGCGAGACGACTGGTAGTTTAATAACTGAACCTCGCAGCTAGGCGAGTAGATCGGTACCAGGTTATTCAATATTCGCACCGGGCATCAAGTCGCTACCTCGAATATGCCGTTATTGTTTTTCCTATGGTTCTCGTATTTTCGATGCCTAAACACTACGTGAGCCTACTGAAAATATACGAGCTGACTGACTATGTACGAGCGAATGTTTTGGGTCGACCCTTCATATATTCATTCGGTGTTGGGTAGACTGACTTGATTGAGCAATAAGTTGCTCTGTTGAGCTAGCAACTCTATTGCTCAATTACCTGTGCCTCGACTATTTTGATAAAGTCGAGCGTTAACGAGTTTGATATTGTCTCCACTCGGCTGAAAGTATCGGCGATGACGTCGTCGTAATGAACTCGAAAATGAAGAGTAGCTGCCTCATTCTCTTTGGTGTTCCGATGGGCGATGATAGACTATCGAGGATATAGGTGAGCGGCTTGTGGTTGGTGAAAACAATAAGTCCCCGCTCTTCGAACACATTTCTAGTGTTTAACAGGCATATATATCGCAAACAGTTCACGATCAATGGTACTATATTACTGTTGGGTAAACAAAAATTCTTTTGAGAAGGAACCAAGCAGTTGCCACTTATCATCGATATGTTGCTGAAGTACAGCTCCGCTCGACAAGTTGGATGCGTCGAAAAATAGTGCAATGATGCCTTCTGCCAGGGGTGAGCGAGTAAGGTTGAGTTTTTGACACTGGCCTTACTTGTTTCGAACGCTTGATTCTCTGACGGTGTTCATTCAGTTAATATATTGTCTCGCTTTTTTGCATCATGAAGGAACGTATTTAGTGGCGCATGAAATAATGCGTGTATATTTTCTTGGTAGTAGTTGATCATACAAAGAAAACGTTGAAGTTCGTTGATGGTTTTTGGGTTTATGAAGTCGTTAATGGCTTTGATCCTTTCTTCCGGGGCTTCATGTGGGATACGTAATACACGATACCCGAGAAATTACATAAGCTCATGAGGAGTTACCTACCCTTTGCCAAAATTGCACTTTCAGGGGTTTATGGTAACGCCATTTTCATTCAGCTTCTGAAGTACCACTTCGAATTGTTGATGGTATTGGGCTTCGTTCTCAGATGTTATCAAGAAATCTTCGATGAAGGAAAAGATAAAGTCAATCCACAAAGTACCATAGAGTACCCCGTTGAAACGTTTATTTGTTAATTAATAAGTTTATTAGTTATATATAAAACCTATGTAAGTTATTGAATTAAAAATATTGACAACACTTTGAAATTTTAAACAAGTTGAGGATACAATGTAAGATTATAGGGATGTGCTACATTTATTTTATTTCCCGTTGCTTATTGCCAATATGGCAATACCCTGCGTTACGACTAATTTAAGTTGCCACAATACGCGTTAAGTTCATGAAAAATCTATACGACATCGACGTATCTCTAGCATTAATAGTTTCCATAATAGTCAGTAGGAAAAGGTAGCAATTGTTATGTTAATTTCATTTCAGATAGTTTTCGACTGGAATGTTGCTCCAATATGAAAAACATATTGTGGGTTAAGTCCTTTTGCATCAATATGTTTATAGTTGAATTTGCTAGTAAAACCATATACGTCTTTTTGATGAAAAATCAGAACATATGTATCGGACCACAACTAGAGATACTGCTTTATCACGGCTGAATTGTAATTAAAAGACGTTATTTGTTTGTCAAACTAGTGTGTATTTGGCGCACAAAGTGGTAGCTTCTCTTCGTGTTTTTAATTAAACCTGTGGATTTTGTTGGAGTTACTAGTATAAGAATATATGTAAATCTTGAAATGAAACGAGGTGAGTTTTTGCGTAGTTTAGTTATAAATAATAATGCGCTTAATACTGATAAGTTTGATAAAATTGCAACATAACCTCAAAATATTTCTCTCTCTTTACTTTCGTCATTTAAAATCTAAAGTTTTAACAAATTGGTTTTAGGTTACGACTGCAAAACAATTCCCACTTCTGTGGAGCCAGATAAAAACGGTGGCACCCGTGATATTTTAACAGGTAAATTTCACAAATTGCAACTTATGTGTAGCTTCCTACACTGTAAGGGGGTAGAGGGTAGAGGGAATGAGGAATGGGACGGTAGAGGTTTCCTAAGTAGTGGGAGGATAGGGTAGCCAGGAAGAATACTTTACTCTTATTTTTAGTTATTTATTTTGTTATGGTACTTCACAGCGTACTTCACAGCTTAGCTTACTTCACAGCTTACAAAGTTTATTGTAGGTATAATTAGGTAAGTGTATGTGTAAGTGTGCATGTGTGTATGTGGATTATGTGTATACTGTTAACAAACTTGTTTAGGTGTATGTCAAACCGAATTATTTATTAAAAGGCGACCCCTACAGTTTTATTTGTATTAAATGGGGTTAATACATGTCTTATATTACTTTTGGATAATGTTGCTTTCTAATGCTAATATAATTATTAAAATTGGTTTAGTAGTTTTTGACATTTAAAAATTAGCTATGTGTAACTTATTATCTATATATCGGAAAAATGAAGGGTTCTGTTACATGTGGAATGAAACACTTGAGATTAGCAGCTGTTTGGTTTTATTGAAATTACAGTTAAACTAAAACAATTCTTTTTTGTGTAACGGATCATTTGGTTTCACTTGTACTGTGTGTGAAAATTAAAGGTAAACTCAACAAAAAAAATGTTATATTTGAAGTCAATCAAAATGAGATATTGGATTTTAAAATTCTGATGAACTGTTTACCAAAGACGGATTTTAGTATTGACAGCACCAAAATTAAACGGAATGAGGTCAGCCATATAAAATTTTGCAATAATTCCATTAAAGTGCAGATTGGATATTAATTGTATATGGAAGATGCTATTTTGATTGACTTCTTTAACAAACCAGAAAAACGGAAAAGCAGAAAAATAATGGTACTTTTTACATACCCTACCGATCTAAACATTGCTTATAAATAAATTATTTCCGTCTCATTATTCAAATAAAAAAAATCTCATGTAATTATGTAAAATGAATGCAATCCTCATTAAGTATCATGATTACTACAAAAACTTAAAGTGTATATCTAACAAGAAGAATAATTCAGATTAATAAAGAATAAGGATGACAGTGTGATTTTAAAAAAAAATTTTTTGACTAATTGAGTAACTGATAGTTTAACAAATGTTGAAACAGTCAATTTATTTATGCCTATTTAAGTATCTTTGGATTATTTTTCAAGTATATTGTTTAAGTTTAAGTTTTATAAAACCATAGACATCTCTCGCCTATTTAAGGCTAAACGTTATGAGCAGAAAAACAGACCTGTCGATTATTGTTTAAATGCCAGAAAATGTGATAAAAGATGGATATTGATATAATAGTGATTTCATATATCAGTGATTAAGAAGACTTTTAATTACAAATAGTATCAAAGGATTTAGTTTTTATATCAATTAAAAAATAAATGAACAATCACATATATTTCACTGACATTATATTTTACATTACAAATCATAACAATGATTTACTTCCTTTATGAGTACCACCTTTCTATATTGACAAGGTTGTAAATCACTACAACCTTTTTTCAGTTGAAGTTGTCCAAAACCTTGCGTTTAAAATAAATATTTAACCATATTTAATTTATGCAACAACTAATTTTTCAGCAAACCTAATTTTTTTTTGTAAAACAATTCAAACCTAAAACTACCACCTTTTGGTATATCATGATAATTTACTGAACTAATGTTATAACTGAACTATTATTAACTGATTTATTATGTTGAACTATTGTATCGATATTTAATAAAATCATTTTTCTATATAACGTAGGTTTCTTTCTTAGAAATTATATTATTTATAAATTTATTGTCCTATAAGATATATATATATATATATATATATATATATATATATATACATATATATATATATATATGTGTGTGTGTGTGTGTATATATATGTATATATATATATATATATATATATATATATATATATATATATATATATCCTAGTAATAATTTCCAATAAACCATTTAATTTTATATACAAGGATACAGGTATATATGATATAGCATAAGTAGCTAAAGACATTGAATAATTTAAGAATTAGATAAGTATTATTCATTTTCAAACATTTCCTCATAAATCTGACCGTTCAGTAAACACTACTTTAACAGTAACGAGAATAAAGCATTTAGTCCACTTTATTTCAAATATAGTAGAAAATATTTTACGATTTGCTAATTTGTTACTGTGTGCCTTAACAACTAAGCTATGGTCATAAATATTTGGAAATATATAAAACTATGTGGTTTTTGAAATACAATACTCATCGAAAAAATGGAATGAGTATGTAACATTACTTCGCGAGACTTTCAAAACATTCTCTGCTGGGAACAGTGAGCGTCCATTGTATGATAATGAAATATATATTAAAGTGTGTAAGTTGGTAATGTGGTTCCCTAGTTTGATGTTGTTTATTAAGGTAAGAATTCTTTATGCTGATATTGGTTAGGTAAACTAAATAATTATTAATGAATGCGTATGAAGAACGGTTAATAAATGAACTCGCGGTTTAAAAAATAAATGCCTATTCATATAATTAAACTTTGCTGTAAGCCTATCTAGATACTGAAAATATTTATGAAATAAGTATAAAGGGCACATAATAAAAGTAACGGAATAAAAAATTATCTGTTTTGGAATTTTTTACTGTTTTCTGTTGCGTTGGTTTGAGCACATTACCTAAATCTACTGACTCAATTCAGGTGTGTTTTTTTTTTCTTTTTTGACAAAAATAGGGGTTAACTTAAAGTCACATTTAGTTCTATTTTATCAGAGTCAATTAAACTACTTAACTGATAAAGGATTTCAAAATTTTACAAAAATAATTTTTAATTGCATTAGTAGAAACTTAAAAAAATAAATAAATTGTTCCAATATTAATATTATTATATTATAAATAATTGCGAAATCAATATTAACTTGTTACTAACATTAAACATTTGTTTAACAAACGAACTGTTTAAATGAAATTTAATTGACCAATACGTGGTAAAACAGTATGGGTTTCCGGTCAGTTACTTCTGATAATATCTCAATTGCAGGTGCCTTAATATTTCTTCTGTAATAACATAAAGCTTTATTGAGTTTTTATTTCTTTTTATATTTTTGTTTCTGAATAACATTTCGTTACTTGTTAGTTGGACATTAATTTTTTAATGCTTTCCTCATTTTTATACTTTCTAAATAATATATGTCCTAAATTATAAATTCGACTTAAAAGGAATACCATTATTAAATTATATCATGGAAGTCATTGATTTTAGCAAAGATAATATATTTTAATTTTAATATTAAACTAGTCTCCTCTAATAATTTATCATTTTTAACGTTTTATTCGCAGTATCCTTTGGAAAATTATAAAACTTTTCCAATACTTAATAGGGAAATATTTTTTTTTTATTGGATCTAAAATGGAAAAAAGCGAGCTTAGCACCACATTGAGTCCCGTTAATAATTTTTGTGATGGAATTGTCAAATTATTAAGTCGTATGTAGTCAGTACTAGAGGCAATATCTTATCTAATACATTAACATATTCAAAAAAAATATTAAAAAAGCTGAACGTGCATTAATATTTTCTGGTCTGGTATAATAAAATCGTTGCTTTATCTTAATTAGGTTATCAATTCAATATCCTAATATCGTGTCAACTTCCAGTGAATTTATAATGAAAAATTTCCATTAAATTCTATAAAATAGATGTCAAATTTTTAACTATCGGCAAAGAAACCATCACAGCCATTTATTCTGTCTCTTATCAACTGTGCGAGTAAAACGTAAAGAAACAAATTAATGGAAGCAGGAAAACAGAGAATAGAGTTATAAATCAAATAAACTGTTTGCTTTTGTAGTTATAAATTTAAAACAAAAAGGAAAATAGGGCTGACAGGCCTAAAAAATACTTAAATCATTTTAATGTATTATGAACATAGCATACTATTAAAGTATTACATAAATTTTGTTTATTACTATGTAAATATATGGGCTGGTATATCTTGCATAGGTAAAAAATTGTCATAAATTTCTCGAAAGTATGAGATTTAGAAACATTTGCAACGGTTTTTGAACTTTCAAATAATAATTTTTTTCGATGATTTTTTCTTTATAAGTTTCGTTTTTTTTTTTCATTTTCTTTAAAAGTTTTCGTTTTTTCTTTAAAAGTTTAAAGAAACGAACAAGGGGAGATGTATTTTTGAGGTCATTTATTATCGTAACATCATCACCATAACATTTATTATTTATACTATCTAAAATTAAGGGTATTTCGACTTAAAAACCTCTATCACCTCAATAAGTACAGTGAAAGTAAATAGAATTTTCTTACGTTACAAATTAAAATCAGATTTAAATGGCTAATAACTAAGATACTAATAATGCGTTAACAGTGGTTGAGTCTACAACGCATAGAATATGTCTGTGCGTAATTGTCAAACTAACTTATTTTGCTCATGACGTCATTGAATTAATATAGGTACATGCATGTGATTGTTGTAAATTAGCATGGTGTAATATTATAAATTAATGCAGCGTGAAAGGACTTTTAGCTAATATATTAATTTGGGTGCCATTGAGAAGAGCTTGCGGAGTGCTACAAGGATACAAAATTAAAGAAAAACTAATGTTTTCCGAAACATATTTTATCGGTATTAAATTGAAAATTACAAAAGCAAATTTAAAATGTTTTAAAAAATATAATAGTAGGAATAAATAAATAGGCTCTGAATTATAGAAAACGCAAATCAGAGAAAATTTGACGTCGATAGGAATTCAAGAAACCTACAAAAATTACGATCGAGCAAATACCGGAGGTACAGTAACATTGAAATTAAAACGAAAAAAGAACACAAAGACATTACATCGCTAGCCCATCGGACACACAGAGTTCAATGTTAGTCCAAACGTTCACGGATCATGTGCAGGCGTCGTTGGAAGGCAATATAGAAAATAGTGATAATATAGAGATTGACAGCAACGTAACAGCGTCAGACGAGTTTGTATTGCATTTATCAAATATTGTTGTGTTGTCAATGTCGGGCATCAATGCGCGTGCGTGAATGGAGGGTACGGGACGGTAGCTACTAGTAATTTATATTTTTATTTAGTTTTTCCTTATTTTTATTGTTAATAAAATATTTGCCAACAAAAAAACGTACAAACTCTGTATTACTCCTCTTTTTTCATATTCATGTTACAAAAGAAATATTTATGATAACACCTAATATTCAATATATTTGGCGACAATTTTGTAGAAATTCATTATTCATAATTGAATGAAACTACGTGATGTAGTATTATTCCTACTTTATTTAATTTCTTTACCACGACCTAGGTTTCGTTGTATTACATCTTCAGGTGGTATCTTTGCTGATTAGAATCTTTGCTAATAGCCTACCTGAAGATGTTGAAATACTATGAAACCTAGGTCGTGGTAAAGAAGTTAAAGAAAGTAGAAATAATACTACATCACGTTGTTTCATTTTATTGCGAATAACACCTAACATACCAGAAGTTTTTAATTTTCTTGGACTATATTTCTTTTTCTTCCTTATAATTTAGCATATTCCTTTTAAATTAGACTTAATTTTAATGTAAACTTACTTAGGACTTTTGAAGATTGGGTTTCGTATATAGAAAGATTAACGACACAAAAAATTTACTACGCAATATTATTCATAAAAACTACTGCAAACAAATTAATTATTCGTTCGAATTTTCAAATAAAGCTTACTCGAATAAGAGAACTAAAACTTCTTATATCTCGACCAAGACTCCTAACGCAAATACTTAAATATTCTTCAAGTACGACCTAAAGGAGGATAAGTAATTTTAAGATGTTGTATCATATAAATTAAAGGCCGGCCTTTACTTAATTTATACTTTTTTTTTCTTTAACAACTCGCGGACGTAACTTCGTTTTAAACAATTTGTTACTTGGCTACGAAGTCGCGAAGGAGGAAGAATTTAACGACGTCAGATTTGGTTCCATTTAAAATTGTGATTAAAAAAAATTAAATTTAACGACATTGCTTAAAAAATAGCAATTTATTTCATTTTATAATAATTCCAAGTTTAATACTTATTCTGTACGATTTACTGGTTGACAAGCTCTTTTATTTTTGAATTAAATTATTGGCATAAAGGCATTATATAATTAAAACAAATTATGCTTTAAGATAATAATTTTTTTAGGTAAAATTATATGTTTGAATTTTTTGAAATGTTTTTTCTTTGTATGGACATACATTTTGGGTATGGAAATATATATTCCAATATATTCCAATATATATATATATATATATATATATATATATATATATATATATATATATATAATAGCGCGCTAGTAATATTTATAGAAAATATGTGTTAAATAAACAGAGATAGAATAATATAAATAGAGATAGAATATAATCTGCGCAATAGAATATTTATTTTAAAAAAGTACATCTATCAAATCTTAAGCTTTTTGCTCCATTTCTCCTTGGCCGTTACGTTTGCACTCTGAAAATTTTCTTTTTGAAGTCGGGGACTAATGTGATATCTCTAACTTGGTTTCACCTTTGTTTTACATAGGTATAGTGAATATAAATTATTTTTGTATAATATCGAATGGTATCCGATTTCGAAAACAATAGTAAATGAACATTTTTGGATGATTCCTAGCATATTAGCACATATCTTTATACCGTCAATCAAAGGAGATATTTTGAAAATAAAAGGGAACTTTTTTACTTTGTTCTTCAAAAAGTGTGTATGTGTGTGTGTGTGAGTGTGTGTGCCTGTGTACTGTACGGCGTGTGTGTCCATGTGCGTTTGTGCGCATGTGCGCGGTGCGTGTGTGCGCGTGTGCATGTGATTTTACAAGGGTTTGTTCTTATTAGGGTATCATAACCATAAGTCTGAAACCAAAGGGATTATAATGTGTCATAAGAACGAATAGAAAGGCAAATTGATCAAACGAAACAGGAGTTCCGTCATTAAAATAAACCCAACCATTTACAAGTCGAGAAAAATATGTCCAGATAAATTATAATTCAACCTGTAAATATATATAAAATTGTATTACGTTTTCAAAACTGTAAACAAAACACAAAAATTTTACGTAAAAAATTCATTTCAGTGGAATATTTTTGTTGCTACTTTTTGAATTCTGTAGCAAATCTCATTCAATTCATCTGTTGGTGCTTTTTACAATTTACCGCTAAATTCACATTTTAGTGAATAGTTAATACAAAATAAAAAAAAGACAATTTTTATAAAGCAAAAGAATAATGACAATGAAAAAGTAATGATTGCGCCATAGATTAGTTATTCTTTTATATATATATATATATATATATATATATATATATATATATAATTTTTTATAGGTTTCTTTAAATTCTATTTTAATTATAGATTATATATTCTGCTTGGTTTGAGATATTATAAAAAAGAAATAGAGTTTTTAAATATGAATAAATTTTTATAGGTTTGCATAAAAGAAGTAGCGAAGAAACCTATAGATTGAAACTAAATTTTAAATGAGAATTTAGTAGAAACATATACCACATAGGAGGAAAATTTGCATCAAGTCCAGCAAAGCAAGTTACATTTCAATGAGGGACCAAATTTGTAGCGATTAGAAAGAGTAAAAAAACCATAGAACAAAAAGCACCATAGACATAAATACATACTACATAATATTTTAAAAGTTTTTTCCACCTTTTCACTGAAAATGTTTTGCATGCTCGATACCACTAGTTATCGACGGCGATAATCGCGGGTATAATTAATAATCTGGAATATATATAAAGTTTGTACGGTGCATTAAGCGAAATGGCCCTGATACCGAAAAATTATTCAAATATTACTAAGGAAAAAGACTTAAAAATGTGCAAACTGAAGTTAGATAAGTAAATTTTCAAATATTTAAATAATTTTTTTTCAATTGTTTAAATAAATTAATTTTTATTTATTAAATATGTCTTAAGGACGTTACTGATTAGGAATAACAATTATTATGAAGTTCTACCCCTGTAAGGTACACGAAAGAAAAATTGGAATCCTATAACATAATGCAACGTGCACAAAAAGCGCTCAAACCTAGTAGTTATAGATGAGTTTTTTAAACGCATTCTCATAAGTAGATCAATGAGGGTAATCGTTTATTCCATATTACTTCGAAACTCGAACAAATGCATTAGAAATTTTTATTTAATCAAATAATCATATTTGAGCGCCACAATATCGTTTTCAGTTTTGGTCACTGATTAAAATGTAACTCTGTCTAGTGCTGCTATCTCTTCCATTTGCGAATTCGGAAATATTGGCATGAAAATATAATTAAAACAACAATTACAAACCATTGCAAAGAAGTAAAATTAACTTTTATAGTTACAATTGTGAAACCAAATAGATATTGGGTATAAAAAAATACTGTTCGTTTGCTAAATATTACTTGTTATCTAAAGTAAGAACCGTTCCATTATTTTCTGTTGAGACGTTTCACAATTTTAACAAATTGCAAACGTTTATGTGCAGACAGCAAATACATACTAAAAGGAAAAAATTATTATGATATCGTAACTTTTAAACTTTCTTAATAATAATATTAATAATAAATGTCAAAATAATTAACAAGCTATAATGTGACAAAATAAAATATCTGAGATTGATTCTCAGAAGTCAACAAAATATAGAAATATATTAACATACATTTTCTGTGACAAAATCAATGTCATGAACAAAATTTTTGTTTCACATAGTTGAAATTTGGCAAAAGAAAAGAAATAGAAGGGAAACAATAGACTGGAAACAACAAAATGAAATATTACTAGTTATTATTAAATAACAGTAACATAAGAAACAGTATATAAGATATTATTAAATAAGAGTAACATAAGAAAAGAAATAGAAGGGAAACAATAGACTGGAAACAACAAAGTGAAATATTACTAGTTAGTATTAAATAACAGTAACATAAGAAACAGTATATAGGATATTATTAAATAACAGTAACATAAGAAAAGAAATAGAAGGGAAACAATAGACTGGAAACAACAAAGTGAAATATTACTAGTCATTATTAAATAACAGTAACATGAGATACAGTATATAGGATATTATTAAATAACAGTAACTTAAGAAAAAAAATAGAAGGGAAACAATAGACTGGAAACAACAAAGTGAAATATTACTAGTTATTATTAAATAACAATAACATAAGAAACAGTATATAGGATATTATTAAATAACAGTAACATAAGAAAAGAAATAGAAGGGAAACAATAGACTGGAAACAACAAAGTGAAATATTACTAGTTATTATTAAATAACAATAACATAAGAAACAGTATATAGGATATTATTAAATAACAGTAACATAAGAAAAGAAATAGAAGGGAAACAATAGACTGGAAACAACAAAGTGAAATATTACTAGTCATTATTAAATAACAGTAACATGAGATACAGTATATAGGATATTATTAAATAACAGTAACTTAAGAAAAAAAATAGAAGGGAAACAATAGACTGGAAACAACAAAGTGAAATATTACTAGTTATTATTAAATAACAATAACATAAGAAACAGTATATAGGATATTATTAAATAACAGTAACATAAGAAAATAAATAGAAGGGAAACAATAGACTGGAAACAACAAAGTGAAATATTACTAGTTATTATTAAATAACAATAACATAAGAAACAGTATATAGGATATTATTAAATAACAGTAACATAAGAAAAGAAATAGAAGGGAAACAATAGACTGGAAACAACAAAGTGAAATATTACTAGTTATTATTAAATAACAATAACATAAGAAACAGTATATAGGATATTATTAAATAACAGTAACATAAGAAAAGAAATAGAAGGGAAACAATAGACGGGAAACAACAAAATGAAATATTACTAGTTATTATTAAATAACAGTCACATGATTTCAGTCACAGAATATAAATTAGAAATATATTATACATAGTAATTAGACTTCCTGTAAAATTCAATCAAAAAGTTAAGTGTTTGTCGAGAAATTTCACCATTTACTATCACGTAATTCCTTAATCTTAATTGTATAGTGCAATAGTGAAAAATTTTAGACATCATCTAACTTTTTGCCTTTAAAACCTATTCAATTACTATGCATACCATGAGACGATGTACATACCTTATGTAAGTTCGATGCAGGCTATAAACGTCACACGATTTTAAAATCAAGAAGAGGGTTCAATGAATATTCAGAAGGCGCTCGGTATGCGGCCGTTGAGAATGGATGCTTGTCATTTTATTATCTCCAATGAATATGCATGAGATGACATTAACACACGCAAATAACATTTCTCTTAAAGTTACTTTAATTGAAAAATACTTTTACGTAAACTTACAATAGCAAACGGATGTGGATATTGCTTTTTATCGTGATACAATTGTAGGACTGTTATTAGAAAAGTTGACTTAGATAATGTTGTACTATCATTTTACAACGAATATAGTAGTGTAAACCTGATGTTAGAGTTATGAGAGTTTTACACATAAAAAAATAGATATAAAATGCATTAATGATATGAATTATAACAGTAAAAACTCTGTTTTATTTTTTTTAATTTCTAATACGTATGTAAGAAATGAGGAAATTTCTCAAGACGATAATCTACTGAGTACTAAACATAAGCGCCATCAAATTCAACTGATATTTTTTAAAAATTTTTAATTTTACTATACTGTATTTTAAGACATCTTAGATCCATTACATGCAAACAATTCGCTGTTCCACAAAAGTTAATGAATCTATATGTCCATAAGTAATATTGATATCGCAACGGTCGCAAACATTTATGTGCTCCCTATAAAATTTATATTAAACTTTTGCCAAGTCAGTAGAAACACTCAATGGAACTGTAACCTAGAATGACAAAATATTGGGAATACTTACTTCAATGTTGCGATTTAAAGTTCTGTTTTTGAAAAAAATTATAAACGGAATCTTTATCATTGAGACAATGCTAGAGCTACACTAATAAAAGTATGGCACGGTCAGAACTTAATACTAAATCAACCAGCCTTGTATTAAGTTGTACGATTGTGGTTCACGATTGTACGATTGTGGTTCAAAAGGAGCAGATTACCAGAGTCAAAGCAGGAATATAGCAACCTCCAGAAACTGGGCTCTGAAATAACCTAACCATAGTTACGGCATTAATGCAGTACTCGTCTTTGTATAGAGCCCCACGGGCTGGCTCTATACAACAACGTCTATGTCAACAACTTTCTAGTGCATGAAAAAATAATATAACAGTTTTTTTCCTTTATTCTCGCAAATTTAATTAGCACGAATAGCCCATTTTATCTCCTTTTCTAATTCAATTAATTTCCTTTATTTTATATGGGCAAACGGTTTAAAATTTTGGTGGTATAATTTAAGGTCAGAATAAACTTCAGAGTTAGAAAACTTATCGTTTTATTCATTTTGCTTAATACTATCAAATCGAAAAAAAACCATTGTCAATCTTATGCTCCCTTCAAGTTTCATGAACCGTCGTAAATACATATATGTACTTACATGTGTGCGTATACAGATATTTCAATGTAATGACTGCTTATCCATTCACAGTTCCTTGGAAAACACTTTCCTTCCTTTATTTTCATTGACTCCTAAATGATAAAACAATACTTGCATCACTTTTATGTTAGTATAAACAAGTGTCTTATAAAGTCACCACGTCTTCAGAAAACTGTCGACTATTATACTTTGAAATTTAAAATATTTATGCAGCTATGCGCTTCGTATGTTTTCTATTAGTAGGTAAAGAATAATTACTAAGAATAATTGTACTTAAAGAATAATTGTGTAAAGAGATTTTGAGTACGCTAATTTAATGCAAAAATTTATATTACTTTGCTTTCGACCATATGGACAAGTGGAAGCGCGAGTTATAGTGATTTTTAAACAATTTTTTACCCAAGTTAATTCCAGACATATTGCTGAAAATGACAATAAAAAGTTTCTTATTTCTCCGCCTTTCTCATCTCCAGATAATTAAAGGAATATTTCAAAAATAATACAGTAAGCACAAGTCAACGTAAATGTTACCAAAAAACTATGGTCTAGGTTACAGTTCTTAATAGTTTTGTGTGATATTCAAAATTATGACGGCTGTGAAATATAAACTAGGCGATGAGATAACACGTTTTAATGTCGCGTTGAAAAATAATATTATTATTTCCATTCAAAAATATAATTATATATAATACTGAAAATTGTATTCAGAAATACAAAAAATCTCACAGGAAAAAATTGTTTTTCTGTTTTCTGAAATTTTACCCATTGCTATTTCTTTGCAAAAATAAAAAAATGCGGGATACAGATTACTAAATAAAAATATTTATTACAATGTCAATGAGGCGAGAAACAATTTTTTTCACATTCTGAACTCTTGTCTATAAGTTTTATTGGAAGTTTCTCGCAACTTTTTTTTATAATTTTACTTTACCTTACCAGGAAGTTTCCTCGAAATATAATTTCAATCCATTTAATATGTAATTTGCTATGTGTATATATATATATATATATATATATATTTATTTTTTTTTATAGTACTTATTTTATTTCAATCAAAAGTTAGAAACCTCAGAGTGAGATAGATGAAGGAACAAATGAACGTGTGACGTTCTCACACAAATGTTGTCTCTTTAATTGAATTCCTTCAGGCATGGAACACAAAAAGGCAAAAAATTTAAATTCTTTTACTAGATTTATAAAAACTAGCTTGACCCAGACCTCATTATATTTTAAAATGTTTCTCGTAAACCAAAGAAAAACAGAAAAAGTAGCCAATATAAAATGCAAGTATAAAACTAGTCCGCTTTTAATATAAAATTTCTTTACTTCACTTATTTTCGTCGCTTTATTTTATTTCGGAAGCAATTATAATTGCGCCCCGAGCTGCTTCCCTTTGTTAAATTTCGTCTCATCATTTGCGACACAAAATATACCCTAAGGAATGCAAAAATAAACCATTCAAAAATAAATTGCACGTAAACTTTTATATCGGTTCAATATTGATATTGTTTTCAAACTTAAAGAGGGAAACCTAGAAGAAAATGAACATTTTAAGTACAATAAAAAAGCACATTGAGAGGTCATGTTCTTTATAAATGTTAAGAATATTTTTAAACATGTAAATATATTGCCTAAAATGTCTATTACAAAAGTAAATATATCGTGAATTTGTCAAGCCAAATTTTAAGATCCAAATGTATGACTATAATTTGCTAGTAAACTTTAGGTAAACTCCTAGTTACACAGATATTTTCATAGTTTTGACTTTAGCAGTTTTTGAGTTAGAGGGGAGAGAAACATATAATATAACTATATTTTTAGAATTTTAACGAAATTTTTAAAAAAATTATTTAGGAATTCTTAGATCCTTCCATACGTGTGAAGTTGAAATAAAATCACTATGTTAAATTTAAGCTTCTAAATACTCCTAGTGACGTCCAGTTAGCCATTGTATGTCCAGATGAAAACTTCATTGCCCTATTTTAAAATATACGTTGTTCAATATTTTGACATACACAGATCCAGATTATACTTTTTAATTACTACACATCAAATACTTAGGCACTACTTCGTTGTGCTTATTCAATGAAAATGGATTTGTAAACATCACGCAATTTGCATATTTTTGATTTAAGTGATCCGTTAGTGACAAAACATAATGTAAGTCTTATTTCTAGTTAACCTCTATATTTTTTTCAAATACGCAATCTCGATTGGGCCACCCGTTTTTATTTTCGTGAGACGTGAACAATCTAACATACGTACGGACAAAAAACAAAATTTCCAAAAATGATTTTAAATCATCTCATCACCCGTTTTTCATCCCCACAATTATTTTCTATGCAAATAAATTTTTATTACGTATGTACTCGCAAAGTTTACAGTTTTATTATTTATATACATAAATGTGAATCTAATTACTGCCACGAAGTGAAAGGGTATAATAACCATGATTAAAATAAATAGGAATTAGAAGAAGCGTGCAAATTTCCTTTTTGTCTCGTTCCTTCTTCTTTCCATCTCATGTTTTTCTTTGAATTTATCCCTATTTAAAGTCTTTTTATTCAAATACATTGATATTTGTTTTTCCTTACCAAAATATTTTCTTCTTAATATTTAAGATTTCCTTTGTGTTATCATGTACAAATTAATGGTTCGCCAAATGCATTTGATAAAATATATTGCTTTTTCTATCGCTTTTAGTGTTGGAAAACTATAACCGCAAATATGGTTGATATTATTTATTTAGTACTAAAATTTTGTGGTTGTATTTTTCATTAAAAATTGTTTTTTCTTGGTTTTTCTAGGATTAAACTACGTCATAATTTACTTTTTTTGGGGAAAAACCTGTTGAGTACGAAAAGAATCCACACTATTGTGTTACACGCACAAATATAAAAAATATAAAAAAAAACATTTGAAAATACAAAATGTTTTTCTTAAATTTTTTATAAAGGTTAATATTACTTTTCACCGTATTGACATTTAATATTTTATTATCTCAAAGATGTAAAACTATGGTGAACTCCTCAAAGACTGCCACTTTAACATTATATAATCGACACACTTTGTTTACTTACCCTGTTTTTCATGATTTTTGGTTTAGCAGTTGCGGAAATGGAGGCGGTGGGTGTATACTCTAATCTAAATTTCAGCATACATATCTTAGAGTGTATCATCTAAAATTCTTTAAAATAAATTGAATTTCTATTTTTTTCAATTTCGTAATTCCTTGCAACTAGATCCTACAAACAATACCATAAACAAAAAAAAATATTTCGAAGTCTCAATTTGTCAGTTCTAAAATTATCACAACATCAATATGTTCTATTACGATTACTAATTTCACGTCTCTACTTCAAAAGCTTTTTGACAAATTCATATGCGACCTAAAGACAAAAAGATAAAATTTAAAAACATTGTGTTTTCTCTTTTAAGGCACCTACTGAACCAAATTAAATTTATTTTTTAAACCAAAAGTATCCCTGATTTATGGCTATCACAATACAAATCTAATGCAAACCAAAAGAAAAAAAAATTGTTGAAAAAATTCGGATTAGTATATTGACTCTTCCATTTCTAGTTTTGCTGTATTACCTGGGCTTCAATTTTTATTTTCTTTCTTCATAAGAAACGTATTAAAATATGAAGAGTGCCTTTTTAAGAGTTGTGATAAGCGTTAAATTTTTTTATTTCCTTCATCTCACTCGCCTTGGGTTTACCATTCTTTTTTCTAAGTTGCTATGGAAATTTTTAAAAATTAAATATGTTTTATTTAGAGTGGTTTTTTATAATTTAGTTACTCTGAGTTTCCATATTTATTTTTACCGTCTATCATGTATTATGCAAACATTTTGATTAGTATAATTTAGTACTACTATTAGTATAATTTACTAAAGCTATTCTGTCCGTTAGGAGTAATGTTATTATTTTTTTAATTGTGAAAGACTGAAATATGATATTCGTATTTGTTTACTCGCGCGAAATTGTTGCCTTTATAGAAAGATGTAAAAGCAGTTGGCTGTATAGTGGTGGATTATTTAAAAACATGTATTTTAACGCAGACATTTATATTTATTAAGTACTAGTCCTAAGTCATTTCAGGATGTATAATGTTCAATGCGCATATGATACTTTCTTGGAAAAAATACCATGAAAATTTTACTGAGTGACAGAAAAGTGTTTTTTATGTCTGATTAGCATAGATACTTGCTTTAGTATTAGTTTACACAATATAACATTGTCTATAAACAAAAATTATAATAATTTCTATGTAGCATAGATTATTAATTCGTTGAAAACAATTTTTTTTTACTTTCAAACTTGTGAAAAAATGTCCATTAGAAGAAACTTTGGAGAAAAAAATATATGGATAATGATACTACGTGCAATTTTACATTTTTGAACAAAATTTAATACTTGAATATACTTACGTAACAATTATACTCTAAAAATTCTCACAAAACATTCGTGGGGAAAGAAAAAAAATTTTTTATTGATGAAAAAATTAAGTTCATCAGTTAACTCAAAAATAATAAATGTTTTCCGTCATAAAGTTTTTAGTACAACAAATAACACGGAGGTTTCTTAACATATTCCTCACAAACATATTTAGGTACATGATAACACAATGAAATAATTATAATTATTTAATATTATCTAGCCTTATGATTTGTAAATTTTATATTTAAATTTGTTTCTTTTAAACTAGCATTTAAAAAACGAATAAATTTTTGTAAGAATAGCAACTATACAAGTATGTACAAGACTGGTGACAATTAATTTATTTAAAGAAGAGGCAATCATTAACAGAGCGTTATGTTATATCTATATGTTCTGATTCATCTTAGGTATAAATAACCTTGTTGCTATTAAGTATTATGTTCGTTTTATTTAAATTATAAAATAATTTCAATTCCCAAGTAAAATTGTTCCATTGGGGAGAAAGGAATCAGTAGCCTTCTCCTTGATGCAAACATAATGTACATCTTAAATAAAAATGGCTTCAAGAAAAGTGTTATTTGCATGTGGTAAAACCTACTAATGTATATTCATGTACGAGTAATGGGACGGCAGCAAGCGGTACTCGACGGCGTCGCGTCTTTCATGCTCTGAATATTCAACTAACACTCTTCCTGAATTTTAGTTTAAAAATTTTAATTTGAGTGTCACTACCTGCGTATGTGAGTCTAATGTGATGTTTGGCAGGTTATGCAACCACAACGCACTTACCAACGACAGTTCATAAAGTCCAACAACAGAACGGGATTTGTTCTACATTTCCTCCTTATTACATTAAACTACTTAGAAATTCAGATCACAGCGCAGCCACTCTCTAAAATGAAGCATTTTAAATAAAGTTCTACTTATGACTTGCGAATATAAAAGTTAAACGAAAAATTTAACTTTCTAAGTGATGTGATATTTTTATATTTTACTATGTTAAAAGCAATTGCCGTTTGCATCAAATAGAAATCGAGACGACTTACTAGAAGTTTTTATTGAACTATTATTGTAAGAGATACCTTTTTATTAATTTTACTTGTTTGTAACCACATGTATAATGATATGTGGCAAGTCGATTTACACCTACTTCTCATTATGGTACTGATTTAAAACTTTGAAATATTATGTAATTTTGATGACAAAACAGTAATATGGTAGCAATAAGTGATATGATGATTGAACAATTACATAGGCTTCTCAACGCTTAAGAATAAACTTAATAAATTATGGCCCATTTGATTTGTTTATATAACCGGAAGGATCTGATGATAAGGTAGTGAGGTCGTTATGGAAACTTTAAATTAAATGTTGAAAAATTGATGGTTTTGAAGATTGTAAGGTATGTTATAAGATAAAAGAAGAGCAGTACACTTAAAAAATCGCAACAATTTAAAAGACATTCTAAAATGGAAAAAGGATAGATAAAGGCATAGAAAGAATAGTATTTAGGAGAGATAGGAGTTTTTCATTCGATCCATGAAAACAGTTATTGGGGATGTTTTCCTGGTGTTAAAATACAGGTGGTTGCAGTGTTGATGCCTGTGGAGTAAAGAATATTAGTTTATATTTGATAATAAATAGGAAGAGCAAGCTATCAGAACGTATCACAAAGCCTCAAGAGGAAAATTTTGAACCCATCCAATGGGATAATTCGGACTTCGAGGTTATTGGGGTTTTGCAGTTAGGGGGTTTGGTGCAACAAAATACTATTAGAAGACACAGATGGAGTTCATAGATACCATTTATCTGAGACATACATCTAAGCATCTTTTAAAATATGAATAAAAATACGTTTAAATGTTTTTAAACCTTTAGATAATAGTTCATATTACATATGAAATTTTAAATTCGAGGAATTAATCCCCACGCCCTAAAATTTTCATGCAAATATTTTTCAGTGTTTTCCGATGTAATATATGCGGGTTAATATATTAAATTTTTGTACAAAATTTTACCTTTTTACTTCACGCTGTTTCTTACAAAAACAGGTTTGACCGAGGGACAGGTGAATATCATCTTATAAGGATTCTATTTTTACTTTTAAGGTAAGAAACCCTAAGAAGTATGTTGAAAAAACTACAAAAAAACTAAACCCGATTTCTTAGTTCTATTATGCTCTTTCTGATAATTGAAATCTCCACATATGTTCTGTAAATAAAATGTAAGTTCGATAAATATAAACTCAAAGTAATAACGGAAAGGATTCAAACCTATACCATTACTAAAGTAATAGAAAAATATCAGGTGGCTTAAAAAATGTTACCGAAATATTTATATAATATCTACAAAAAGACAGAATTATTAAGCTGAAGGAATTTGCTCTTTTGACCGAAAATACATATTAAACTATTTTGAACCTAAGGCCAAAAGAAACGGTGAGTATCTTAAGTTGTCTCATAACTGTCTGTTCTGGATCCAATCATAATAATTTAATTACCACATTTAGAAAATTCAGTACCCGTAAAAGTAGATAAATTCACAGAATATCATTGAGGTCCGTCACAATAGTCTATTTTTAGTTAATTAAAGTTAAAAAACTGTTGACTACTAATTAAACTTATAAGAACTATTGATAGTTATTTTCAAACAATACGAATGCACCACATTAATAATAAATTTTCAAAAGTTTTTATTTTAATAAGTTTTTTTAATTGAAGTATTGACTTATCACATTTGAATCAATAATCAGTTGATAGATAGCCAGAGGATAATTTCAGAACGATTTTTTTAGTGTAAATTTCTCGTTTATTAAGTATGTTAACAAAGGCTTTTATCTCGCAGATAGGGAAATAAAATATTATACCGGCAAGCGGCCCCGACCTCTGTTGTAATTACATTTGGAGTGAAAGATCATGCGAAGAGAAATGAAACAGAAAACTAGGACGGTTTTTTTTTTATTTCTTTTTATTTGTGGAAAAATATAAAAATATAATCACTTTTTTGTAGCGGAATTTTATTTATCACTGTTTATTTTGTGCTGTAACTTTAATGCTGAACGGATCCTTTAATAGGCTCGAAAATGTATACGATTTGTTGAGTAATACTATGTAATACAAGCTGTGTAAAATATATCAATGTAATAAATAGTAATTGTAAAATATATCAATGACCTTTAATTTAAATGAATAGAAATAAAGCATTTTAATTTATTTTTTCATTTTATTTCAGGCTAACTTTGTAACTTGTGATTTTGTACGCGCAAACCCGTGAAGATTAAACCGATGCCGTTTTAATTAAAAATTTTTGCTCACTTCATCTCTAGCCATGCCAAATTCTTAAATAATATATTTATGTTAAAAAATAGTTTAAAATTTATTTAATGTAATTTGTTTATAAATTGTGCATTTTTTTATTATTACGTGTAGAATAGCCGGACACTTCTTTTTTGTTGTTATATAATGCAATTTATATAAATGTTTGAAAACATTAGATTTGTATATTTTCTAATCAAAATCAAGGACATCGTACATCATGTGAAGCTAATTATAGGTTACATTACATACCTTTCGTTTCATAATCGAATATTTTTATTAAAGAATAATATTATTTTGAAACAATTTCAAACATGTGCTTCAAGAAGCTATTTGAAATATTAATTTTGTAACATGTGATGAATTTTAGAATTTAAAAATTTTACAATTGAAAACGCGTACAAACAACGCATACTTTAGTTGTAAATATATCAAATTTAGGACGCAATATCACAAAGTAAGACGATTATAATTTTAACTATTTTTTCGTATCTCGTCTCGTATTTTCAAGATTCACTATTACGAAGATACTTTAAAAGTAACTCATCACGTGAGACACTAATTAACTAACACCTGTATACAAGGCAGCCTAATTTCCTTAATGCATTAATTTCAAAAACATATTTTAAATAAGAATTGTTCAAAAATGTTGTCACTAACAATACCATCGTGAGTGAAAGCAACACGAAGCCAAACCCTGAGAAGTCTGTATATATGTAAACACTCACGTGTCTGTTTCTCTCTTATAGCCAACTTGCTTTAGAATATTTTGAATTAGGCCCTCGACAATTGGGTTTAACAGTAGAACATATTAAATCATATATTACGCAGCACACACTTTAAAATAATGGTACGATAATATTAGATGGGGCAAATGAATTACTTGAGCAAATTTATGTTAGTTTCGAACTTAATATATATATATATATATATATATATACATATATATATATATATATATATATATATATATATATATATATATATATGTATATATATGATTTTATATAAATGTGAAACTATTTTCCTGTTCATATTAGCACTCAAATCCCCATAAAATTGCATCTTCCGTTTTTATCTCCAAACATGTTTTATTGAAAATCATGACAAATGTCGGATCACAGAAGTCTTTCTAAAAATTTTTCTAAAAACCTTTGTGGGCGCCAATGCAACATATACGAGGCAAGGCATGAATATGGTGAAAATAACATTAATATCAATTAACAGTTTAATAGAAACCCTTAGCATTCTTTTACGTTTACTTTAAATCCTACGTTTACAAATATTGAATATATTTGGCTTTAATTTTGTAGAAATTCATTATTCACAATTAAATGAAACTACGTGATGTAGTATTATTTCTACCTTCTTTAATTTCTTTACCTGGTTTCGTTGTATTAAATCTTCAGGCGGGATATTAGCAAAAATCTTTGCTAATATCCCACCTGAAGATCTAATACAACGAAACCTAGGTCGTGGTAAAGAAATTAAAGAAAGTAGAAATAATACTACATCACGTAGTTTCATTTAATTGTGTCCTACGTTTACGTTACACTTTAATGTGGCTTTTAAAAAAATTACTTTTTTGAGATAAATTACTTAGAACGCAAACTATTGCGCAATCCACTTAGAAAATAATAATTTTAGCTCTAATCCGTTATGTGCGAGGTCTTCTTTTTATGGTTTTTCCTTTTATTTTCAGCGTATGTACTCGTACCATTTAGTGGGGTTAAATTATTGTGCGCACAAATCTCGTTTATGTCCGAGGAAAATGAAAATGAATAGATTCGTTCATGGTGATGCCTTTGCCCGTAGAAATGAAAATATTGATCTCTTGAATTATAATGCATATTTCGATAGATAAATTAATTATAGGTTATTTCGTCATAGTTTTAGTAAATATCCGTTGAATATTACTCACTGCCATTCGGTTTGGCATGTTTTTCTTGTTTTGGCGTGCATCTCCTGTGGCGCGAATTTTAATGAATATGGAAGTATTTGTTAATTTTTTATTGAATTGAAGAAAATAATATTCAAACTCATTACACTGCTCAAATACAATTTTAGGCCAACTCTTCTAAAAAAATTATTTTCTTATGATTCCTTGGCGTACTTTTAAAGGTGATAGAGTTTTCTTTATTGATCAGCAAGGAGCATCTCAACTAATTTATTGACATTATCATAAACTATTTTGATTTGAAATTTGTGCCGAATCGTTTTTAGACTCTACAATTTCTACTGACCATATAATAAACCTACGTACTCGATTTTGAGCGCATGATTTTAATAACATAAAAGGTAATATTGAAATTGGAATGATTTACATAATCCCGGTGAAAGTCCGTTAAAATTGACCCGATAATTTTTGTCTTGATGCTCGAGGAAATAAATGAAGAGATATAAAATAATACCAAATAAGTTTTTTTGACAACTTTATCATGCCAGATGTGCCTACCAGTAACACAAAACTATTCAATATGAAACCTAAAATAAAATATTTAATGATTTGATTTATTTATTCAGCAGCTAATTTATTAATTTTTTTATATTCCGGTATTTGTTCATGAAATTCATTACTTAAAAGATTTGGTTCTGATGAATTTGTTTATATATATCATATGGAAAACGTGTACATACGTTAGAATATAGAGCATAATAATTATATCCACCAAATAAATTTTTGACATTTCTATTTATTTCTGACTTATATGTTTTTTTATGTCTTTAACACAAAGTAATTTACAATGTTTTTCTGAACATACTTTATTCTACTATGACAGAATTAAGTACATAAATTATATTTTTTACTAATTATATCAAACTTTACTAAAATATTTTCATTACTTGTGCTTCCTTCTTTCTCGGCATCATTTTTGTGCTTTGTATTCAAGTCTCATTTATGTAGCGGCACATGGTCTTGCTTTATGTAGGTTTATTTGTAATTCTAATCATAAAAATAAAATTGAGAAAATTTCTGTTACCATTTTCCTTTTGAGTACTTGCAAAATTTCTCTAAATTATTCTGGTCAAGTGATATTTCTCACTAATCCAATTTAAGTTTCACATTGCACCAGATACGAAAGCGTTTTTTTCATTCCGGACACCATATGGAAAACCTCAATTTGCATTATGTATATATGCTATCTCTATTGTAGAAATATATTCATTGCGTTTTACCTGTTTGGAAAAAATAAAACGATATGATTTTGGCGTTTGCGAAAAAGCTCTCAACTACATTAAATTCTACATATTATTACACGGTGATAGTGTGTAAGTTGACTTTTTCCTGCTTTTACTCTGGCCTAAAATATTTTTTTAATCTGTAGATAAATTTGATAATCATAATTAACAATTAACCTTAAATTTTGTATTCTACTGACGGTTTGTAACCTACTAACGGTTTGTTGTGTTTTTTTGACGTTATTGGATCAGACTAAATATAGTAGGTATAGGTTGTAGTCTTCACTACGTCTTAGTTTGCTTGTTTCCTATAGATCATGATATCAATTTATTCATTTTTAAACATTTTAATTGTTACGAGTATTCCATTACATAATAGTTTTTTCATTAAAATCACAAAATTTTATTCGGCCTGCGTTTCTTTGACTACAGTTTCTCCCGATAAATATCAAAATAAAGGCAAATACTGAAGCTATTTTTTAAAATTTTCTTATTTCTCTAATAGCCTGAAATAGATACACTAGCGCAGTGTGCTAGAATTTTCCCCTTCGAATGAATTTCGTTTAGTTTCGGTACCTTTTTGACACAACTTAAAATTTAAGAAATTTAGCACAACACTAGATATACCGAAACATCTTAAATATGAAATATTTGATACTCTTAATTTGAGAGATTATTTAAATATAAGGCTAAACGCTATGTTATATAAATTTACAAACAAATAAATAAAAACATGATACACAGATTGAGAGCATAATATGTGAAGAAATCAATCTAACTTTAGTCAAATGACCATTATTTGCATTTTTCAGCAATTTCCTGAATTCTGTAGAAATTAAGTTTATCTATAGAAAATATTAAGGTAAATAAGGAGGTTTTGATAAATTTTCTCTTCAGTTAGTAACTGAGTTACAGTCAATAAAGGACATAACACGAAATATCCAAAAGTGAGTTTCGTTTAGGTCGAAAAATCAATATAGCGGTTCGTAATATATAGAAGACTAAATTCTACTATCTAAATTCTTCATAAATTGACTAATACTAATCGAACCTGCAATGAAACGATGCAACGGGTAGTAATGCAATTTCGTTAATACATAATTTACAAGTATGGTTAAAAAATACTCAAAAAATATGGATAAAATTTAGAAATTTTAATAATTTCTTTTGGAATGTGGAATTAAAGAAATATGTTCAATTTTTAAAGATTCACTGCGTTAAAAAAATCCTCATTAAAAATTTTTGAAAATTTGCAAAATCATGAATTAATTTAAAACGTTATGATTTTTTTCTTTGTTTATGCGGATATTCACAGTGTTGGCAGTGAAACAAAAGCCTATGTCAAAGTATTTAAATAACAAGCTGATTAATTAAAATTATTTTTTTTTTAATTTACAATGATTCATTTATATAAAATGTTTCAAATGATAGTCTTGGATCAAGATAATACGCCGCAAGCAAATAAAGCGTTGCTTAATTTGCCTGATATACTCAATCGTTTTTTGAATTTTCATTCGTAAGGCATAATCGGACGTGATCCGCCTGAGTGAAATATACCTGTAAAATAGATAAAATTTAAAAAAATAAAACTAGGTCGGATTTAAATCTAGGGTGTTGTCCGGATTCATATCCGACGGATTTTTTCAACCTTTACCAGCTGATCATTCTAATGTAACTAACCCATCGACGTGTAAAAATATACTTTAAGTGTTAATGGCGCTCCGTGTGTAGCGATAATAATAATTTTTTAAACAAGTGTACTTTTTGAAATGTTCTGTTATATTCCATTTTTCACAGAAGTTTTTAAGGTAGTTTACATGCTACTTTGTTAACACTTTTTTTACAAATTCTTGCAAAGTTGAACACATCTTTGAATTTTTAGATTTGGTAAAATATAAGAAATCACATATTGAATATATTTGGCGTTAATCAACATCTTCAGGTGTGATATTAGCAAAGATGATATTTAAGGTGCAATCTTTGCTAATATCCCACCTGAAGATGTTGTAATACAACGAAACCTAGGTCGTGGTAAAGAAATTAAAGAAAGTAGAAATAATACTACATCACGTAGTTTCATTTAATTGTGAATAAGAAATCACTTTATAGCCTTACTAATAATATATGTTTTTACTATATTTGATGCCTATCTGTTGTATAGATCGTATAATATATATTGATAATTGATGAAAGATCGTATAATTTGGTTCAAGGTGTGAAAAGTCTATATGTTTTGAAAATAATGAAAAACTTCTAAACATTGCACTTATGTGTAACACTGTTTTACATTAGATTGGTGGCCTATATATTATATATGTATGTATATATATATATACATATATATATATATATATATATATATAAATATATATATATATATATATATATATATATATATATATATATATATATATATATATATATATATATAAATATATATATATATATATATATATATATACATATATATATATATATATATACATATATACATATATATATATATATGTGTATATAATAAGACGCGACATACTGTTCTCGCCAAGGCGGGGCACATTGATTGGATGAAACCCTAGAGAAGAAATTTTATTATCGTTTAGGGAATTTTTCACATTTCCTATATCTAAATTTGTATTAAAATTATTGTAAAAGGATAACCGTTTACATAATATTAATATTGTAATTTCTATTTTCAAATATTACGGATACCTTCCAAATTCTCCTTTTTTATTTTTTTCTTTTTTATTTCGTATTTATTGGGGATAAAAAATGTAATGTATTCATTTAGAAAACATTCATACAGTTTCAGTTGTTACAATTTTTACGATTTCACTGCTTAAGAACAATTTTTTTATAATTTTGTGAAAATTACGCCGAAATGTTGAAAATGAGGATTGAAAAATTTATTGAATTATTTTAATTGAGAGGTTATTTCTGAATGACGACTGCACAGCACAGCTAGAACAGCATATAATTTACGGCTTTTTGTGACAATCATTCAAGTGACATATTACAGTGTTTATGGTGTGTGAAAAAATTAGGGGCACCACATTCCAAATTTTTTCACACACCATAAATTCTATGAGTATACATAAAAGTTCTCGTAATATTATATTTTGTACGTTGAGAGTGAACAACATACAATTAATTCTTATATTAATGAAATGTTTTGAGCAATGGAATATATATCCCTAAAGTTTAATCTGTGTATTTCCTGCCTCCTTTAAGTGAAATCATTGTAATGCCCTGATAATGAAGATCACATATAGTATTTGCAAAAATATTCAGAGAATATATATATTCAGAGAATAAAAGAATTTTTCATTTACAATAAAATAACCTTAGGTTAGTTCCGAATGAAGTGTACATTTCATAAAATAATGGAAAAAAAAACAACAATTGTATTATAATAATCGTCATTTTTATCAGAAATAAAAATAACAAACCAAATTAAGTAACAAAGAATTCATATAAAAATACGGCTTACTTTACAATATATATTGTATATGTATATGTATATAGGTCGGCATCTTTTTTGTCAATAATTCTGACAACAAAATGAGATTAATCTTAACAATATGATCAAGTCACGAACCTTGAACCGATGCTTTATAGGATTTAAGGTAAATTATATGATATTCTAAAAAGATAAAGAATGTTATTTAGACATATTTCACCTCTTAGTAGAAATGGGTAATAAAAAATTACAAGAAAAATGTAGCGTAAAAAAATTGGGCGTAAAAGTTATCGGTGCGGTGAATCGCGGGATTCCGATTTTGCTACTGAATCTATTGTTAAGGGGGCTGAAATAATGTTTGTGACTGCGTAGCTAAAATGTCATATACCAACGAAGGGCAGCAGCGTCCCTAGTTCGAAAATGTACTCATTGCAATCACCAATCTATATTGGGTAGCAATCAATCATAGCTATTAAGGCATTACATCTAATGACATGTGAATTGAGACAGGCTCATATCCAACAGTGGATATAAACAGGCTCTTGTTCACGCAGTTATTAGCCCAAATAGAGGGAAGATAAAAGAATATTTTGTTAAAATCATAAAAATAAGGATATGCCAATGCATCGTACTGCAGAAATGCCCTTCTTGGTTTTTTTTGGTTGCACTTACATGACATACAGTAATATAATGGTATAGAATAAAGTAAATATATTTAATAAGTGCATAAAAAAGTATATTGTATCTAAAGACAAAGATAATTGTTTTATGGGATTGGATAAAATTTGGAAATAAAAGTACATGAGCAAGTTTCCCTTAATGCGAAAACAATAAACTTTAAATAATATTTTTGTCAGGCAAATAACGCATTTAATTTTAATCACGACTTGGCCACTACAGCTATAGAGTATGTTCACCACTATAAGATCAGTACGGACGTAAACTGAAAATATTATTTAATTACAACAACTGTTGCAGAATTGCTATTTGATAAGTTAGGATTTTGTCATAAAAAATGCCGGCAAGCTCTCAAAGCGTTCATGAATAACCATATTATTTACTGCGTTATATGGATGTTTATATATATATATATATATATATATATATATATATATATATATACACACACATGATAACTCAAAAATACCTTTGCTAAATCTAAACGACTCATCGAAATGTTTCAATGTGAATAATAATTTTCATATAAATTAAATACGTAAAGCAAAAACCTAGTGATGTTTCTTATATAAACGCCTTTCGCCAATTGAAACATTTCGTCGAAGCCTTATTTTCAAAACTTGTTTTTCAGGAGTCTGAGTTAATTTTAAAAGTCTTACACGAAATATTGCAGGGAAATATTCGAAACGAATAATTTTGTTTTCACATATCTTGTTATCTACGAATCGTAAGCCAAGAAATCTATCGACGGTTGATTTTTCCGTGATTTCATAGTTATAAGCCAATTTACACAAACGATTTAAAAGTTATACAGTCAAAACATAATCGGTAATTATTATATAAATAAGTGAAAATCGGAACAAATCCCTTAAGTAGTTACTGAGAAAGCCGTGCACATGTCGACAGAGAGACGTAGCGGGGCAGTTTGTTTTATAATATGTTGTTATGGCATTATAAAGGAAAATTAAACTATAAAAATGCAACTTTCATAAAAAAAAGTTATTTTCTGATTATTTATCCATTTAGGTCTAAAACTTTTTCCCAAATAAAATCGGAAAACAATCTCCATAACAGCCAAATTACAAACCATGCGATCCATTAATTGCTTTTTATTACATCGACCAATATAATAAAGAATGCTCGTAATGAAATTATAATACTCTCGACGTTAATAAATTAAGAAAAGTGACGCTGAACGGAGCGATTCATTGATTACAAAGTGGACATTCAGTCAACTTCACTAATAATATTAATTTTCCCTTTCGTCTTTATAATTGCGCATAGATTTATGTGACACTCAACGATGGTATTGCGATACCCTGGATAATTTTTATGAATTACAGATGATTTGATTAGGTGATACATCGTGGAATATTTTCGTTACCCGCCAAAGGACCTCCGGTTTCATTCACACTTACTGTTAGGCAATTACTAAAAAACGACATTAAACTATAAATTTTATATCGTTTTTGATAATTACAAATCATGGTAACTCGTCATTTTTAATCGCGTGTTGTCATAAAATTGCCTAACCACTATTTCGTAGTATTTTTATATTTTCTGGTGACGCAGGAAATTATGAAGTTGGAAATGTAATAAAGTGTGGTAAGCTTTAAGGTATTTTCAGAAAATGTGACTAGAAATTAAAAGCGGACCCGTTCATTAAAACTAACACCGAATGTAAGATTAGCAAAAAGATTAACAAATACTAGATTTCCTGACAAAATATCAGTGATTTTTTTAAGATAAAATTAAGACTGAAATATTTTAGAATATGTGGGTTTACAGACAAATTTAGTGGTTTCGATTGAAGTTAAAGTTAAATTTCGATAAAACAAACTGTAATATAACAAAATGTAATATTATCAGGTGCCTACTTCCTTTTTACTTACCAAAATAGCACCATTTGTAATTTTATTATCCGTTTAGGTATTATGCAGTCAAATCCTTAGTTCATCCGGACTAAACTATAATTACAATTATTAGAGCGCAAGAATTTATAGTTTCCTTATCCTTAAAAATTTTCAAAAATTTCACTGGTCTTATTATTTCATAATAGGCATAATTGTTCTGGAAAGAATATTTTTGTCAAGAAAATGTCACTATACGCATTTTCTGTTACTGAGCGAAGAGTCACACGTTTTTAATCAGTACACCACTTGTCCGGTCTGTTCACAGTATACGTGACCTTTGTTCAAAACGGATGATGTCACGTTCGATATAATAAGAAATTATAAAAGTTGATTTCAGTGAAATTTTATGACTTAAATCCACTATAATCTAATCTAAATATATTATTTCTAAAAGGTGTTTTTTGGTCGAGCGGTTCGATCTCTTTAACTACTGCACCAAAAAAAATAAAAAAATACCCACTTAAAGCTTATGTTTTCTACTTTGGGCGAAAAATATAAAAAAATTAGGAAAAAATCTTTTTGTTAATAAAAAAATTAATTTTTATAACAATTGGCACGAGCGCCATCTGTGGGCGACACATCAAATATCTTAGCCAAATTGTATACTTGGAACACGCTAGATGGCGATATAGTGCGAAGACTTCGCACGGGTCAGCTAGTTTAAATAAATTTCAAAAATAATTATAAGACTGAATTTACCGACGAATCATAAGTTTTCTACTAAATTATCCTTATGGCTAATATTTTCGGACAATTATTATCATTTAATTAACTCAAACTAAATATTTCTTAAATTATCTATATTTTTTACGAATATGCTAAATTATTGCTCGTATTAAATTTTATATATCCATGAATAACCCGTATGTTGTATTTATTGTATCGTCTAACTCTGAGTAAAATCTTTCCAAGTACCACGATGCCAAAGTCACAATATATATATATATATATATATATATATATATATATATATATATATATATATATATATATATACTATCATTATTGGCTACGCATTTGCTGTAAAATTTCTTAACATTGATTCGAAAAACATATTGTGCTTAAAGTTATGAACTGAACAGGATCATTTAACACTTGGAGCTTAAAATGTTTGCAATGGCCAAGATTTTTGGGAATATGATCAAATAAAATTTGTTGTTAAATAAAATTTATTGTGTAATTGTAACTAAGAGTAATTGATAAAAAAAAAATTGAAAAAATTACAAAACATTACTTTGTTAATAAGGGATATCGCCAATATATTTTTTAAACGAAATTTTGTCAAGGATTTTGATGTAAGTTTATTTTTTTTAAAACTCGGACAATTGAGAAATATATTTACATAAGGCCCTTAAGTATCATTTTACCAAAAGCACTAGTACCGTGTATGGACATTAAAGTAAAAAAAAGGAAAGAAAAAAAAAGACAATTAAGAAAAAAGATTCCGTTTATTTCAAGTCTTCCCAGAGTTTAAATATTTCTTGCTGCTTCCTTTTCAGGCCCTACTTTAATGCTGCCGTGCAGAGGTTAAAAATAGTTTCTTACAGATCTTTGAAAAAAGATATAGTTTCCTATTTTCATTTCAGTATTTTGGTAGGGCCGAATATTAAATACCATCTTCTAAATAATTAATACACACATCAATAACTGAAAAATTTACTATTATAAAAATACTTAAATTAAGGATTTGGTAAAAACATTGAATGTATGTTGAAATGAAGTGTCATTCCCAAATATATGTTTCCTTTTCGCATATTTTGAAAAGTAAACCCAACGAGATATTTTGTTAAAGATGAGGTATTGGTTGAGCACCAAAATGAAATAATGGCCAACAATTTTGTACCTACAAAGATTCTTTATATTGATGAATCCGTTGTTCTTAATTTTGAAGTGTTCATTTTCGTTCTAGGAATAATAATATTCTGGGTGGAAAAATAATTTATTGTTTGAGATTCGCTCAGAAATAATATTACCCATTACGGAGTTGACTACGTTCAATTTTCAACTGCAGCATTGATTAAAAAAATTGCTTTGTATTAAGTAAACTTCGAATAACGGGAAATATATTAAATGCCGCAAAATGTATTTGAACCGATCGGTTTTAATTATCTAATTTAGAAATTGTCCAAAATGAAAAGTTCAAAGAATACTAGGAAAAGAATTACTGTCCGTGGAAGGAAATTACGTATTCGTTTATATATATATTATATATATATATATATATATATATATGTAGATAGATATATATATATATATATATATACATATATATATATATATATATATATATATATATATATATATAAATATATTTATGTTATATATATTTTTATGGCAAAGTACACTTATATTTAATAAAAATGTCTCATTACTTGATTTATTTCAGTCATTCAAACCGCAATTCTACTCGTGTTTCAAATCATACTTTAACTGTACAAATCGAAACTAGCTGTTAAACTAAATATTAAACAAAAGTCTTAAAAAGTCCCAGACTATGATTAAATACTGATTAATTAGAATGTATATTTTTTATTATCCGAATAACGAGAAAAACTTTATACAATCAAGCCGCGTTGAGCGCAGTTGTAATTGCTTCTATGTGAGACAAGGCGATAATAACAAATGAAGCAAAGAATTTTGTTGGGAAAAAATGGGCTGGCTTTTTCGGTTTGGTCTGATGTTTTTCGCCTTTTTCAACTTATCAAATACATTTAAAATACCTCCTCTACGAAAATACATTTAAAATACATCCGGTACGAAAATTACGGTTGAAATTTCCATTTTACATAAATATTTCCCTTTCTAACTTTTGTAGAATAAATATTATATTTCAATAGCCCCGTGTGGGTGTTGTTTATTACTGTGAGCTCCGGCGTACATTCCGCACATTTTTTGTATCAATTACAATATTGCAGTTGAGATTAAGTTAAACAAGTATTTTGTGTATCCATAGATTTGCCGATTTTAAATTGATGGGAATTAGCATTTTAATGCATCGAAGCATAAATATCACTTTATAATATCGTTCTGAAATTAACGACATCTTTGAATTTAATATATATATATATATATATATATATATATATATACAATATTTATATACATATTTCATGATGCGTATACACGCCAGATTTTCATAAAAGATAACTAATACTGTTAAACCGATTAAAAGAGCTACAAAAAAATTCAAAATAAATTGTACAAAGATTATTCTACATTGGGCAAATTAGATAAGTATTATGTCTTATCTGTCGTTTACTTTCCCTTTATTAATTTCTCTTAAAGTTCTATTATACAATTTAACTCTATTTGAGATTTATTTAACTCAGTACCCCTTATAAATCTATTTAGCATGAAAAAAAATGAACATAAAAAATTAATTGCGGGCATCCAAATAATGAAACTCGAAATTTTATGAAATTTGATTACATGGCAGCAACTGAACCTGAAAAAAAACAAACTTAAGAAATTTTCTTATTAGCAGTTACTTGTAAATAAATCTTTGGTGTTTTTTTTTCTCAGTGAACGTATATATGTTGCTCGAAGGAATATTTTTGCTTTATCTACATAAAATTTATTTTCATATAAATACATATAGTTATCTAGGTCTGTAGTTATCTAGTCTAATATATCCATATATATTAAACTAGATAACTATATTATATATACCTTATCCATGATAAGGTCTAAAAAAAACTAAGGAACAAAAATATATTAACTAATCAGTTTCGTAACAAGAAGACAGACCATAAATATCGGGTGCCAAAAAAGTTCAACAAAGTTTTCTCTGAATGGTAACGTAGTTACAGGGTAAATGGTATGTAACTGTCATTGTGAGTTTGGCTTAAGTGGCAGTCAATGTAAGTATGCACCAAAATCTGAGTAGATATCGAGATACCAATGAACAAATCCTTAGAAGATATCACGCCATTTATTTTTTGAATATTCATTAGACCTATTTGCTTAGTATTAATATAAAAACGATGCAAATTTTTTAGACCGTTTTCGTTAAAGATCATGATTGCGAAACGAAAAGCAGATACTATAATGTCCTTAAAGTTGCTTACTATTACGCTATTTTCAGTACTTATTGAAAAAAGGCATGGTTTTGGCACATCGGTCAAATTACAGTTTAGGATTTATTTTTCTTTGGCTTATTGAATTTGAACTTGTGTTGAAGACTGACCAGATCTATTAAATTACGGAATTGATTCCCTGTAGTCATATAACTATTTCAAGAAAAACCTGACGACATGTAGCAAGGCAAAATGGAACGAGAACCTGACGCGCAATATACTTAACACTTTTGCAAGACCAGCATAAATCGTGTTCGTAATGAAATTGTAACACTATCAACATTAATAAACGAATGTAAGTAGTCCTGAACGAAGCAATTTATCGATTACGAAGTGGGACATTCAACGAACTCCTCTAATGATAATTAATACTCCACTTTCATCCTTACTACTGTGCGTGGAGTTGCGCGATGCTCGACGATGGCATTTCGGGATCCTGGATCGTCTTTATGAATTATGGATGGCCTCATTAGGTAGCGTCGGGTGGAGTGGGTCTATAAAGGCGGCTACCTGTCTAAGGCGGTCGCCCTACTGTAAGTTACACAATAAAGTGTCAAAAACTTCTTACGATTACCAGAAAAAAAACATACAAAATAAAAGTTTCGTTTTTTGGATTTTGCGAACTGGTTTTTCATATTTACAGAATTTTTTTTCTAATATTAAGAAATGTAACCACAACAATTAGATTTCCCAAAAAAAATGGGTGGCTTTCTTTTCTAACGAGGTTAAAATAATGTATTTCAGATTGAAATATTGTGATTATTTTTTATCCGAGAAAAAGTCAAATTTATTGACATCAAAATTGGTTTAAGGTTTAAAATTGATTTTAAGGTTGAATTTGCATGCCCTAACACTATTTTATTTAAACTAATTATGACTGTTTATACATAAGGTAATTTGATCAGGTGCCAATGTACCTAGTAACTTTTATTGGCGAAAATAGTAGCTTTAGTTAAAATTCAGAGTCAACATTAGTATGTTACCTCAATTCTATCTTCCTGTACTTCCTTTATAGACCAGATTTTAAGCGAATTTACTAATGCGAGCTAAGAAATTCATTTATATTTTCTTGTATATAAAATTTTTTCAAAATGTCACGGCTATACTTATTTGCTAATGGGCCTAATTTTTTAACACATATTTCTTGCTATTACCTATTGAACAAATATCACTAAGGAATTATCTGATATTGTACAAATATTCAAACTGGTTTAATAAGTACTTTAAAACGATCAGCAAACTACGTGTCCTATCTGGTCATCACACTTATACTTAAGTCCTAAATAAAAAAAATAATTTTGCTACGTTCGATAAAATAAATAATTGTAAAAGGACGATTTTAACAGAACCTTGCGACTCGAATCAAATTTACAAGGAGGGAAATAAAATAACAAATATAATATCGCAGCAAACTTATCAAAGAATAAATAGTTTTCTACTATCTTATTTTCCATCGGTTAATATCTGCGATATTATTTACTGGCCCTTCCTTATTGCCCTTAACTCAAACCAAATATTGGTTAATAAAATAACAAATATAATATCGAAGCAAACTTATCGAATAATAAATAGTTTTCTACTATCTTATTTTCCATCGGTTAATATCTGCAATATTATTTACTGGCCCTTCCTTATTGCCCTTAACTCAAACCAAATATTGGTTAAATTCCGTACTATTTACGTGACATATTATTGTCGCAAATTATAGGTAATAATATTAAAATGAACGACGTATATTTGTATTTATTATATCGTCCGAGTTGAAATTTTTAATTGAATTTATTGTCTCGGCAGTCCAAACCAAAGCCATCTAAAGCAAAATTTTCAATTGCCAATTTGACAAAATAATTTTTTTAGAAACTATGTTTTCATAATCTAATAAATAAATGCCGTGAAAATTCTTAAATTTATTATGAGCCATATTCAGTATTTCAGGTAAGAATTCCGCATTACGAGAAATGATAAATAATAACAAAATTTGTTACCAAATATTTTCAAAGCGCTGTGTTTTTTTCTAAATAAATATGGTATAATATATATTGAATAAAGTAATGTCAATATATTCGTTGAATTAAATTTTTGTTAACAATTTAATCTAGTTTTATATATTTTTTTACATTTGAAAAAATTTAAACGTAATATACATTCACATACAACACTTCAGTACAGTCGTGCCAAAACTATAAGTAGCGTACGTCAAAGTAAATAAAATAAGAAAAAATAAAAGTTGCAAAAAGGTTACTATTATTTTAGTCCTCTATGGTTTAAAATATATTTTCCAATTATACTGCATTAGCTATAAAATATCAACCAAATAAAAATCAATGCTAACACCATTTTCAATGCTACAATTCTTTTTATAGTCTGGAACTATAAAAACTATAAATACTGTCTGGTAGAAAAACACCAACTGAGAAATCGGGCTTCCCCTAAGTCACCGTTGTAAATCATACAAATTAACTCGGACTCATTGGAGCACTCAGTGCAGAAGTTGTTGACACTATAATATACCTAGTCTCCTTATTAGCGAAGAGTATTTCATGTTAACTATACTAAGGAGATGAGTTGGGATAAAATAAATGCTATTTAAGAATTATTGTGAATATTTCAAAAAAAATAAATGTCTATATAATACCCTAATATTTTAATAATGTACCATAATTTACTTATACATATCCAACAATTTAGCCTAGCAAATAAAGATTGCTTACATAGGGATGCCTTTGAAATATACGGCTGAAAAAAGCCACGAACCTAGAACTCTAGAAACACTAATAACAAATGGAAGTGAACATTCACTTATCGGCAACTAAATAACTAATAGTACAACTATTACCAAAAACTATAAGAATGATAAATATAAATATAATAATAGCCCAATCGTTAAAAATAACATAATTTTGTATTTTTCCACAAGTTCTGAGGCAATTTTCATTAATTAATACTATTTTGTTGTTTATCTTTCATCATTTGCGGTACTTGATAATATTTATTTCTGTTCTCATAACCATGCATCTACTTATTCAACTAGTTTTTATTTCTACGAGATTATATAACTTGATTCTTTTATTTTCTAAGATCTGCCAACATAAAAATTTGGCACACCTTACAAAATAAAAAATTATGCCAATATGACATTTTTATTGTGTAAGTAATAAATTGAAAGATATAATTTATTTTCAGACCAAAGAATACGCTATGCACACACAAATAATAGAGCAATATCGCTATAGATAGTAATTCAAATAATAAGTATATATTTTCCTAACGTAAATAGGTGAAGGTTATTCATTTTATAAGAACAATAATTTCTTCAAAATTTTCTGTGTTTAGTAAACATTACTTCAACAGTAATGAGAACAAAGTATTTAGTTCAACTCATTTACAATGTCACGATAAATATACTAGGATTATTGTTGACTTAATATAATTATTTGTTCTATGCCTTTATGATTTAGCAAAAGTCATAAATAATTGAAAACGTATAACTCCTCACTCCTTCAACGGATCACTCCTTCAACGGATTCTCTCACCAGATACTTCTCACAAAAATGCGGTGTATATATAACCTTTGTTCGTGAGAAATTCAGAAGATAGATGTGCTGCGAACAGTAAGCGTGCATGGAATGATATTAATAATGTATCCATTAATTACATTTGGCGATGTGACGGCGTAGTTAATGTTGGTCATTAAGTTAAGGACTATTTGGGGTTAAATAGGCTAGGAAAGGGAAATTAGGATTAATGAATGTATTTGTGAAACTGTTGGTATTTATACTCGCGCCACAAAAAACCTTTATTTTAAATAATATTAGAAATATACGCCATATACCACAAAGGGCTACATAGACAAAATCAAATTCGTGTGACTTAAAATTTCAGCAATAACTAAATTTTATTCGACTAAACTTCTAATTCTATTTTTGAAAGAAAAACAATTATAACTTTTCAGTATTTAGAATTTTGCAGTCATTAATTTAATTAAATAACTAATATTTCCATTTATATACACCCAAAAGATATTCAAACCAAGTCAGTCAATTTAGCACTTAGGTGGGTCTTCTTAAACAATTTCCCTGTATTAAGGAAGACCGTTATCAAATATAATATTTAACCGTTATCAAATATAATATTTTGCCTTTATGAATCATCAGCAAAAGCAATTGTCAATTTAAAAAAATGTTATTGAAAGTAACAATAACTATAGCATTCATACATAAAAAAATTAAAACGAAACATTTGTTTTAATGTTTTTTCATTATCAAACTACATGAAACAAAGTCATTATTTGTATTTGGTATTCATTAATAATTCTTCCAAATATCTTATATAAATAAATCAATCCAATTTGTGGATCCAAGAAACGATGCTTGTATTCTTTTTAAAGCAAGAGTAAAAATCATAGAGAATTAGACAATATTAACAATTATAGAGGATTTTGATAGTTTAAGAAAAAGTTTATAAACAAAAAAAAACTGGCACTACGACGTTTCCATACATGTCAAAATATGTATGAATTCCAATTAAAATATTTACAAATATAAAATAGCTTTTCAGGACGAAGGTATATTGCAACGATTAGAACTAGAACAATACTCTGAGTTTTTCCAAAATGATGACATTTAAACTCATTTGAAACAGTATTCGACCAATTTCTGCTAACAATGTGTTTTCATAATATCGACTATCAAAATTTGGAAGACAAAGGAGCGTAAATGACTTATCGATATTTCATTAACTTGTCCGCTGTACGTATTTGTAGACTGATCTACTTTCAGTATAGATTTGCTCATGGCCGAATATTGGCATTTGATAACAATAAACCACAGAGGTGAAACTATAATTTTTCATTTATTTGCACAAATTTAATATAATACAAAGCTATTTATGTGGGCCATACCTAGTAGTCGTTTAAAAATTGCCATGGAACAACGACGAGTGTTGCAGCTGAAAGAATATATCAATTGCTTATTTTCGATTTCGTTAACTCTACCTTTAGTGTAGTAGTAGTCTACAATCATCAGTGTCCGATACTCGATTATGAAGAGAATAGTAACTAGACAGGACAGTTTTTTTTTGTCTGAACAGTAAGGTGTCGTCTTTCGACAAAGCATACAGGGAACTCTATTTTTCTTTGTTTATTCCACAAGAAGCATTTTGGTATTTTAGCTTTATTCTTCTGGAGTAATGCTAAGTATATCAATCTTTTTTTAATCAATATTTTTGTTAAATGAGATGAAACTAAGCCAATTGTCAGCCTCCACGTTATGATTTGAGTTATTGACGACCACTTTCGAAAGTTTCAAAACAGACTGAGTTGATACTATTATTTTTCTCTCTAGTTTGATCAGGTATATGCTATAAATTTTTTGGCTACGGTAGTTGTAGGTTTTATAAATGTAATACATGTGCGCACCATTTAATTCAATAATTTTTATTCCACATTTTAGTTATGACGTTTTTGGGCATTTAAATAATAAATTTCGTCGATAGAGAGGTATGGTTTATGGTATATTAAGACTCACTGTTCGAGATAAACTTATTTGACATATCTGATATTGAAGAAAGTGGTCCTTTTTTGAGATGTTCTATTCTGGTGGACATGTACACAAATCTCAAACAGTTGATCAGACCAGAAATTGTCATTTGTATATTACGCAGCGAAATATTTCATGATCAGAACAAAAATTATGTCGATGCCATTCATTGCACTTACACGCCGACGAAAGTATACAATAACTATAATCTTTAATTTCAGTGGTCTGTCTCCTTAAATTGACCATTTTTACAATAGAGTAAATCAAAAGATTCGATCATATTAATTACACTAGCTGTGCCTAAAACTTGGTTCACTTGTAGACCTTAAGAAAGTAATAATAAGCTATTATATTATGAAAGTACTATTTTTTTCAAGTAAATAATTCTTAAGATACACGTTGTGTTGTAAAAATATTACGAAGTTCTTTTAGCGGATCCTAATTTATATAGAAACGCATAAACGATCTTAAAGATATGGGACAAAAATGCTCAAAGTACAATTTGTATTTAGTAATTTTTGTTACATTCCGCTAATAAATAATAAAGTAAATAAATAATAATTTTAGTTTTTAAAAATAGAATTGAATTTTAGTATTAAAGAATATGAGAGAAAAAAATACCTGGTTCAAAGGAATTTTCACCCGAAAAACCCAGTAATGTCGTTTCAAAAATTTCAAACGAAATTAAGGTGTTTACGAAGTAATTGAATAATTCATTTAAAATATCGCTAAGACTCAATAGAAGGTTAAAAGTTTAAAATTGAATACCGAATTAATACGAATATAAGTTTCAAGTGTTAAATTAAAACTTTATAGAATCCTAAATCATATTCAATGATCGATAAATTGTGTAAAAATTCTCTAAATACGAGCAGATATTAACATGTCATAATGAGAATAGTGTTTTATTTCTCTCAAAAATTATCTTTAATCTTCATTCTATTATATAAATACTGTAAAATATCATCCCTCTATTAAACACCAGGCAATTACCAGAATAAAATAAACAAAAGTTGATTTGTTTACACATTACGACTATCATTAAATACATTTATGTATATGGGAATGTAAGTTGATCACTTTAATATTTTTTTTTCTAAACAAATTTTATAATGCCCCAAAAAGGCAATTTGTTAAGTATTAAATTTAATGCACGTAATATTTAAAATTATATACATACTTATAAATGGTTGGAATATAATTAGTAAACATAATGCTTTTAATATTATGGTGAATAGATATTACGGCAGAAATAATTTAAGTAGTTTGTGGGTTTGTCTCCAATTTTTGAACTACATAAGTATTCAGTTAGCTCAGCTCCGAAATATATATAAATAATAAATTAAGTTACATAAAAACAAGCCACAAATTCTATAACTAAATTTTGCTTCAAAAATTCATGCACCTATTATTAATTTCTCATATAAAAAGTTTATTAAATATATTGATTAAACACACATTGCGTTTTGAAATGTTTGTATATCGTCTTTATTCTTACCACAGTTAATACTTGCATAAGGAATTTTCAAATTCAGCTATCGCGTGTCTTCGGCGTGATATTTAAGAATACTGCCTCAAATATCCAATTTTTAAGAGAAAGAATTAGATTATCTGATCTGCCACGCCACATAACCATATCAATGTTATTAACACTGCAGTTATTTTTCTATATTGCACATACCTGACACGTACGCTAGTAACTTTCTAGTATATGGAAAGTTTTTTTGAATCTGCCTCCAGAAAAACTTTATTAATAATCAAAAAAATAAATAAAATCTATGTGCTAATGCGATAGCCTACATTTTGTTAGGTTAAAATGCAATTAGTTTTTTTTTAGTTTTTTAAGATATGGGCTTAATTTTTTAGTGCAGAACTCAAGGGCGGAATAGATTTTCCTTATCAGAAATTTTCTTTTTGTTTCTCTGAACACTATCAATGAAAAAAGTTGGTGGTCAATCGAATGCTACCGTAAAATTTTATAAGCCTTTGAAAGCGCATATACGCACCTACATACGTATACACACACACGGATATGATTCTTTTATTTTTACACGGATATTTTGCTTGCTTTTATTGCCCTTTTCTTGGATACAAAATACTTTATTTTCTCGAAAGTAAAAATGATGTGATCTGTATGATGAATATGTAACTACTTTAGTGTTTGTGCTTGTACATTGTAAGCTTACAATTTCGCTTTCACCAATAATTCTCACCCGTACAAAATGCATGTGCCTATATTAATACAAATTTGTAAATATTAAACATGAAAATGTTATATGTATTTAATAATAAATTATGCAAGTGACCATTATAATTAAGTAGTTTTATTCCATGTCATATAAATTATAAATATAATGCACACATTAATTATTAAATTAAATTTTAAAAGCCATGTTAATGTTGCCAAATGTTAATTAAATCCATGTTTTCGTCTGTTGAACACACCCACAAATATGTCACGAATATGAAATGCAAACTTTAACTTTGATAACATAAAATAATATTTCGATAAACCTAATAGTTTTATTATTAAATAAATGCTCGTGCATACAAAAATTAAATTGAACGTTATATGTCTAAAATAGTGATATGACGTCCAATTTGATTAATATTTATTCAGTCTCGTCGTTTCCATAAACCAAGAGCAAATGAAACTCTACAAATGTTTAATAAACCACAAAGATAATATATTATCCACGTTATATATGTATATTTTAATAAGTTATTAAATATATTATTGTCTTTCTTGATATTTTTCATAAATGTGCAAACTAATTAAAATTTTGAAGAAATACAACAAAATATTAATTTTCATACAATAAACAAAATAAAAAAAATGGAAAAAACAAATCTTAGATGAAAATATTTTAACTAAAAAAGTAACTTTAAATTATCATCTGCACTTCCTAACTGTTTAAAAAGTTGCAAATAAAACTTAGAATTAAGTGCATTTTAAAAGCATATTAGCAATGTAACTCTAAATTTTAATTGGGTCTATGTACATTAAAGGCGCCTGTATGAGCAATAACCTAGAAGGTGATAAACCAAAGAAGTTTTTCATAATTAGTCTCAAACGTTTTATTCAAGGGAGTGGCATAGGAAATAAAGCAACAGAAGTTACAAGTGACGTCAAAAATGTTTTACTATTTGTTTACCAACAGTTTGTTTTGAGTAAACTAAATTAAATATTTAATTATCCCGAGAAGTGAACTCGTCGTGAGTAATTTTAATCTATGTGTGATTTTGATTTTATAGATGGCTTTGCAATAACGAAATAGTGAAGATAAAAACATTATAGAAGGTACTTCTTCGTATTGATCCAAAAATAAATGTCTAAATATATCAAGAACCTAGTTCAAGGATTCTTAAGAAATTTTCCAAAACTAAAGGAAACCTATTGACGAAAGCTTTATTGAAAGAAGATATAAAAAAGAAATGTAATAGTTGAATTGTTGACATGTTTAATTATTAATATATTTTAGTAATTTTAACGGTGGCTTTGTACAGTTTGTGGGCAAGGTGTTAAACTAATCAATCTCTGATAGCAACGAAAGTAATTTTCTCCTATTTTTGTTTACTCCGCTTAGTGTCCTATTTAAAAATGAAGATATATTTAATTTGCAATGGGCTATTTAATGGGTATTAAAATTTGAGTTAAAATTTATAGAGCTCCTACGAAATCCTGGTTAAACCTAAAACTATGTGTACTTTATAAAAGTACACATAAATGCATTTTATATGCAATAGGGTTAATATATAATATACTCACAAAAAATAAGGTTTTTATTTGAGATCAATCAAAAAGATTTAAAATTTTACCAAAAATTTTCTAGCGATATTTCAATGTAATATGCTTTAGCGATATATACATTTCTGGTAACAATTCAGTAAACATTTAAAAACATTTTCATTTGAAAATAAAAACATTGACAAAATAAAGAAATCGAATTTACAGATAGTTCAAATAAATATAATTGAAAAATTGAAAAGAATTAAAAATCACACAAAAAAATCCCATCAGGCTCTTTCTTAGTTAATACGGCTCCCAACATTTTCTCTAGCCGGTAAAAATGTTTGGAAAATTATGAAATTATTTTTATTCACAATAAGATCTACCAAAAAAAAGTGAATAAATTGCTATTGATATAGTCGTTAGTTCTATGCGGGGCCACATATAAATTCGCCTCTGGTATCATCACAAATAAAAAAAATCGAATTTAAAAATAAATGTGAAATAAAACATACCAATAATTTGTATAATTAAATCCAAATATAAATTATTTACACATAAATATTTTAACTTACCATGCATGTACGAGTATCTGATGTACACTTAATCCGTAAAATCCATATAAAAATTAACTTTTGAAAATATTACTCTTTAGTTTTACAAATACTTCTTAGTGCAAAACCGAAGATAAAAATGTTAGTACTTTTAAAACCTAATAGGAATTTAGGATTTTACTTAATCTGTAAATTAGTCTTTTGTTGAAATACAAGTTTTATAATTTGTTAAAAAAATAATGGTTAGCAGCCCTAGAGCTTTAAATGAAACGTTTCTCTTTTCAATAAAATATTAAACAAACGATTAATTTCGAATTCACTTTATAAGTATTATTATGTCTTCACCTTAATTGTTCACATTATTTTGTCATATTTCACATTACATACCAAAAATTGTATAACATGAAGTAAAAGACAGGAAACAAACAACAAGTCGTTAGAGTATGGAAAAAATAATTTATTTATTGTGAGGAAAACAAAAGTTATTAACTAAGAATTAGTTCGAAAACGAAATGCCTGGGCGGAGTATTTATGACAATTATAACTAACTTTTAACCGTTTTCTTTCTGCTTCCTCTTATTTGTTTAGTTAAATAGCCTCGTAATTCTTTCTAACTCTTAAAAGCTCTGTTTCAAGTATTATGGTTAGTGTCCAATAACGAAAATTATCAAAGCTCTTCCACTAAACCGTAATAAACATAAAAGTTATCCAGAGGTCAGCGGTAATGACATGACTGTATTAAGGTTCAAAATGTTTCGCATGCATTTTATTCATATAAGATAATAATAATTACGACTCTGTAGAAATTCTCTTTAAAGCTTTTATTTAATATTAACGATGCTAATACCTTTAAGTATGGGCATGTTAAAAGTTAATTTCTAATTCAGTAACAGTTACGGTTCAGTACCATGGATGGTTAAACCCGTTCCCTACAGTTATTTAGACATATCTATTTTTAACATCGATAAGCTTTTAAGCACTTGCGTATGCTTACTACCAAATTTGTTTTGAATAATAAGTTAAGAAACCTAATGATTATTATCGAATTTATGTTTTATGATATTACTCATTCGGAAAAACGAACACTAGAATATAGAAATTATAAAGGTTCTGTGTTAAATTAAAGAACATTATAATCCTAAGAAGGGATGTACATTTTTTTTTCTTTTGTGCTTTCCTCCAATTCAATGCAAATATGAACATAAATTATATGTTTGCTTTTTGTTATTCCCTGAGCGACATCATACGGTAAACGAAAAAAAAGTTAAGATTTCGTACGTATTTTATCAATTGGTTTCATCTATAATATATCGATTTTCCTGCTTTATCATGTCAATAAGATAATTTTAAATTTGCGGTAATTAACACACATCGATACATAACAGGCTTTGAAAAACAAATATTTTATTAGTACCGTTAAAAAAGCAGAATTATTCTGTTAATTACCAAGCTATGATAATTTAATTCTTTTTTGTAAGTCGCAATCCTGTATACAAGCTTTTTGAAAAGCCGCACTAAAATGTTATTGTCAGATTTAAAAAATATTCACATTTTTGTTCTCATAAAACAGTATTTTTGCAGAACGACGTATCCATGCTACGTCCCGTTCTCATTGTACGAACATGCATAAATGATTTCAGATTTCATATGAGGATAATCCTGCAAACGTTTCACCGAAAAAGTGATTTATGACAAATAATTTGTTTTATAAAGTAGAAAAAATATGGCAAAACTTGAGAATATTTTTGTGAAAATTTAATGGTAATTTTTTTGAATTTCCTTAAGTTTTCCACATTGAATAACAATTAGATATATTTTACAATTAATTAAATTGCAAGTTGAATCTCGCAAAATAAGTCTTTCGTAATTATAGATATTATGCATTGCTGAATGTTATGTTATTCAACTTTCATTGCTTGCTATGCGCGCCTTGCAAAATTTGAATCTACAACGTTTGTATAGATATTATTTTGCAATTGAATACATTAGACAAGTTAATTAACGTATTTAATTAAATTATTTATACTAAACTAACTTCTAAAGGCAAGAAATGACACTCGGAAAAAGAAACATGCCCGAAAAAGTGTTTGGCTTTGAACATTCCATATGAGTTTCCAATTGATATTCTAAAATAAAAACTTCTTTGTAATGTGAATAATTAAAATAAACTATCCATAGGGAAGGCTACCTTCAAAGGGTTAACCTGTAAACCGCAAGCAGCTAACAACACCAAAGCCCCGCCCCCAATAACATAACAATGCGACTACATGTAAACGTCCCGACCGCTCTTATCTCCACGCGTGCACGCTCACGTTTGCTCGTTATTTCTCTACAAATGGTTCGCTCTTTGTACCGGGGAAACTTTTCCATTAAAGCCGAATTTGTCAACCTGAATTATTATATTCGTTATCGATATTCGACGGGTCGATCCAGAGTTAAATCGTACTTATCACTTTATTCATATATTAATAGAATAGTTTATTATGATTTACGCTTACCAAACTTCACGCACGATTAATCAGGATTATATCTTGTTTTATAGGAAAATAGTTGCGTAAGAAATCAATGTCATGTTTGAATCCATGCGAAAAATATTTTTTTCGTTTTATATTGTATTTTTTTAAAATATATGAAACAATTATAGAGAATAATACAATTTTAACATAACGTATGTACGTATAAATCAGTTTATGTAGATTTTACACAGTACAGGATCTACTCAGATACTCAATACGCTATTGCTCTACGGTACCTACTCAGTTATTTAATTTACACAACAAAGGCATGAGACCTCAAATAAATAGTCACTTTTCTATCTATATGTCTATTATTCAAATTGAAACCATTTAAACTTGAAATTTACGTAATATGTAGTACATATCTAATATGAACTTTTATTATATTTATAAACATTAAATAAATGAATATTTGCGAAAACTATAATGGATATCTATAAAAAATTTCACTGCATAGAAAAAAAGTTTATACAGAAAGAAAATTTATTTAAACTTTCCCCCAAAAATCTAGGTTCAAATATTGTAATTAAAATGTATATCACCATTTATTCGTATCAGAAAGTATTTATAATTTAGACAAAGATACAAATCTACATGAAATGATAACGTATAAGCAGCAATTTGCCTAACGTGTCGTAAAAATTACACATAAGTATATTAAAACATATTTGTTAATAGCATTGTTTTATATGATGTATTTACTAACCCGCCAGTAAAATTAAGGTAACATTACAATTCTCAATAATCCTAAGTAATTTTCGAATATACACACTTTTGGCAAATTTGTTGATATTTGTATGTGAATTTCACAGTTTATGTATGTACGTATGTATGTGAATAAGATCGTTCCCTCGTAAAGACTAAACTACTAAAGTTATTTCAACAAGAATAGTGTACATAGATTCGTTAGGATCCAGAGTGTACTAGGTTCAACAGACTATATATTTCGTGATTTTCAATTATTTTTTTCCATAGTAAGTTTTCCGTTTCACCTCTTTTAAAGAAACCGTTTTAATGCCTAATATTTGCACTTTTAAATATATTTAATTGAAATGCTTTCTACTATTTACTTTAACAGTTGCAACGTGTGCCAGGTGCAGAAATTTTAGCTATTATATAATTTTCCCGAACAATGTATTTAAGCTTCAATATTTCTTTCGTGTTCTCTTTATGATTAACAGAATTTTGAAAGTGAATCGTATTTTCTCAACTGTATGAAAGTATTTATAGTCAATTAGTCTTTAGACATTAAATATTTGTTAACCTAAAACAACACATTCGAAAGAAAATATTTGAAACTTGTGGTTAATATATAAAATGTATAGCTTATTACAAAATCAAACAACTTGGAAATGATAGAAAATTTTTTGTTTACTCTTTACATGTAAATGACTACAAAAGTAACGAATAATATATTTTTTTCTTTTATAAAAGGATGTCACCAATCGTTTTTAACGTACTGTAACGTGATTTATAACACAATTCGAAAGTTTATAATTATTATTTACAGCATCGAAGTTTCATTTTTAAATATTGTTAAAGTATATGAGGGGCGAAGTAAATAAGTAATATACACAAAGGTTGTCTGATGATAAGAGTAAGATATGATTTTGTAACATTTCTCTTATATTAGCGTCCCTTTTATGTCACAAATACCTAGACAGAAATGATTATGTATTAGTTCATAATAAATTTCGTGAACTACATCAAATGATTAAAATCTGGCTTACTTAGAATACATTTACAATTAACTTATCCATTTTGAGCATTTCACAAGTACTTCGTAGAAGAAACATTTGAAACCCTAGTTAGTCCACCGGTTCTCGTTTATTATATAAAGATTTCTCTATCCCTGTTTCTAACAACGACATTTTTAATATATTATATATATCTCGTATATTGAAATTGTGGATATGAAATCATATACGAATATAGAATTTAATACAACTTAGGTACTTTTAAAATTTAAATTGTTTTTATTCTCCAGAAGAAAATACTAATTGGTGGCTATATAAACTATTAAGTCGCCTTCTTTCCCGTTACTTCTTTCAAAATTCCTTTGCTTTTCCCTATACTTTCCCTATACTGATCCCTATACTTTTTTTATTCTGCAAATAACAAAAGTATAGGGATCAGCAAGAAAGTTGCTTAGTTAAAAATCTTGTTTGGCTGCCACATAACAGAAATTTTTGTTCTTTCAGTGAAAATCTTTGACTTCTATGGATGCGATATTAATTTAGATGTTTACTTTAATTAATTCAAAATTTGTAATAAAAACATGTAAATCCATAGTGATGTATGTAATTATTGAAGATTTAAAGCGGATAAATTAAATCTTTAAATACTTACCTATATTTATGTTAATGAATGACATTTGTACAAATCAGGATTTAATTTCAATCCCGATTTCCTTTAAATTGTGAAGATAAATCTTAATGATCGACAATTAGCAATTGAATATATAGACTAATATTTCAAACAACCGTCATATACTCCAGGTCAGCTAGCTAACTTTGCTTCGAGTAAATCAAAAAACAATGTAGTCAAATCTAGCTGATATAATTATCAGATCATAATAATTTGCTTTCTCTATATAATTTGTTAATTAACTAACACCCGTCGATCACCCTCATTCCATGAAAATCCTACCGGTCAATGCGTCTCGTACTTAAAAATCGTTTAGATATGCCCTACTTTGAATATTTACTCTAATAATTATTTAATAAGAAAAATGAATTTAGAAGTTGGTTTCTAATCTTATATATATATATATATATATATATATATATATATATATATATATACATATATATATATATATACATATATATATATATATATATATATATATATATATATATATATATATATATAAATATATACATTTAAATGTAGACTTCGTAAGTCAATTCACGTCAGTAAATTAATATTGTTGTACTTTACTTTGTAACTATTCCTAAAAGTCTTACTTGCAAAATAAGATTTTAACTGTCTTAAAACTGAAAAGGAGAAAAATCGTATATTTTAGTCAAGGAGTAAATTATAAATGTTTGATACGTGAAGATGGATATCAATTTATTATTGAAAACCTATAATTTTGCATTATGTATACGTCTTTCCAATAATCATTGTTACAATGACCAAAAGTGCAGTAGACTATAACATAATAATGATTGTAATTATGTTATAGTCTACTGCACTTTACACCTTGAAATTTCATTATTTCAGATACTTTCACATTTAATTAAAATAAAGTAGTTCTGTTTCATATTCTAATGACCTCTTAATTTAATTTATACATGAATAATTTGAGATAATTAGAAAGGACTAAAATTTTATCTGAAATGATAAGAGATGAAATAATTTCTATATTTATTTTTAATCCATAATTAAAATTAATGACAAAAATTATTAAAATCAAAATTTCAAAGTCACGGTGTATAGGTCATGCACTATTCGGATTATAACATAAAGCTGAATTGACTCTTATATATCGAAAATGGCTACGTGAAAAATTCCCTTTATTCCTATCACTGTCCATCAATTCACATAATTTTTTCTGCATAATGTAAAAATAAATAATTTCCACGTTTATATTCCTTAGTACGTAGCTTTATCACGTTTGCAGAACGTTTTAAAACTTTTAAATGGTCTTATCTCCTTATATGCCTGTGGATTCTGATCTGTAATGAAATGCAAGCTTTAACCTAATAACTGGTAAAATTAACTTCATAAAATGTAATAATGTATTTAGATATTATTCATAATAACTTTAAGTAATAAAAATGATTTGAACGGTGACAAGAATTATTTCACAAAAGAAGTTTTTTGGTTTTTCACCTTCATTCAGTGCACTTAATAAAGCATTAACTACGAAGGAATTGAATTTTTAGATGTCAATTTGAGAACTGTTTTTAAGACACGGTTTTACATGCAATTGTTGACAAACATTAATAGTAATGTTTTTACTCTCTCAATTTCATATTGATATAGTCTATATTTAGCTTATATTTCGTCGTCCTATCTTAAAATTGAACATACAACGACGCGCCTGGCATTATATGAAACGGTGAATTTTCACTTCAATCACCCACGTTTAACACTTACTACGTACCTAAATTTGGAGAACAAAATATTTGTCAATATTCCTAACTAAAATTTTATTACATCGCGATATGGCTAAACAATATCCAACATATCGCAAGGGCGCCAATTTATGCCGCTAGTGAGCTCATCTCCATTTTATTTACGTTCACGTTAGATGATTCTGTTAAATAAATTGAATAGTGTGATGTAAAATGGAATAAGAATAATAATGCAATTATCTGAGAAAAAGTCATCTTAAATATGTGCAAAATCCAAGTACAATACTGAAAAAAAATTTCTGGATGTATTATTATTAAATATATATTGTTTTGTGTGATATAGGTAAAAGTTAACGAGTTTTTTCTTTACTTCGTCTGTAAGGCCTTGTTTCTTGCCAAATCTTATGGTCCACGGGAAACACCCAACAGGTTTGGTTTATTTGCGAATGTCAATACATGCGGAATAAATTGCCGTATTTTTAGGGTTCTTCTTGACTGCGTTGACTTTTTTGAAGCTTGAATTTTTACAGATCCAAGACAACTTAGATATGAATATTATATATTAATTTCAACTTGATATCTCCACGCACTCCTGAGGAAAAGAGTCTCGACAGACCAACAGATGGAAAACGAAGTGATCCTATAAGGATTTCTTTTTTCCTCTTGAGTACCGGAACCCTAAAAAGGCTATATATATATATATATATATGTATATATATACATATATATATATATATATATATATATATATATATATCTATTTTTTTTATTGCATGAATTAAATTTATATATTAAAAACATTGTTAATTTTACATGCCGGTGATAATGGAAAAGGGTTCACTATTCAGTTCATAACAGAACTTTTAAAGTAATGACCTAAGGGTAAAGTTGTTTATGGAAGCGCCCGATGTCCTTGAATATAAGATGGTGTCGAAAGAGGTACGTGAGACGTGGGAAATAATAGTATTTTTATACGGAAGATAGTGTATTAGTTAAGGGTCCCTTGTTTATTATAAACAATATCATAGTTGATAAATCACTTTATCGTGCTTAATTTGGTTCCAATGCAAAAAACGAAATTGAGGCAATATATTATCCCTCAGAGTGTTATTTCAAAGGTGTCGTTTGTTTTATCTATATTTATGTTCAATTATTAATAAATTAATCGATGAGTCATTCGGACTTAATTCAGTAATGTAATAAAACCTACCCATTTCTGAAGCAGCTTCTCTTAAAAATGATACGACAGTTATAACTCCTGCCCTTGAAATATCGGGCCTGAAAAATATTGAGTAAGCAGCTGATGACAAGATTTATATTGTTTGTGGAAACGAAACGACACGCGTTTACTCTTAGTGATCATTTTAGATAATTTTATAATTATGATCGATAAAAAACCAAAAAAATATGTTATTAGAGACGAGTGATATTGTATTTTTAAATGTACGTAAATTCGATCCTGGACCGCTTGATAATTAAAGTATCATAGGAAAAGTATTTGATTTTAAAAACGGTATTTTCTAAATCGAGATGAGTTCTAGAAAAAATAAAAAGCTTTTTTCGTAGACACGATATATAATTATCAGAATTCGATGTCATTGCCAGCCAGTCAACCAGTTACTTGTCAATCTATGTTAAAGGTAACGTTTTCAAAAGTATTCTTTTAAGCTCGCAAATAACTAATGCCAAGGAAAAGATGTGAATGTTTCAAGAATAATATACACTGCGCTTCTAAATAACACCACCGTTTTTCTTAAACAAATAACTGATACATTCATTATTATAGAATTTACATAAAAATGTATCATGCTATTTTACCATTATCACAGTATTTTATCGTGAACATCTTTATTACATTCCCCTAAAGTCTTTCATTTCACTACTTTTTTCACGTTTTTACCTAAAATTTAGGTTCAAAGATTTATTGTTCTAAATTTTATAGCAAATACAAATATATGGATGACTGTTATAACATACGTAAATCCACCTTTCGCGAAGCAACCTTAAGGAAAATTGCATGAATCTGATCGTAACTAATTGTTGAATTACCGACTAAATAATACTGTTAATTAACTTTATTAGAAAAAGTGATATTTTTTATGGGATTAAAAATGTTGTTAAATTTCAAGACAAAAAACAATTAGAATATTTCTAGGTAGGGAAGTAAGTACATACATATATATTATATACAAAGGTATAAAGCATCTAGGACATTAGTATTATGTAGTATATGGAGTAATGTGGATAGAAAATGTGATTTTTGCTATGATTTCTAATAGCCCACAAATTCTGACCTGATTATAATCTAAAATTATTTTATTTTATTTCTGCAGGACTAACTACTCGCGCAATGCGTTTGGATTTTTGGAAAATTGCCTAAAATTTACACTTCTTTTTCAATGTTTAGTCTGTAAAGTAAACCTTATAAAAGATTCCAAATGTCCTAAATAATTAAAAATATAATTTCGAAAAAGCGAGCGGAAGAGAGTGTAGATCATGCGCAGTGTTTTAGTGGACTTAATTAGTTAGAAGCAAAAGATCACGTGTATTTATTTAATTTTTGTTGTAATTTTTGGAAGTATAATTTTTAAATAAATGTATTTTTTGTAATATTAATCATCGAGTGTTTAGATAATTCCTGTATAGCCAGAAATTGCTGAAATTTTAGGGCTTTTGTGAAATCAACCGTGAGAATCTACCACTTGCATACAAACAAATAATATCGATTTGATGAGGATACCTCATACAATTTGAAAAAATATAAATATGGCGAAATTATACTGATTAGAAAATAGTTTGAATATCTTATTAGAATATAGTGTCTTCAGTGGATTATTTTCTTTTACACATGAATGAATGGCCTTAAAATACTTATATCCGAAACTGGACGGTGCTACAACAGGATTTTCCACGTCTTTTAGTAGATATTCGAAACTTACTGAACGATATTATCTCGTTCAAGTAAAGAGAGGGTGTAACCAGATATTTTTGAAGCAACATTTGCTTTATAAGTGGCAAATGTCTTCTTAATTAACTAATAATTTCCCAGGAAAGATGTCTCATGCCGTATGACTGGCTGTCAAAGGCTAATTGAAATTTGTGGTGGTAGGTTTCAACTAAAGGATAAAAAATTATTTTGAGCTTATTATTTTGTATAGATTTGATTGAGTTTTAATAAATATATTCTCAACCAAAAATACTAAGCAATTACATTAATTATGTCACAATTGCAAATTAGAACTGAGTTTTTTATTTTTATATAATTAAGTATAGATGACTAGTAAGCCTTTCGAATTATTTAAAATATTTTACAACTAATATTGGTCTCTCAAAAAGAAATTTAAAAATGTACGTTTTACGATTTCGTAATTTTCGTCACAAAATTTTGCTATTTATGGTGAAAAAATATGTACTACTTAGAACTGGCAAACAATTAAAAAAATGGCACATGTAATGAAAAAAAATTTAGCAATAAAAATCTTGCTGCCTTTAACTATAAAAAAAGAGTTTTATCGTTTTATAGGAGGATTTAATTGTTTCCTTAAAAAATTAAATAAAAATATATTTACATGAAAATTTAAACAAAGGGTAATTACATTACAAAGATGCCCACTGTAGTTAAGTGTCAATATTTTTTTTTAGTTGGAGGCAAAGAGATATTTACCACTATAATTTTTGCATTACATGTGCTAATTTTTTAAATTGTTTACCAATTCTGAGTAGTAATAAAATCTTAAAAGTTCATTTTTCAATTTTTTTTAAAGAGCCATATTAATTGTTTTAAAACATTTCAATTAATTCGAAAAACGTATTATTCAATCAAACTTAATTTGCAATCGTAACGGAAAGATCGACCCGGAGTAGCGACTTCCGTAAATTTAAAAATGTATCTATATCTTGAAAACTAAGATATTTTCATTAAGGTCAAATTTTGTCAGTAACCCAGCCATAGCTTAACCTATTACCTGTTTTCGTTTGGTCTATGACTTATGGAACAGTCTGTATTAAAGAGTGCGTAAGAAATGTAACCACTCATTGGTGCATGGGGTGTACATGTACATGAGACGAAAACGGAAGCTTTAACTAGGTGCCGATTACGAAAATCTGCTTTGTTATATATTGTTTTTATTTTCTTTGTATGTTATATGCATATATATATATATATATATATACTTTTTATCCCTTTTTATTTATGTTGGGTATATTACCTGTCTATTGCGATAGAAAGTAATGATTATTTAATATAAATAAGTCGCAGGATGCTCAATGAGCGAGTCTATCGCACATTTGACTGGTTTTATTCACCACACGTATATTATATGAAATTAACCGTCAGAATCTTGAAAGGCAATAACTTTTTTCACAGAAAAAATTTCATATTTATTCTTTTACTAAATATTTATTGACACTTTACAGACTCTTTATATGAAACTAAAAATAAAACATACTATAATTAAAATAAGAAGAAATCCAAAGGACTGACCGTAAATTCATGAAATAAAACTCAAACATATTAATTTTAAATATCTCACACTCGGGTGCATACAATTTTTAACATTTTTTACTTAAATTTTCACGTACCCCGTACAATACGTGATGACTCTATCTCGCTACGAAATAATGTCTTATACAGAGGACGAATAGATAGTATGTCCTGTTCAGGAATATTAGAGGAATATTTTAGCAACCTGAATATAAACGGCGAACTTGACTTGTTAAATTTTACAGACAAGTTCATGATTTCAGTACGACCACGTGATGGAACAAGCTAGTGCCAATATAACAACTATGGCTGACAGAAGCCTAAAAAGCGTCAATCATTCAAAATTGAGCATTTATATAAATATACGTCTTAAATTGAATTGCATCTAGTTTGAGCATTATCACTTCTTAGCGCGTAAATCTAATGAGTGTACAGCAATCAATAATTTTATTTCATATGTATATTTTATTCACCTTGTATTGGTAAGTTTTTCATTTTTTTCACTACATATCGTACGGTATATATTTTCACCAGGAGATTTCAAAATAAACTCAACAAATATATGACATATTCATTAATTATCTCTTTCAGATTCATATATATTTATTAGAGAACAAGTCTGCTATACAGTAAGCGCCTCAATATTATTTCTACGAAATGCGTTTTGTTAACATCTTTGAATTTTAAATACCTGTCTAAAGAACCCTTGCATTATTTAAATAAAGTTTAAAATATTCCGAAGTGCGATAGCTTGTATTAATGCAAACGTGAGAACTTTTCAAATTCAAAGCTTTTTCTAAAAGTATAATTCCATACTTTTTTTTCTAAAAGTATTTTCCATTCCTTATCCAATATTTATTACCTTGATTTCTTATACTCCTAAAATACCTTCTAATATTAACTTAAGCTTTACTATGCTTTGAGAAAACTCATATTTACCCTTTGTTCTGCGTATATATATTATTTGTCCCTACACAACCATATGTGTTTAAATATTTACGTTTTACGACTGTATGTATATTGTTATCTAGAATATCATAATTATATATTTATTAGAAACTCTTGACAAATAAATTTATTTTCGAGTTCCGTACGCTTCGCAAAATTTACGTCCATCTAATATGGTACAATTTACTTTACGTATACGTCTTATATACCACTTTTGTACATAAATAGATCCTGATATTCGATAAAAATGCAATTGTGTATCAAAATAACTTAAGTAAGTGTTTTAAAAAATAATTTGACTTTTATTAGCCCTCAAAAATATATATAAACCTTTAAATTTGTAAAGAACGATATGACAGGTCATATCAGTTACATAGTACATAGGTTATTTAACTTCTACTTATTAAACGTTAATTAAATAAGTTGACAAAGAGATGTCATCCAAGATAAAGACAGTAACAGATTTTTAATAAATAAGAAAGTCTGCACAAAAAACTATTTCCGACTCTTTAAGGGTCGGATGTATGCAATGAAGTATCTTGAAGTATCTCTAAATACTTCTAAAATACGAGTATATTTAATAATTCTATATTACGCCTACTATAAAATTTCTACAAAAATTTCGTTTAGAACACGTAATTTTTTTTCCATTTTTGCTCCCAATACCGAACGTCTGTAAGAAATCTTATGTTTTCCCATTATTATCTGAAAATATACAAAATAACAACAAATTTATCCACTTATTTACAAAGCGACACAAAATATTATGGATTTCAAATGTATCATAGAAATATTGTTACAATTATTTATGCGTAATTTACATTTTATTGTAATATACAACATAAAATTTACACTGCGTAAAAGCAAGCCGTATACGCGTTATAAATCCATGGCACAAGCTGACGAAGAGCAACCGGATCTCACGTCCTCACTGTTTGCAAGCGCAAACGGTACTGAATTCAAAATATTCGTGAGCCCCGGAGATAGTCGTTTTTATTGTCATAGAAGCTAGTATGGAAAATTCGCGAGCGGAATGCCTTAAAAATTCGGCAAATTTTACCTAATACCAAAGGCTTCATATTTATGACATAGTTAAATCCATATACAAGAATGTAGCTAAATTAATTTAGAATAGACACAGTGAAATGAAAATCTATATATCTTTATAACGTTGTTCTAATATGCGAAACAGTGGAGAGCCTTTTTGGTAAAAGAGGTTATTTTGAGATTTTTTTTTTAAAGTTTGGAACATAATTTAAAAAAAATATCATGTGTATTAATATTATGTCTAACTTTGGTAGTTATTGAGTATTTTGCAAAACACCCATTTTCGCCTATTTGCGAAATCCGCCCTTTAACAGAAAACGGTTAACAAAATAAATTAAAAAATGTTTAGTTAAATTTTGTAAACTTCCTCCTATCCACTTATTCATTTCTTCTAAAGGTGATAACGACCTTATGCCTAAATAATATAGAATTGCAATCTACCTTCTAGTTTATGATTCGAAAAGGTTATACATTCGTTTTTGAAAATCTGTTTTTAACAAACGTTTTTTATCTAGATTATTCTATATACCGGTATAACTAATGGTGAGACGTCTTAGATTTGGCAAATACGATGAATATAGTAGAACATTCCAAAAATGTTTTTTTAAGTTGTAACAGCTTCTAATGAATTATAAAATTAAAAATAAATCTCTTATTTTAATAAAGAAATACTAGAACTGTTATTTATGTTCATAAATATTGGCCACCGCATGACTTGATAAAATTACTCATGGGAGCAATATTAATGAGAGTATATATCCTAGTCAATCAATTGGCTAGCGACTTACTTCTGATTCCACTAGAGGGCGTGGTCTTTTTAAGGAAAATTAATTTCTGACGTGCTGCTTTATATCTATTTAATATTGGCTTACGTTTAAAACTTTCATACATAATTCATTTTCATCGTCAGTTATGATTTACTTTAGAAATAGATTATTTTTCTCTAGTTTAACAACAAACCGTCTATATGGTAAAGCAAAAAGTAACACCCCTTTTATTATAACATGTTGAATTTAAATATCTTACTTTGGTGTTAAGTCATTTCAAATAATTACAAAATAAATTTCGTAGCATTTTTTCATATTGTTATTCGAAGGTTTCCTTTTAACAATACTTTCATTTGGTCCTCATCATGTCAAAGGAATCTTTCAATAGGCAGTGTCCTTTAGTATTGAAATTTGCTGGAGATAATAAAACTTTACAAAGCAATTCTTACACCGGTGTTTGAAAAAAAAATACCAGTGTCAAACATTCTTTCTTGACACTTCAAATTCTATAGACAGATAAAAATGGAAAATCGGCCTTTGCTTCGACTTCGATATTTTTTTAATTTTTTCATTGATAACTTCAGTCTTCGCCATTGTCACTTCTTTGACTTTTATCATTTAAGTAAGTTTTATATTTTTCTCAATTTTTTTTTCAAATCAATATTTAACTTCAGTAATAATATCAGCAAACAATAATGGTAACTGATTCTCAGCAAACTAGGCGAATTCCATTTATCATTATTGATATTCCAACCACAAGTTTTTGAAAACCATGTAGGATATTTAGACTGAGTTTTTTCCCAAATTTTATCACGTACTCTAAATAAATGCTTGCTTGCTGTATTTCAGCTTTGTATGGCGGTGGGTTTTACGTATGGATTTATTGTAATCTTTTTTTCAGAAGTATCCTCAAAATCTTTTAATTGGTTAATATTAGGAAATAAATATAATGTAATATTCATGACATATATTATATGGCGGACTCCATAGATATTAAAATTAAATTTCTTTAAAGAGAAGACCGCATAAAACTACTTTCACTCTGTGTAATTCATATGGTTCCTTTAAATACTTGACCGCGTTTTTTCGATCTAACTACAGAGTGGTAGGGGCACCCTATCGTTCACGCACACATTTTTGAAGTAGTCACTTCCCTTACAGCCAATGTGGCCAAAGCATTAAAATAACTGACGAAGGCCTTATATACTTGAATAGTGGTTACTGATTCCCTTCGACGAAACTTGTTGGTCCGGTTTATCATCCACGGAATTTTTTTTCATTTCCATATTTCTATCAGCATACGATATATTTTTTCTAGGTACAGGTAGTGTATATATAAAATAAAATTGTGTATTTAAAAACAATATTGTAACATATTTTTCGTTTCATTTATATAGAAATATACATGTAAGTTTGTACATGGTATTTCTTACATCCCGATTGTTCTTTGCCTATCTAATTCTCACGAAATTTCTTTGTTAGTACGGAGACAAGTATTTTATATTTTCAACGATTTCTACATGAAGTGTTTCAATAGCTTCTGGTGTTTTCGTATGGCATAACATTTTTTTACGGAAAGTCCGTGTTTTCTGCTGACGCTATTCATTATATTAAATAGAAAAACCATTTTAATTTGCTGGATATAATAGTAATGGTAACAATAAATAAGGATGGATTTATTAATTCCCGCATTGAAACATTTTAACTTAATGTGTTGAACGAAAACATCCATGTCTCAAAGCACATTTTGCGATAAATTTTAAGGTTTTTTCGTGATACATAGTTGTGATAGCCAAGCCTTCACATATTTAATTTAGCATTACGGTACTTTTAGTTTTTGATGCGTTTCGAAGAACATGAATATATCATATTTATACCGTAACTTTTAAATAAAAATAAATAGTCTAACAGCTAATGTCTCTTACCAGAGTTCATGCTCCAGGAGAAGATCGGTCAAGCAGCCAAGTCAGGATTTTTCATATAAAATGGAAAATGGTGGTACTAAGGATCCTCCGAACTTATAGCAATATGTCATAACTGTAAGCATACTTTTTTCAGACCAGATATAATACCAATTCTGTTGTCCTTGTAGTTAGAATTTAGCAGGCTTGGTTGTCGGTTTCGTTCATATTATAGATTCTGACTTGCTTAATATTAACTTTAAATATGATTTTATAAGATATTCTAAAAGCGGTTAACTTTATGTTTGTTGTAATCTTTAATTTTTGCTGCAGATACGGGCTCAGGTGCATGCAATAAAATTGTACACTTCTCTTCTTTATCAAGCTTTTCTAGCTAAATAATATTTTAATCTTGTTTTATTATTCCTGGCTTTCATAAAATGTCCGTATAAATACATGAACTTTATTCTCATCAAACCATAAAAAAGAGAGCCTATTCCCTAAATGTATTCCAGTGGTAGCTTTTCTTAGTCGAGGGTAAAGACAGAATGAAATCCCTAAAAAACTGTTTTGAAATTGCCCATGTATCATACGTATTTGAGAGAAGCTTTAGGTATGGACGAAAATTTTACTTCCTTATTAGGTTACGCCAGGGTTCCTTAAGACTACGTCCAAGCTCAGTCTGCGTGCAAGCAAGATATAGTATCAATAACACGACCCAACACATACACATACACAAACACACACACACACACACACACACACACACATATATATATATATATATATATTGTATATAACTTTGAATCACTACTGAATTAGAAACGTACTACAAAACATAAAAGAAATTGCTTCTTAACATCAAGATTGGCTTGAAAAAATACAAAAAAATACCATTTTAAGCTTAAAACGCGCCCGTTAGGACCGCTTAGAGTTTCAAAGTGCCTGCATACAGGCTAGTGATTATTTAAAATCTTCTATTTATTATTTTTTCCAAAGTCGGTGAAAAAACAAACTGATTCAACTTTCATCAATATGAAACGTTTGTTTACACCATGTGACATTGTAAAAAGTAATATGCACTATCTATACCTATTTTGGTACCGACTATAATATGTGCTAATTATACTATTTTTGGTACCGACTAAAATAGGTGCCATCTATGCCTATTTTGGCACCAACTATAATATGCGCTACCTTTACCTATTTTGGCACCTAGTTTTGCATTGATTTGAAAAATATCTTCAAGTGGAAATTTGTATATAAGTATATAAATACTAATTTATTTTTACCTACTTTTACTGAATAAATCGATGAAATATTTTCATTAAAAGCGACTATCATTTCATTTTTTTATTTCTTTTTAGGGTTCATTCTTTGAAAACAAAATCGTGACAAAAAACCATATACCTCATTGAAGGAAAGATATATGCGATATAAGTTATTGAGACCATCCTAATAATTTTATTTTTAACTAAGTGTAATTAAAAATGCAAATGGGTAGGTTAGGGGGGGGGTGCTGGTACAGCGACGCAGTTATAAAAATACAGATTACAAACATAACGGACAAGAAGGAATAGAGGACAAAGCTTATGAAACCATAAATGCAGGTAATTTGAAATCAACACTTTATCACGCGGACTATGTTCTATTAAACATCAAATACATATTTTTATAAACAGTACTTAAAGGCGATATTGCCGGTTTATGTCTTATTATTGAACTCCATCACGTTAAACGCAAATATGTATTTCCATACCCATTTAAGTGATATATGAAAATAAGGACGCCCCACAAAAAGAAAAATATTTTCCTAAAAGTGAATTTCAAAATTAATTTATGTTACGTCTATAATTTCATTCACAAATAAAAGTATTTGTCAATTATGAAATCGTATAAATTATATGTTAAGCTTGCGATTGTTATAAAACTAAAATATATAAGTTTAATTTTTATCTAAAAAATTTCTAAATGGAACTAAATTTGACATCATTAAACGTTACGTCCACCGCATCATCGTAGCGAAGAAACAAATTATTTACAACAAAGTAAACGAAGTTATGTCAGCAAGTTGTTAAAGAAATAAAAAAGCTATTTATTTTACAAAGGTCGGCCCTTATTATAATTTATACGACACAAAGTTCACAAAGACGAATTATAACCGCAGTTTCATGACAGGAACGTCCACACAGAATTTAAATGACATTGTTGAAATTATGCATATCCTCAATATTATAATTCAAACATGACTTATCCTCTTTAGGCCGTGTTTGAAGAATATTTAAGTACTCGCATTAGGAGTTTTGGTCGAGGCTTGAGAAATTGTAACCTTCTTATTGGAGTAAGCTTTGTTTGACAACTCAAAGGAATAATTAATTTAACTTAGAGAATTTTTTTTAATAACTACATATTTTTTTTAATGTTAATATGATATCATTTTACATTGACGTACTTTTTTAGATAAATCACTCGACGGATTTTTTAAATAAAATGAAGTGTGATGAAATTACTTTTTTTTATTTACCTGTAATATTAATTAGAAAATTTTTAAGACAAAACTTTTTACCAAAACTGAAAGGTAAATCATTTTCATTTAAAATGTTAATATAGCATCATTCTATATATTGACTTAAATTTTTAGAAATATCGCTCGATGGGTTCTTCCAATAAAATTAATTGCACAATTTTTGAGAGTCGTTAATTTTTAAATTTTAAAATAACTTTAATATTAAGTGTGAATAATGTATCAATAATAAGAGTTAATATCGTCAACAAGGCGTTTTACATGACCTTAATGCGTTTTTAGTATATTTTGAGCCTGATAACGAAATTATACATATTTATATATAAAATCCATGACTACAAAACCACAGCAGTATGTTTAATGGGTCGAGAATTTTCTTCTTAATTTTCCTGTGTCTGTTAATTTTTTATATAGCCCTAACATTTTTTTTGAAATTATGTTAACAATTTACACCTATGGGTAGGAATGGAACGGTACTTTTAAATATAAATACAGTGGTGGCTGACAGGTTACCGAAATATCACATTGAAAATTCAATTAAAACAAAATAACGATTCTATTATATTTAGTATTATATATATATATATATATATATATATATATATATATATATATACATATACATATATATATATATATATATATGTACATATACATATATATGTATATATATATATATATATATATAAACACTATATAGACAATTGAAAAGACACGGAACTTGCATCCGGTACTAACTGCCTGTAACTAGACAATGACAATCGCAATATAAACATTGTCAATAGACCATTATGTGTGGTTCTAAGTCCGCTATTTTTCATTTAGACGTGATAACAAAATTCATTAAATTCCTTATTAAATATTTAAACACTTTTATAAGGAATACAACGGGTACAGAGGTAAAACATTAAAAAATAAAGTATTATTGGGGGAGGAAAGTTTAATTTTATAATTAAAAGACTTTAACTCTTCTAAAATCTGCAACTTTCATTGATATAATTTAAAAGATAGTTTTATGCTCTAACTGATTTGAAACATATCTTATTAAAAAATATCAAAAATACGAAATTATTAAAATATTAACGCTAAACTAACAGATTACTCAATTTCGTTTAGAAATAGAAGTGAAAAATAAAATTTCCATTGAGAACACTTTTATTAGGGACTAAATGTTAAAGCACGTGTAGTTGTGATATTATTCAAAATTATCTTTGACCCTAAATTCGATCGTAGATAACAATTTTGAAAATATTATTAAGTTAATTATAATACTAATACACGAACATCAGCTATTATAATAATTACAAATGTTAACTTTTTAATAAAGTGCACCTTGTTTTGAAAGGCTAAATGGTCATACCATCTTTTTTAGTCTAGTTTTTAAGTCTATTACAATAAAATAGCCTATATCTTCTCCAGACTCAACAGCATCTACCAGTAAAAAACTTTGGTTCATGTGTAGAGAAATAGATGAAACAAAGTAAGCTTATGTCGACTACATACAGCTTAGAAACATTTTGGAGGGGAAAAGACCGACGAGGATGTCTGCTCTCGTGCGTCTGCCCACATTCAAAATGCTTACTTAGCCCTCATGCACTACCTCATACACTTCTGGACCTGCCAAATTTGCCAATGCATGCCTAGGTGGTAAATTTCATTACTCGATTTATGATATATATGGCGCCATATCTTAATGTACATATACGTATAATATATTTGCGTAATTACTAAGCGTAGGGTGTAACCGAATCATGCTATGTAAGCCCTTTAACCAATTCATTTATATTATAATAAAGCAATGCATATGAATTTTTGAAAACCACGTGTCTTCTGATTAGCTGAACCGATTCTGATAAAATAAAAACTAAATGTTAAGTCAAGTTCATTCCTATTTTTTTTACTTTACACCGAAATCAAGTCAGTAGTTTTTTGGTGGTATCAGTTCAAACCAAAATAAAAAGAGACAAACGGGCAAACATTCTAAAAACGATTTTGTTTGTTCTATTATTTTATTAAATGATCCTAATTATTTTTTTCGTAAATATTTTCATTCCATACGTTGAGCACTTCCAAAATTTAAATATATTTATATTAACGTTTCCATGTATGGATTCATTAATACTTATTTAGATTTTACCTAACCTATATTAACACGTATAGCCCATAACTTAATGTCTAACATCAAACTACGCAACCACATTGCCAACTTTAATTAACACATACCTTATTAATATCATTAAATGCGCGCTCACTGTTTGCAGCACGGCCAGGTTTTGAATTTTTTCCGGACTAAGGTTATAGACATATAGCAATTTTGTGAGGAGTACGAATATTTAATATTTTATATACGACTCACGGATACATCTCCAATTTTTGTATTTATGACTGTGGTTTATTTGCTAAAGCATATGATAAGTAACTATTAAGTGAGTAATAAATCTAAAGAATTTACCATGATAATTAATATGATTTTAATTACTATTAAAGCCATATTTTCTATACCCTCAGAATTTCAAAGTAATTATAGTTCTTGAAAAATAAATAATCGTTATCTAATTCACTGTTAGGAGAATATATTTTTATTATTTTCTTTTAAGTCTTCACTTTTTCTTGTGGTGTCAGAAATATGTGTATCCTTGGATTTGAAAATAAATTATATATTTTGAATTATTTCTTAGAAGTAATTACAATACATCCGCCCCAACATATGATATAAATTTGTACACCGACATGCTTTTAGGATAGTAAACCCAAAAAAAATATAATTTCTAAGGAAATAAAAATTAAATATATATAAGGGTAATTTTAATAGAAGCAGAAAGGAAAGGATCAAGACACTACAATTTTCTGAATTAAATTTCATTTAAAATTTTTACTGTTAATTTAAGTTTTTGCAATTGTACAATTTATCTGTGTTTATTGATATATGGTGCTATATATTTCAAATAGTGCCATAATTTTTCCACTCTGACTTAGATTGGCGAAATAGACGTGGGCAGAGGTGAACTATGGAGTGGCACAGGAACACCACCCGGTGTTTGAGCAAGCAGCATGAATGCAGGTGAACGAAAGAGGGTAAACATTGTTATTAGTCGTCTTCCGCAATAAAATGTATGTATTATTAATAAGTTTGTTTTGCCTCCTTAATTTTTCTAAAACTTCAACCTACTGTTAATATTTGTAACGTAATTACTTCTGTAGGTTCAATAATTAGCTATATAAATAAAACTTTTATTGCCTTCTATGTATATACTAAAACCATAGTATTGGCCTCTTGTGAGAAAAGGTTTTTAAAAAGAGAAATATTTAGGGGCACATAACAAAAGAAAAAGAATTCAAAACATTGTTTTTGAAAGCTTTAGTCTTTTTGTGTGCCGTTTTATTTGTGCATGCATCACACAAAAACAATTGAAGGGATTTTGACGATTTTCACTGATGATTTTTATTAGATTTGAGGTAATTTCTGACTGTGTTTCGTTGCAATCGATCAACAAAAAATATCGTTATTTGACGATTAAACATAAAGAGCTAAGTTGCGTTTATTAATAATCTACTAGCTGACTTAATAATATTTTTTAAATGTTCACACGAACTAAGTCGTGTAGGCAGATAGCATAGAGTAAATCGTTAAATAATTAATGTTTAGGTTTTAAGCTATTCTGCAAGTCTATTAGCTGTAAATAATTTATTGGGTCTTTGTTATAAAATGAAAGACATATATTTTTTTGTATATTATTGGCTATAAAACAGTATTACATAATGGAAATAACCTTGCAGTTTATGGAAAAAACTAAAGGATTATTTTATAATTATGAGTGGGGCTTATCTTACCAAATATTACATGAAATATTATTTTATTAATTTAAAACTTAAATTTACTGCATTTATAATTTATGGTATTTTATCAAAGAGAGGTTTCATAAAACTATTTTCACTCTCCACACCCTATTTCATATTTGACAGCATTTTTTCGGTCTATCCCATACCACTTTATCCTTCACGCGAACTTTTTTGAGGTTTTCACTTCTCTTACTGGAAATGTAGCTAAAGTATTCAAATAACTGACGAATAAATTGTATGTTAGGATAGTGGTTATTTATTCCCTTTCCGAAGGATCGCTGATCCAAAATATTATTCGCATAATTTAAAGCATTATTTTCACTTCCATATTTCAAACCGCAAATGATATATCTTGCCTAGGTAGTGGATATACGTAACAAAAGTATGGGTTTCGTTTATGTCGAGATAATATTCTAAGTTTTTTGTGACATTTCTTTCATCCTGCCTGTCCTTTACCAATCAACACAAAATTTTCTTTGTTAACAAGGAGCCAACGACTTCTGCGTTGAGTAATTCTGTGAGGTGTGTTGGTTTTGTATGGTTTTGCAATCTATTTACTGTGAACCAGTGTTTTATTCTGACGCGATTCGTCGTATTAATAAGCACAATCTTTTCTTTTTCACTGGTTGTAAAAGCAATAATGCAGAATGGAAAAAATATTTGTTTCCAATTAAGAGCCGTAAGTTTCCAATCGATATTATTGAAAATATTGAACAACAAGAAATAAAATGGTAGACAACTTATTCGTTAGAAATGTTTAATTGATTAGCCTCAACATTATGTTTGATTTTTGGTTTATTTCAGAAATTATTCAAATCAAGTCATAATATTTCGGTAAAATCTTCTTGACATCAGACGTAACGCAGTAACTTTTCTCTTTAGGATAAACGTCACCCGTGCGGTGATCAGTTCAAATAATAAGTTTCGTTATTGCCGCAAGCGCGTATATATATATTGAAATCATTTGAATCCTTGCTCTGCAAGAGACAATCCACTTAAAAATATTTCTTAAAATAAATTTAACAATAATATTTCCTAAAAGAATTTCTTTAATCACAAAGAGTTTGGTAAATAAGGATTTTTTGACTTTCTGCAGTCTTCGTGATATTGTTGGTTATTAGTCTTAATAAATTAAAAGTTAAGGAAATTGAGAGAAATTAGCAAATATCAAATTATATTTATGGTTACTATTGTCGTTAACAAAAATTTGTATTGGCGCATGATCAAGTTACGTTTCGAAAAATTAAATATTATAAAAAGCAAAAATGTTTCCATCATCAATAAATCTCTCCTTTATATGGCACAAAAATAATCTGAAATATTTCAGTGTTAATCCTGTTCGAAATTATTTTGTTAGGAAACTTGATCGATGGAAATATATTTGCTAGTGCTAACCATCTTTTTTACTTTTTAGTAAAGGCAGAAACAAGTACGCTTTTATTCTCTAGGTCCACTTTCTGGTAACATTTTTAGGCTTATTACATTTGATAGCAAATTTTTTATTCTTAATTTCACATTTTATCAGAATATGTGAAAACTTTGTAAATTTTCATTTTTTTTTATCATAAACTTTACCTTAAACAAAATTTATGGAAAAAATCATTTGGATAATTCTTAACAATAGCTATGGATGATGTTTTAAACAAGCTCATTCAGCTAAACAAAGTTTTCCTAACTTTTGGGAAATTCGATTTTTTTCTGTAACTGAATCTTAAAATAATATGTGTGTACATCACCTTACGAATGTATTTATCAGTAAAAAGTTATATAACTATTCTATTTTTCTTCTACAGTTTTCAGTGCAAGCTTAGTAGCATAAACTGAAAATAAAACATATTGTGTAACTTTTAGTAAGTCGATATCCTTAGACAGCTGGCCGCTTTCATAGAGCCACTCCACCCGACATACCTAACGAAACCATCCATAATTCATAAAAAAAATCAAGGATTCTGCAACTCCAGCCTCGGGCACCGCACAACTCCACTTACAGTTGTAAGGACGAAAGTAAAATATTAATGATTATTAGTTGAATTCGTTGCACGTTTTACTTCGTAACCGTTGAGTCTCTTCGTTCTGGCTACTTTGTTAATGTATTATCTTGGGAGTGTTACAATTTTATTTCATTGATAATACTAGTTTTGCGAAAGGCTGAGGGATATATTCTAAGTTAAAATTCAGTCCGGCGATGTAATAAAAAAAGCGAGTGTGCTTTAGACCACATGACTGAAGTAAAACTTCAAATTAACAAAATATGAAATTTTATTCACTTTAAACGTAGAATATTTAATGTATTGAACAAAATAATAATTTATAAAATTGTTCAAGAATAAAATGAAATCACAAAATATTAAAAAAATCACCGTTCGCGTAACGCTAGCAAACTCGCATATATATATATATATATATATATATATATATATATATATATATTTCATACACTGGCTATGAGAAGAAGAGAGAAAGAAAATGTGAGCGCGCACTGCTCGCTCTTGCTCCTACAGTGTGATATAGACAATAGGTTTGCACTGTGTCTTAGATATACGAAACATAAGTGGATTTGAGAGAAAGAGAGAAAGAAAATGTGTGCTCGCACCTCTCTCTCTCTTGTCCCTACAGTAATATACGAAATGTAACTCTCTCTCTTTCTGTCTTCACTAACTTATATCTCCCTCTCAACTTCCGTTCGCTTCGCCCGATCACACTTTTCGTAACGCACTCGTCACGCTTTCACCAGCTTACTTCCCAAGTCAAGCGTGCCTAAAGAAGTTTTAAATCAAAAGCAATTAGAAGTTGGCTTTTCTTACATCCTTAAGGTTTAATTGAAATTGTTGTCTGACCTGGGGAGGTCAAATTAATTAGAAAATTGTCAATACAAAACGTAGTAATAAAAACAACTTTTTCACCACGTTTATGTTTTATAGTCACTTGTTAGGTTTTAAAGCTAAAATTTTACGTATAAAACTGATTATTTTCAGCGTTACTTGTTTACTACAAAATTATTCTTAAAAGCACTTAAACTATCTACTCTTGAATTGTTTAGTAGATTCCCGTCTTTATACGCTTTTACGTGACCATCGTTTCAACTACTTGATAGTTTGTATTTAATTGGCCGGAACATTAAACAAACTAACTACGGGCATGTCTGCAAGTGCAGGTACGTGTTTGTATGTGAGCTAATTAAAATATATGACGCAAATGTTTTCGTACTTATCCCACCACTATTAAAATTTACAGCATTTATAATATTTTAAGTCACCTCAAGGTAAAGTCATATGCAGATAGCATAAGAGAAACATTATTCATAAAAGAGCAGATAGGATTATGTAAAACAATTGTCAAATATCAAACTTTCATCCAAATCTATCCAATACTTTAGACGCTATGTGATCGGATGGACACATACCTCACGTGCATATTTTCTTTGGGGTTCAGTTGCTGCAGTATAATTAATTTTGGTTTTCTTGTACGACTAAAATAATTTTTTCACTTTTCATGTCAATCTAAAGTAGAAAACATTTATAAGCGTTATTAAATTAAATGAGACCAATTATTGAAAATTCGGTTTTTTTAAAAAGCAATAATAAACTAAACTTAATTAAAACCAATCAATAAAAAAGTGGGAACGACTGACGATAAAAAATATTTGCCTAAATTTGAAAATAAAAAAAACTTGAGTTAATCATTTTAAAATTTAAATGGTTAATGTGATTTACTTCTTTATAAAACTCTAGTAAATATATATATATATATATATATATATATATATATATATATTATATATATATATATATATATATATATATTTGTATTTATTTAATGGATATGAATTTTTTGTATTTTGTTATAAAATTTCCTCTTCTTGGTCGACTAGAATACATTATAACCCTCCAATAAAGGAGGTGATACCTTGCCTTGATAAATGAATATTTTAATATGAAAGGGAGATCGTTAAAAACCAAAATAATTGTGAGAAAGAATCTACTTATATACATTGCAGTGTAAATAAATCAGAAAGAATAAAGTTAAAACTCCTCGCAAAGAGTAATTCGATCATCCCAAAAAGTCTTTATCCCAGGAAACGGTCAAACTTTTGGGAGCACTTGATATCGAATTTTACTTAAGTATGATGACCTTATGTAATTAAAGTACAATATTTTGCACAGGAAACTTTATAACATCACCAATATACGCATTAATTACAGGCTGTACGGCGCCAACAACTACGTTTGTCTTTATTCCCATCTTTCTGTGAATCATCAGTAACCTGTCTCAGTCCAATGTTGCGCATATCATCATCAATAGCCTGCTACTGTGTATAAATATGCCTTAATAATGTACGAAATGTAATATAATATTATATAATTTTTTTTTAAAAGCTGAGATTAAAAATAAAATATATATGAGGAGTTTTGAATGGGAGATCAAACAGAATTCTAAATATATTTTTTCTTTTATCAACTGCTTGCTTATACCAGTCTGTTTGTTTGGTTACTAGTATATCAGGAAAAAACTACTGGACCAATTGCGATCGGAATTTTACAGTGATTTACGATTTTTACGATCTTGTGAACATTTGTAGCAAGGTCTTCAAAATCCTAACTTAAACTCTAAAATAAATTTTATTACTTTCGAAATCTTTCCAAGTCATTATTTTTCACAAGTTTCTGCATGAAACAGTTTTTGAAAGATAACAGCTGTAATGAATACAAAAGTGCTTAGATAGGTAGATATACTTACAAATATTGCGTTTTTGCCTTTTAAAGTAGAGGTTAGATATTTTAAAGAAACTACTTTCAGTAAACTAAATTACATATACCTGTTTGTTTGCAGTGATTATTCTTTATTTTTGGGCTCGTTGAGTTATCGCTTTTACTTTGGACATAGAAATATTAGTCCATCAATGTCACAAATTTGATTGCTTACATTTGAAATGTTGTATTTAATTGAGATAGGAAGCAATTAATTCCGAGAACCACCTTTAATTTTATGCAAAGTTTTCTACCGAAGCGATTTATATCTGAATAATTTAAAAAATAATATTAGTTCTTTCAATGCTCTACAACGCTTATTCACGATAAGATCGATAGATCCATTGTATGTCTAAAAGTTTGTTTATCTTAATCTTAATTAAAATTTTGTAATTTAAACCTTGTATCTTATGCAAAAAGTGTATCGCAGTTTACAGCAATAAACAATGCCCCTACAAAGTCGATTAAAACGTATTATTTATTTCTTCCAAAAGTGAAATATCCAGGTAAAATTAAGATTTAAATCAGAATTCTAATACAGGGACTAATCTTCTTAACTTCTTTTATGTATTTCTTATAAACTGAAAAAGGAAAAAAATTTTGGACAATAGTGAAAAAGCAAACGCATTTTTTTCTGTTCTGCGTCTCTTGCATATATAATATTTTTTCCCGTTATTTGTGTAATAGAAAATATTAATTTAATGAAAAAATGAAGATTTAATAATGGATAATTTTTCCCATTTCTCCTTAAAAAATTATTTTCCAGCTAAATACAATTCCTACTGTAAAAGTATGAATGAAATTTTCGTTCAAATAAGTTAAATCGACGAATTAATGTGACGGTATTATTAAATTGCAAGGCTCTCTATAACTGATTAAGAAGAAATAATTTTCTTGAATGGCTATCGATATCTCTTGATCAGTTTGTGAAGGCAGAAATATTTTTGGTTATTTTCCAGTATGTTAAAAGTTTAATGTTAAATACTCTCTGATAATATCTTTTCAAATCAAACAAATTTCTGATATTATTGGTTTATCAAAAATTTGTTAATTATTTCTGTTTAATTCTAAAGGATTATGAGTTTACATTCAGTTAACGGACCAGCTCTTAAATTACCGTTGTTTAAAAAATTAAGCGAAAACAGTTAAGTTTTGTTCGAAATGTTTAGCTCGTTTACTTAAAATGATACCAAGAAAACAAGCAAATTCGGTTGTTTTTTGTAATCGAAAATAAAATGTATTCGTGGTATCGTTTTGAGTTAGTTATTTTCATTTTGAAAAACAAGACGGGTTTCGGAAATTCGGTAATTTAAATAGATCGCATAAGAGAAATTTTCGTTGTTATGTTTTTTTCATTAGCTGAAATTCACTTAATACAACACAACTTTTATTTAGTTATTGCCATAATCAAAAAATTATGACGATGAATTGCAAACATTAAATGAATTCTTAAAAATATTAATAATTCGATTCACACTGGGACCGGACATTAATTTTACACGCAATTTAAAAAAATCCTTTATTTCTTCTGACTGTTAATGGTGTTGGGTAAATGGTCATCTATGTCGTATACATTTTTAAATATGAATGTTTATAATTTATTATAATTTGTCAGGGTCAATTTCTTAAAACGCATTTTGTTCTGACTTTAAAGCAATTGACAATAGAATGGAGTTTATTCAAAATATTGGAAATTCTTAAAAAAAACCTGAAGCAAATAGCAAAATAAATACTCCAAGAGTATCACAGAATCAAAGACTGTGGTGGCATCTTTAACGTATCGAATTAATATTGTCTCCAAGTTATTTTAATCAATTCCCACTTTAGTATTCGATCCAAGTCTACCTTGTGACTGCACGGATTTTGAAGGCCAATTTTATTGACGTTTGTCGATAGCGTTTCTCCTATTTAAATGTTGTTTTGATAAGTTACTCTATTTTTTTTCTTTTGATTGTGTCTACCAGGCAAATGATTTTAATGAGTTCACCATAAAATTTAAAAACCATTTTTCTGCCTGCGCTATTTTCCATAATAGCGAGGTAAATGAAAATATGATCGTGCTGTGTCTAATAAACTTCAAATATTTCTCATATTGATGACCATATTATTAGTTAGCAGGTGAGCCGATTAATTTCAAAGATTTCTCGAAGACTTCTCACAAATTTTGTAAGACTACCGAAATTTATTCAATTAATTTTTCGTAAGGTGTTCTACTTTCTATTTTTTGCAGTAATACCTGGAGTGGCTGGTATTTTTTCCAAATCTTCATTTTAAATGATTCAATCACCTCAAGTTACTTTTTTGGGTTTTAGCACGGTACCTCTATGTTAATCAAAACTGTGATCTCATATTGCAATTTTCTTTGTTGGTAGTTAAATTTGTGTATAAATATTTTTTCCTTTTTTTATTCAATTACAAACCACCATTACTTCCAATTTCTTTGAAGCGATGATGGTTTATGAAACTTGTTATTTTGATACTGTGTATTAACATGCATAGTTATTAAGATATTACTTAAAACATTTAATTTAAAGCTTCAAAATGCTTGGCTTCCATATACAAATATTTATTACATGAAAAATATTAATTAGCATTCTTTTGTTTTCAATACTTATCTGATTTTTGTATTAAAAATGTATGCATATCAATTTACAATGATTTTACAACGCAAATTTTAGGGTTGGATATATTTTTACATATTTCTATTAAATGGCCAATAAATGTAATATGACAACATACAAATCTAAACATACCAAAAGTGAAAGCATCCACTGTCATTTTTTATAATATGCTTTTTATTTTAATTGAGGTATTAAATTCTGTTGGAATAGTTGATTATCAAATTGGCTGTCTTTATTTAAAAGTTTCAAATCTGTTACTATCACGTTTACAAAAAAATTAGACCTTACCAATTTTTTTGCAGAAATTATAATTATAAAGTTAATATTTATTTTTATTTATTTATTTATCTACTTTAATGTATCTAATTGATACATATGGCGGACTTATTGCTACAAGAGCAATCTCTTACAGCCAACCACAAATATTTACTATATTATATAGATATAGTAAGATTTGTAGTAAAAGGCCTTCAGAACGAGAATAATATTTGAATCACCGTGCGAAAGCTTCTAAGATTCGGACTCATAATCAGTACCAATATCTCAACATAGTCGTGATATACTATATTAAAACAAATTATGGGAAGTTTAAACTTGAATTAAATTTAATATAACGTAATGAAATGAGGAATATATATCAGTAGAATTACTAATAATATTTCAGTAGGAAAAATAAAAAACCCCAAGGCTATCTCGGTTTTAAAATTCAGCCCGATACATCTTGTGATATAAGCTATAAATGGTCAATGCCAAAACTTCAGTTTTGGTAAAAGTATGTTTAATGCATTTACAAAAGAATTGTTAGAATAGTACTAAACGTATCGAAAAATAATTGATAAAAATAAAATAAATGTGAAATGAGATAAATTGACACTTAAAATATGAGATTGAATTTCTATTAAAAATATGATCTGTATATTTGGTTAAAAATTCTATTTCGCAATTTACCGTTTCTGAGTGCCAAATTTTAATCATTTGCAAGGAAGACTCTTAAAATATTAAATATAAGCAGGCTTGTGTACATTTTAGTATTCACTTTTCTTATTATCATTTTATATATGCATTCATGATTCTGTTTAATGAAAGTACACATTGAAAAGAATTTAACGTCATTTTCAAGGATTATTTTATATTTATGACACAATGAATCTAGTTATTTAACATACATAAGGTTAGTCATCTCTAAGTGAAACTAGTATTTTTCTGAATAGTGTTATAAATTCACCATAACTTATTTGCTAATGGCAGAAAAATGTTTTGAGAATTTCAGTTGGAAAAATTCTTTTTCTTTTATTTTTGCTTAGATTAAAGCAGTGATTGATAAAATACTTTGAGCAGTTACAGCTATATTTCGTGAGTATCCGTTTTCTGATCCCTGAGTAGCTTCTATCCATTTAATTTTCATATTTGAATCAATTGAATATCTATGAAAATAATAAAACCAGTAATGACTAACATTTCATATAGTTATTCAAGCGCAAAAATATTTTCTTTAATACTAAATTTTATTTTAAAATTACTTTTATGTTTCCTTTCCAAAGTACAATGACAAAACTTTTATAGTAAATATATAAAATTACCTAGGTATATTTTTATGAGCAATAAGGACATCGTCATAAGGAGGTTTACAATTTTTCACTTTCTGTTTAGAACTACAATAATTTTTAACGATAAAATATCGGCACTTAGTTTACACCTCACTAATGTCGTAAGAAGTACATATCACTTCCTGTTATGAGTAATTTATAAATAATGACTATTCCCATTGAAATATAAAATTAAATTTGAATGTTAGGTACTCACAAATGAAATGTTATGCCATCTTTTTCAAAATGTGATGTCCCACAATGACTTCTGCATCGATTAATTGAACAATTTGATATTTTGTGACACAATGCGTTCACAACGGTGACCTATATACATATGACATATTCGATTATTCTAAAATAACGAATATGTCTGATTTTACCAGCAGGATTGTCCAAATATGGCATGGTTATCAGTGCTAATGTAACAAACATCTAACGAAATTAACTTAATAGTAAAATCATTTATAAATAAACAACGATTTTAAAAATGTGACTTAAAAAGAGAGTCGGTTGTATATTTCGAGAGCTGGCGGAAAGAGGTTTGTTGGTTACCCCTTTACCCACCCATAAATATGCAGGAGCTTTATTATTGAGTGTAAAATAATTTTAACGAGGGATCACTTTCGGAATGCTCAAACCTAAGTTTGCAACCATGATCACCCTAGGCGGCTATTGCGTGGCCACACCGCAATTTAATGGTAATTTATTTTTGAGGGGATTGTTAGTATTTCAACTTCAAAACGATCTTGCTAATGTATTTCAGTTGAATGAGTATACTTCTGACGGTACAGCATTCAGATAAATAGATATTGCATAAGAAGACTGCAATATCGGTCTAATAAAAAATTACTTTATGTTATATCGTAATTGATCAAGCAACAAAGATCACGCATGAAGTTTATAATAAATTTCTATTGATTTTTTTACTTATATATGCTTCTTATTGATTTTTTTACTTATTTTGTTTCTACACTGGCGTGTTCATGAAATTTTTAAGATTATTATTATACTTATTGATTTCATTTGTATAATTTTTTTGTCAGACGCCCTATATCCATAATTATAAGTTATGGAACCATCACAGGGAAACCTTCGTCATCATTTGCAAGGTACTTGTCTATCTCGTTATGTATTACAGTTTTCACAAATCATAACCAATTGGTTTAGAGACATTAAACTTGTCATAATAATAAGAGGATACTACCGGCTTTTACGGTAAAAATTAATTTGGTTCAAATGCCCCCAAATTTTTGTTTATTCTGTTATAAATAATTTTTGACACTCGTGTTTGAAATTTGAGATTAGGAATGTTTGACACATTCCTAATTTGTTATATTATATAAAAAAATTATAGTACATTAACTGATTTAACTCTAATTTTCATTATTGTCCGTTTCGTTAATTGTTGTTTATGAATAAATACCAAATTTTGGTATGTTCCTTTTTATTCTATGTTGCTAGACTAATTCACATTGTAATTAAATTTGTTATGTAGATACATATAAAACTAATTATTCGTAAATATACCTCTATTTACATATCAAGAAAAATCTATAAATAATTATTTCAATTAAAACAATTTTTTCTTATATTTTTTAACAAGTGCCTATATTATGTAAGTACCTGTATTACGTAAGTACCATGATCAAAAAATGAAAAATAATGATCTCGACAAAAATATCCAACAATAATAAAAAACAAACATTACTTTGTAAATAAGAGATAATTTCATATATATTTTGGTAACATTATTGTGGACAAGCACAACATGAAACTTCATTTAATTTAGTTAAGTTTATCCACCAAAACAATATAATGCGTCCTAATATATTCACAACCGTGGTGCTGGTTAACAAAACCATGAAAAAAGTAATGGTTTTAGTACATCATATTTGGTGTTTTTATTCAAAATTCTGCGATATCTGGAGAGCGTAGCACGCCTTTAAACATAGAATTCATTAATAATAATTATAATTCATTAGTAATAGAGAATTCGTTAATAATAATAGAATTTAATAACAAAATAATAATTATAATAATTCATAATTTATATATTTGCTCTAATGGTCTGAATATTCGAATTTATTTTTTTTCATTATGTAAACAAATATCTTCCGTAAAAATATTCGTATATTTTGGAGCATAGTAATATGTGGGAGTTACTATTTATAAGTTAGAGAAGAAAGGTAGTTCAAATTATTATTTAAATAATTTTTGTTCAATACATCACTGTGGCTTTTTCGCTAAAATTCTTTAAAATATCTTTATAATCATGCAGATCGAGAAACAAAATTTTTTTTAAGAAATTTTAGTTTTACCATTTTTCTCAAATTCCGTTGATTTACGCATTATTTTCAAAAGTAAAAGTTCAAGATATTTTGAAAATCTGATTAATTTGGGCAAAAGTCATTTTCACAACAGAAACGTAGTAATAACTCATAATTATTTCTGGAAAAGAAATTGTGATTTTTTAAACAACCTGAAAGTGGATGAATTTCCAGAAAAAAAACAGTTTTACCACAGTGTCAAATTCTAAAAAATATATTTCACGTGTATGAGATAAAAATCCAAAGATAACTACGGAACATTTTTGAAAATTCACCTTAAATGTATGCCCATCAAAAAGGTTTCTGTTTGGTATTTGTATTTAAAAAATGTACTAGACACTCTTCGAATACAACATTATGATGTTTATATAAGACAGACACTTTTATTAAAACCTATAAGAACTTGGAAAGTTCCCTGAGATTGTTCCTTGTAAAATACCAATTCCCCAAAAGATTAAGCTGAAAATTCTTAAAAATTTAAGGTACATTTGCGAGGTTTGGTTTAGTTTCTTTTGTAAGTCCGTTAAAGTTACTAATTTAAAATTTTTATAACGGAAAGTCAGCTTTTTTTAATAACCGAAATACATGAAAACGATCCCTCCGGACGGCCCTAACTGTAAAAGCGAAGTGTTCGGGGGAAAGAGCACGGATAGCAACTCTATTCGTCTATCACACCCTACTAGTACACTTCTTGTGTGCGTAGAAGTTTGCTTGTTGATGTTAATTAATACGTATTTCGTTCAATGTGGTATAAAATATTATTTTTATTTGTTCGCCTTCCAATTTACATTTTAATACCGTGTTCTTAATCAACTAACTTTATTATTTTGAATCCTCGTTTTTAGTTGATTTCCGGGTACGTATTTTATAAATATTCCCCGAAGACATCATTTTATCCATATTTATTATATTTTTCTCGATTACAAAAAAAATCCATCACTTCATTTTATATAAAATAATGAAAATGGTTTCTATCAAAATTAATTTTGTTTTTGATTATAATACCTCTTAACTTCAATTTATCAACAAATTTCAATGATTTGTTTTTAATTAAAACGGTATACTATTAGTACGTTCCTATGAAAATTTAGTGACAATTTGGCTATGGAAATTGAAAATATGCCACAGAGTTCCTCAGACTAGCAAAAATGCCGTGATCGAATTTGATTGATTTAGGTTCAATAATAATCTAATAATACGCGACTAAGGGCGATATAAATTTGTTCTTAAGCAAAATCGGGATATACTGAACTTGGTGACAGGATTAGGACTAACAAGGTTAAAAGTGATTAAATTAACTGGACTAAATTGATCGAATTTGCACTCGTTTAGTTTTTCTTGACGTAACAAGAAAGTTACAAAGTAAATAGATAGGTATATACATACGGATACATGCAATATAATTTTACTTTTGATCCATAAAATTTGGCGCTTCAGGTGTACTACCTAAACCGTGAAAGTCAAAGATTGGCCATTTTACAATTAGTATCGTGGGAGAAACTCCTCATTTCAGGAGAAATTCAAGGAGAAACTCCGTCACCAAGATTCGGGTCAACTCATCAATTCTGACAATGCTGAGTACTGGTTATCTAAATCGTGAGACTTGACGATCCGCTGGTTTTTTTAGTAGTTAGGATCTTGGGTCTTAGACAGAGAGTTTACCACTAAACTTCGGATCCAACACCTCAGTCTTCACAGTGTTGAGTGCTCCCTTCTTAAACCTTGGAACTTGAAGGGCTGCTGTTTTTAAATTAGTATTATGGGCTTTAAGCACAGACTCTGTCATTAAATTCTGAATTTCAGTCATCAGTCTTAATACTGCAGAGGTACATTCTATCTGAATCGCGATACTTTATAATCTACTGTTTTTGAGTTAGTATTTTAAGTTTTTAATAGAGACTTTGTCATTAAACTCAGGGTCCCGGCTCCTCAGTCTTTACGCTGTAGGGATACTGCCTGGTAGTGATATTTGATGAATGTTTTTTTTTTACAATAGCATGTTTTTCTATAACAGAGACTTGTCAATAACGTTCAGGTTCCCATTCCTCTAACTTTATTTTGTGGGGATATGTGGGTGGTGCTTAAGAATCAGCTGCTTTTAAAGTTGTATTATATATTGAAGAACAAAATTCAAATAAAATACTTATATATTTATATTTTTTGTAGAAATGTTTTATGTACGTATATTATTGTTGATATGTAGTATACCTCTATTAGTTATTTAATATGTTTTAATATGATAACAAAATAATAAAATATGTGAAAATTATTATGCTAGAATTTTTTTTTATTTTAACATGTTTTCTATGTATATGTTAATTCAATAAACGTACCTGATGGAAGAAGAAAAAATTAGAATATGGAACAACATGAAAGCCTGTAGAATATTCTTTATCTAATAAAGCTATCCAAAAAAATTACAAGAAAATTTACAAAGAAGATACAAGAAAAATTTTAAAAATTCTCACAATGATAACGTTAATTTTATATTTTTAAACATATATCTTATAATTACTTAGTGACACCTGTACACGTGTCTGTAACAGATAAATCAGTGAAGGCAATAGTGCTCTATTCTCAATTTATGACAACAATTTATTTAATTATGTTGCCAAAAATGCTCTAAACGATAATATTAATATTGATAACCAACCACAAAGTGACGTTTTATTAAACAGATACCTTATTTTTTTTTCGCTGCACGATTATTCTTAAATATTCAAATTTAGAAAGAGATATGAAAATGAGATCGTTATGATTACGAATTAGTGAGTACATTGCAGATGCAAATGAGTTAACTCTACTGTAAGCGCTGATAGCCTTGAAATATTTAAAACGCAACCGACGGATGAATTATATACGGCCTTTGTTTTTAAACAAATGCCTATGACTAAGCGTAGTGCAAAATAAAAAAAATTACAGTTTTTTTTTTTAATTGCAATTCTGTTTAAGTAACCGAGATACGATTATTTTTATAAAAGAAAACTCTTTAGCATTGCTTTATTCTCAAGCTTGTTAAGAGTTTCTAGCTATTTTACGGGATAGATTAAACTATCTTCGATAAGACCCAAGAAAGGAATATGGAAAACTTTGAAATAATAAACAAACTTTCCTAAAAAAAATGTTCCCTCTCATTCTTTCCTATAACGGAATAATCACATGGAAGTACCTAAATTGTATTCTAATAAAATAATTATGATATAGAATAATCTCAACTTTAAGCCTAAGCCGATTTCTATATTCTATTGACTTTTCAAAGCAACGGCTGTGCATTTTGATATCCATTGCATCAGACTATAATCAAGCTGAAATGTCACCCGATTTTAAAACGAAAACTTATGAAGCGCGTGACATGAATATTCAGTAGACAGACGAGGCTTTGCAGTTCAGGGTCTCTGGCTGTTATTCCATTACCGACCTTTGAATATGCAAAAGCCAGCCTTACCGTATATAAATGTTATTTCTGTAACAGTTATTTTAAATGAAGAAAATCTCTAATTTGTGACCGCGCAATCTAACAGCGGTGATTATTTTCTACGATTATGGTGTAGCTAAATCACGATTTAAAGTTAATACTTTATTGGAAAAAAATTATTAAATATTAATTCGGACAATATTTCTTTTATGCAAAATAAACTTTTGATGTATTTTATTTAATTTTTATATTTCATTCAATCCCTAAAAACAATTTTCTATGTCTGGACATTCACATTTATAAGAAGTATATTATATAATTTTTTTCTTCAATAATACATTACTGCTAGGCAAGTTGCAACGAAAATAATAAACCAAGAATAGTTTTGTATTACAATGCACGTGCGTATACACTATTACTTACAATTAATACACTTCACATTTTTCTTCATTTGCTTCAGCAACTATTTTCATTATGGCGTATGACAAATAAGTCCTCGGTTTTTTCATAACATTTTTTGCATATTCCCTCAGATTATTTCTAATAACTTTCCACATTTTCTTATTGTATCACCAAGTTATATTAAATCTTGTAAAGAATAAATTCAAAGTCTTTTGATTTTTCCTCTGGCTCAAGAGTCTACGCCAACATTACATATACCCTTATCAAAGTACTCCTATTCTTTACTACACTCGTTAATTTCCTTATTATTTATTAATTCTCTTCGCTTTATTTGTAACTTCTCGGCCTGTTTCCCCAACTTACGTAAATACTTAAATATGCAAACTAATTAGTATAAATATATGTCCAACATTCACATTATATCCGGTATTCCTTTTCCCATTTTCCATAATTACAAATCTATATTCTGGTTAGTTCTAGTTAGTAGCCTATAATTATAGTCGCAAAAGTAAGTTTTTTGGTTTGTTTGCCTATTCAACTACTCAACTGATTTCCTCAACTTATTTCTCTTCACTGCTTCAACTACTCAACAAATTTCCTCAAAATACATGTTTGAAATCGCAATTTTTAAATGTTGGAACAAACTTTTCAGTGTGCTTTACTTTATCACAGACCTTATCTTTACTGAATTCATTAAAGGAGATTTTGCTGTATAATTTTATAAAGGCAAAATTTTCATTTTTTTGAACTTAATTTTTTATTCTGTAACTTTCTGCGTAGACGAAACAGTTTTGTAATAATTTTTAATGAACTTACGTGGTCTTTATTGACTCTTATATCTCAACTGGCATAGCAGCACAACCCAAAACAATACACGATATAACTGATTTTATTGCAACATTTTTTTTCCTTTCGCATCTTTTTCATTCTCGGTATCTTTAATTATAATTGTAATTTCAATACTGAAGAAATAAAAATTGTTTTATTCCTCTAACCAAATTATTCAAAGACAAGTGAATTATTAATTTATGTCTAATACCTTCAATTTCATGTAAGCGCTTATTTGTATATACAAAGTTATCTTTTCTAAACACGTTTCTCTTGGGCGCAAAAGTAACCGTCGTTAAGTCACAATGTGGATTTGATGATAATAATCTAATCAAGTTAAAACTTTACAAAGATATATATTTCGCTTTTTCCAAAATTCGGTTATTCACACTAAATTTATAAATATAAGGTCATGGTACTCGCAACTTTAAAATCTTATTTTGGAGGAGAAAAAGTAAATTAAATTTTTCAATTTTATGACGAATTCAGGTCTTGTATTTCGCATTATTTTAATGTCACCTGTTAGAAAAAAAATCGGGCAAAGAAATTAAATAAATTTAAAACTTCAAACACGTTTTCTTTTCTAATTTAATTATGAAAAATTAGAAATATGTTCGTAGTTACTTGGTTTCCTTGGAAAATAATATAGGCAGAGTTCACGTAAGTGGGAACTGACTTAATCTTATTTTATTGCACAGAGAAGATTAGTTATTTCTTTAATTTTTTTTTATAAATTCACTTATCCTTATTCGAACATTACCTACCACTTTGTATTCATTTCCTCCATTCGAGAACCAAGAATACTCTATAATTTATTCTGTAAATTATTATATTTGTTTGTTTTTTTATGGTATAAACTCAGTTTTTAACTGAATAGAAGATCGAACACTATATGTTTTATTAACCTAGTGGATATTTTCCTAAAATTAACATGACATCCTAGAAATCACTGGAAATAGGTGAGAAACGTTCATTCGATCAAAGTCGGATTCGTCTGTCTACACAACATGCAATGAAGTATCTTTAGCTAAGTGTTTGTGCTGTGGATACAATCTAGAAAAGCTTCCGTTTTTGCTCTCAGAATCATGGTGTCCTACTTATTCGTGCACAAACAAAAGTTTTATGTGTTTAATTTCACTGAATACACTTTGTTGACATTGTTAAATTGAAAATAATAAAATTTAAGAAAAAAATACCAATCAGCTAGCAGGAAGAAAATTTTGTTCACGCGGCGGCAAATGTAAATATATTGAATATATATGGCGTTAATTTTGTAGAAATTCATTATTCACAATTAAATTAATCTTCGTGATGTAGTGTTATTTCTACATTCTTCAAGTTTTCTATCACTACCTAGTGTTATAGCGACCTAGTTTCGTTATATTACAATATCCTCAGGGGGCCATTAGCAAAGATTTTTGCTCAAAAAACAAACAACATATTTACACAATTAAATAAAACTATGTGTATTACAACATATGTTTCGTTGTATTACAACATATTCAGGTGGGTTATCAAAGATCTTTGCTAATTGTGTAAACATCTTGTTTGTTTCTTTTGGAAATTAATAAACTCTAGCGTTTCTTTATACACTTAGGTAGTGTAGCGTTTGTTCGTAAATTTAGATAGTTTAGCATTTCTATAAAAACTTATTTACAAACCCTGCACGTTTGTTTGTATATTAAGAGAGTGTAGAATTTATTAAAAATCTTAAATAGCTTTTCGAATTCCATATATGAAATATTCCTGTTTTGAAACGTAATCAAAATCTGATAGTTAATTTTGATAAAGCAAGTACAGATTTCAGTTTTCTTACATTTTAAACAGAGTTAAATAAAAAAAAATTATTAGAATGAGGAAAACCTCATCATTTTAAGTCACTGAATATTTCATGGATGGTCTGTCTATTAGGCATATCAAAAAATGCAATAAATAGAATCCATCTATGTCAATATTCCGATAAGGAAAACTTGAGTAACTTAGCTTAAAAAAAAATGAAGTATATTTTTGTGAGTTTATTAAAAAATGCAGAATACTGAAAACATTTGACGGGCACAAAAACTAATGGATATATTTTACAAGCTACAAAAAAAAAGCATCAGAAATCGTAATAGTTACTCCATCCGAAATTGGATGCCTAAAAATTCATTTTAATCAAATACTTTCAAATAACATATTACTTCAAATAACAAGAAAAAAATTATTATCTACAAAGAGCAATCAAAAATAATAAAAATGGACAAATCATATAATATTAACAGTCAAAAGCAATAAATATAAAAATTAAAGGAAATAAAATCGAAAGATAAAATCGTCATGTCAGAAAATGTCAGCAGACCCCTGTATTAAAATTCTGACTTTCAAATTTAATTTCAGGATAAAAAAATACTTTAAACTGAAATAGTGACAAGAGAAAAGAAATCTGTAAATATAGGGGCGGGTGCGTAATAATGTATAGAATTTATTTTACTACTTTTTTAAAACCAAATGATTCCTTTTTATAATGGACAGACTAATTAAGTAACACATGTATACGTTTCTCCTGTGGTAACTGGAAAGAACGAAACAATTTTGTATCTGATCACACTCTATCAGATACAAAATTGTTTCGTACTTTCCAGATACCACAGGAGAAACGTGTACATGTGCTACTGAATTAGTCTGCCCATAATTGGACTGAACTGGCCAGGATAGTTAGGCGACCAAAATCTTACCTAAAGCCCTGGGAAGTAATCAAGAGGGACGTAGTAATAGAAACATTTATCAACAATTACAGCATCACAGAAAAGTCGAAAGATGTATGGTATCATAGCTAGCGCCAAAAACAAAGTCGGGCCTCGTCCTTTCTTTCTCATAAGGCCAAGATTTATGCGCAAAAACGTTTTCTCTAACCGTCTAATAATGATTTCATGAAGAATCTATAAAACGAATATAACTGCGATGGCTTGCCTCGTCATCAGTGCAAAATATAATACACGAGTCATTTTTTGTAACCATACCTGATCCCGTGAATGATCGCTTTATCGCAAACATATATTTCGTTTTTGTTTTATTTCTATTTATATCCCAAAAATTTTGAGAAAGAAAATAAATAATTTAATCTGATAGAAAGAAAATAAATAATTTAATCTTAGTATCAACATAATACACTTTCTGTGCTACCATCCGAATCAAGTCAGAGCTCCTCCAGAATCCGTAGCAAACCACCTCAAAGAAAAGACAAAGCCTTAGAATATCCGTTAAGTGTTTCTTATCTATAGTCAAGCGCTTATACCCAAAAATGTTGAATATTGCTCAATGAGTCATTCAGTACTTTAATTTTTTTCTAGAATGCTTCTACTGAACACTGTAAATACCTCAAGGATCGATCTACACTCAACCAAGTCATAATGGCTAAAGATCCCTTATCCTAAAAATTCATGTGAATCTACCCTGGTACTATATTGACGTATGCACTCAATTAAAACTCTACGCACATTTTATTTTTTAATACAGCCTAACAAGGCGTTATTCCAGTATTATGTATCGAAACCGCAAGAACACGCTAGGCTATCTGTCAGAGGAAATCTGTGTAAACGCGCACAGAAGGGTTCATTTTGCTTCAGGAATTGCAAGTTAAACTAATCATTAATTAGCCGTTCTTCTCTAACTGCTCAAAAATATAGGAAAACAACAATCTGGTAGTTTTTCTCACGGATTTGAAATGGATTAAATATGATAAACTGAAAGGGTCCATCTTCCACAAATTCCAAACTCAACGAGCCTGCATCAAAACACCTGCCTCGAGTCAAAATAAAATTAGTCGAACTTTCAATAATCACAAGATAGCCAGAATCGGCGATGCATCTGCCAACAAAGTCTTTTAAGCTTTGGTCAGCGTCATGAGTGGCAAGCGCTGCGGCGTGAGCACAGCCCGTCGGCCGGACCCCGTCGCATAACAACTCAAGCTGTCGGCGTATAGACCAATATATCAAGGCATATGGCCATAGACATTAATTTAGATATTCAGATTCCAGTCATATCCAGCAAGCTCAACCTAGACATGAAAGGCAACCATGGTTCCCTCACGATGTACCGTGCCTGAGGTATAAAGCTCCATTGCAGATGAAGGACTAGGTCCAAGTATATGACCCAGTCCCGCATTCTGAACCTTCACTCTCTTCTTACTACCATCAAGCTCCTTGCCAGTCTACTCTTTGAAGAAGACAGCATCTGACTCTTTATTGAGGAATGCTAAAATTTTTTATGTCTAAGGCAAGTATCTTGACCAGAAAGCAAGTATCCTTCCAAATATTCTAGTATCTGTTAGCAAGTATCTTGGCAAGAATTCACTGGCCAGTTTTTTATAGCCATTTGGTCATATAATTGTTGAACAGAGGCTATAATTAAAATTTATGTAAATTTTACAATAGAAAATAGAGTGAAAGTAGAATTTGTTATAAGCCTTACAAATCATCATAATATCGCAGTTTCGCTCTAAATAAAATTATTAATCTTATTATGCCCGAATTCAATACGTAGTTCAATACATATTGTATAATAATTTTTATTTCGTGTGTTATAATTTGTATTTTTATGTTATAAAATTTTTATATTAGGTTTTTCGTGTTGGTTTTAATTTGTAATAAGCAACTGGTAACTAAAGTTGACTGAGTTCTTTTTATTACTGCCTAATTTTATTACTACAATATATTACACATAATTAGGTAATAATTATATATTTAAAGGATGATATTTCTTGCGGTAGATAAAAAATATTAAATCAATTATGTTTTGAAAACTTTTCACTCGTAATATTTAAATTATTGTGTATAAATAAAATAAAAATACTAATATTTTCTTACAATATATTTGCTGTAAAAAGAAACCAAGCAATTTGTCGTTTAGTTTTTTTATATATCTCTGTTTATATACAGCATAATGATTTGCAAGTTAGTCCTGAAGAAATAAATTTGATGTAAGTAAAAATATTATCTTAGCTTGGCAGTTTCAAAGATCAATCTTTATGTAGCACAATAAAGAAACAAACAATAAATTTCATGTTTATATGACATACGTACATTTGAATATTTCTGTCCAATATAAATCTTTAATTTTTATAGTGATACAAAGCTTAGAGTTAGGCATCAAAGAAATCAATTTATTTTTCCTGACAGTCCTGGGATAAACTGTTATATTTTAATAAAGTAACTGAGAGAATTTAATATAAGCTGCTTATGGAAATCTAAACTACTTGCTTATTCATTAGATATACTCGTAATGTCTACAAAAATCCCTTCGCCGATGCTAGATTAATATCTAAGCAGGTTTCTTTCTCATACTTCTAAAGCTAAATTTCTTGGATTGAGGGTTAAAATTGCCGTGTGTAGATTTGAATGAAAAGAGTTTATTAATGTAATAGTAAAATAACGTAACTTTTTCAGTACATTACGTATTTCATAAGTAACAACGCGATTCCTTGGATTCGATAGTTAAGGTTGAAAACATTATAGATGACACTTAATTATTGAATGGTTTTACAGGCTAGTTCTAAAGAATAAAATCTATATTTTTGCTTTTTTTAAATTTTTCTTAAATCATTCAATTGTCCGTCTGTTCATCTGCTACAATGAATTTTTCGGAAACTATGGAAGACAGAATCTTGAAATTTGGCATGACAATAGATCTTTTTAATTCATTAGTATCATTTGAAATGTTTGTTGATGAAGAATAAAAAATATTTGCACCTTAGCTTCATATTGCACTTTTAAAAACATTACAAAAAAATTTTGAATTAGAGAGTTTCTGCGAAACTTATGACCTTTTGTTTATGAAACTTTTGAAATAGAAGACTCCCCTATATTAAATTCCAAATTATAGGAAATCTGCTTGTATTCTGGTATTAACAACTTTTGTACCATGCAATAAAATTTCGCCTGAGAAAGATTTGATTTACCAGCGAAAGGAGCCAATATATTTATATTGTGAAAAATAAATATTTGTAAAAATTTTATAAAAATACTGTTTCTTTTAAAAATGTGTCTAAATATATAAAATATCCTCATAATGTGAATTGTAATCATACTTGGCAGGTTATTTAACGTGGGTATTAAACTAAAGAATTCTGTGGTATTATTTTAATTTAAATAAAAATTAATGACGAGATTCGAACCCAATACTATAATTTTTCACTGCGCAAATGACTCATTTTGAATGCAACTATATGCTTTTCACTGCGTACTTTTTTACAAGTACTAATTTTTTGGAGTGACTAGGTATAAAACCGATATTTTTTAAAATGTTCTTCAGTTAACTACAATTCATATACTATCCAAACGCAATATTTCAAGTTTTTATCTAAACTAGAATATCCCCGTTAACATTACCAGTATCATAAAATTAAAATTTAATTTATAAAAGAATTCATGACGAAAATGGGGAATAATGCACTGTGTAAATATTTTCCGAAAACTAGCCTAATTAACAACGTCCATGTATTAAATTCTGTGGGAGAAATTATCGCCTTGAACGAATCTATTCATATTTATTTTCATCTGATACAAACTTGAAATTTCCTTTACACGAAGTGCGTATCGTTGATATCCAGCAAGTTTTTTGCTTATACCAAATCATAAGTCACACAATTCCGTGGGAATAAACAAAAAAAATAAATTAATATACGTAATTTATTTCTATTCCTATAAAGCCTATAGAAATAAAATATACAAATAGCCTACATTTTCAAGCTCTGAAAAATTTACAGGAAAAACACATCATAGACAGTGATAAATAAAATTTCACTACAAAAGATTTATTACAAGCTTGTATTTTTTCCGATTATAAAAAAGGAAGCCATCCTACATTTGAGTGTCAAAAAATAGCCCGCACCTCCAAATTTTTAAACCATTTGTTTTCATATCATTTTTGCTCCGGAAACAATTATAACTCAGCTAGAGACCGCTTACCCATATAACATTTTGTTCCTCTATCTGCGACATAAAAGTTTGTGTTCAATTGAAAAATGAGAGAATGATATTACTACCAATAATAAATAGCTTAGAAATTCTCCTTTTATAATCTAGCGAGAGAATACGGTTTGGTATATTATAAATCAACGGGTATAAATGAAGAAATGCATAATGTACAGAACATTTACTGTTCATATGTTCGCTAATTCATATTATTAGGTATTATCGATTTAACAAGTATAAAGCTTTCATAATTCAAATATGAACATATACGATGTATGGTATCAAAAATTATGCATCATAAGAAATTTTCGCCTAGAACTATTATTATAGGTGCTGAATTTCTTAAACACATTAATCTAAATATGACAAGTTGATTGGGAAGCTTGCATTTATAATATAGCTTATGATTTCGTCATGGATAACCTTAAATTGAGAATACCTTAATTTTCATTTCTGTTTAAAAGAGCGGCAGTATCCATGTCATGAATTATCTCTTTGAGGGTAGTTCCTATAAATTCGTTAATGTAATTTTATTAGCAACGAGATATGTTATTACAAACTCAGCAATTGTTCGGTTCCTTCCCATCACTCATAATCATATTTGCGCACGACGGCCCAGGGTGGGTCAAGGCCTTCTGTTGGAGATTCTTCCAGGAGGTTCTACTATTCGCCTGGGTTTTCCAGTTCTTTATCTTGAGGATGTTAAAATCTTCTTTCACTGAATAGAGCGATCTTAATTTTGGTCTACCTCTTCTACGAGTTGTTAGAGGTTTTGCGATGACAACTTTCTTTACTGGGTTTTCATCTTTCATTCTAGATACGTGGGCAGCCCAGTTCATTCTTTTGATTTTGATGGTTTTTATGACATCAGGCTCACCAAACAACCTATAGATTTCTGAGTTAAGACGTCTTCGCAAAATACCATTTTCCTTGATACCCCCAAAAATTCTCGTCAGAACCTTTCTTTCAAAGGCTGCTATTTTATTCTCTCCAGTTCTAGTCAAAGGCCAGGTGTCTAAACCATATGCTAGAACTGGCCTGATAAGAGTTTTATATACTAATAATTTTGTTTTTCTTGTAAAAAAAGAAGATTTAAGGATGGAGCTTAGTCCAAAAAATGCTTTATTGGCCGATGATATACTTTCCATCACTAGTTATATTTATCAAACTTACTATAAAACCCAGATATAGTTGTTGCAATAGGCAGATATGACATGCTTAGAAAAATACGCATGTTAAATAAAGGTTGCTGAGTGGACAAGTTTGCAATTTTACATATTTCATAAAATGTTTGAATAATTTTTGCTTAATAATTGTTTTTATATTAACGGTTTGAAAAATAATTTTGTCGATTAATTCTAACAGTATATTTATGTTACAATACTCAGCAAAATCGTTGCATATGTGATTATATAAGTACAGTATTTAGCTATACTTGCATACAAATAGATATCGGTCTCCACATCCATCTCCACGCATTTGCTCATTGTGTCTGTCACTATGTGAGTAAATCCCTTCATCTGTTATGCGTGCGGCGAAAATAATATAAATGCTTCATTCTTTTTCTCATATATTATATTCAAACTTTGCTACCTTTCACACACATAGCCCAGTCACATTGCACCAACTGCATAGTAATGCAGTCAATATATGAGCATAAATCTAAAAGCACGTAATAAAATCTTAACTTTAGCGTAAGTATATACACAATCTCAAGTTTATTAATATATTATAAACAAAACTATTCTGCTTAGTGTAAAATTTAAGGTAATAAATTTAGCTCCAAAGACTAAATTCAACAGTTATTAAAATAAAAAAACGAAATAATCTCAATCCAAAAATTCGATAATTTACAGGGAAATATTTCCTAAATCAAATATACGAAAAATATGTCTTAAATGAAGAAAACCTAATTAGATGGTGCCTTTGCAATAGTTTTCTTTTACATCAAACCGCCCGAAATATATTCAGGATTAAAATTATCTCATTTGCAGATTTAAACGATTGTTTATTCAAAGTGTTGGTTTGTGCTTTTAAGACATACTCACCCTACTTATTTCCAAACCTAACTCTATTTCTGACAAAAATTTTTACTACACAAGCAAGAAAACTTATAATTTAACTGGATTCTGATAACAAAATTGTATCAACGATAAATGTTTTCAACGAATGAGTGAAAAACTCCTACCTCCATCAAACCCTAGTCCTTCTGCGCTTTCCTTCGTCGGTTTTAATTATTTTAGTATTTGCACAATAGTGTTCCTTTTTTTTAAATGTAATATTATTATTTTATTTTGTAACATATTAAACAGCCTGCCCAACAATTAAATTTTTGGAACTCATTGCTTCTTTGACTGGCAAAGATTATTCCTCTTGCAATAAGTCGGCATATTTTGCTCTATATTCTTTTTACTCTACATTCGAAAATTAACGAAAATATATTTTATATCGACTCATCTAAAATGTAATTATGGTGGTGGTAAAATTATTTTTTAAATTAATGAGTAGTTTTACCTACTTTCCAATTTTTGGTTTTAGTCCGGTTTCCTGATTTTTATTTCTCTCATTGCTTAACAAAATATTCTCAAATGATAACATACTCTATAAAAAAATACAAAAATGCGTTTATCTTTTTATGATTATTTCCCTCCTCCCCCATGATATCAGCTCGACCGTAACATGTTATTATATTGTCATCAGAATTTCATAAGTATACAATTCTAATGACAATAAAATAAAGTATGTTAAAAAGTATGTTTATAATAGATAAAAAGTGAGATGTTGGGGAAAACTGACTTGCTGGATTTGTTTACATATTACATACATGCAAGTGAAGTTAATTAAACCACATTAAATAAATTGAGCACATGTAACTCAGTACATGAGTAAAAATTGTATGGCGATCTAACTCTTGATTTATAATTAAAGGATAAAATGGCGTAAGGGATAAAATTGCGGAGAGAGAGAGAAAGCAGGAGAAAAAAAGAGAAACATTTTCTAAAAAACTTACATTAAAAACGTTGCTGTGTTTGTGTTGGTAAAGTTGATACAATAGCATTATGGTAAATAAAATGTGAAATGTACGTTCTTGGTTATATTTTTTCCAGATATCGTTTAAGAACAGCACGTAGTATATCAAGGTATTTTTGTTGCCATCTTAGGCTTATTATTAATATTTAGATAATTTTTTTACGCAGAGAGTTAAATATTGATATTAAATCATCAAATGAAACACACATATTCAAATCGTCACGCAAAATAAGAGGTATTTTATTATATATAGTGCCAAGAAAAACACAACCTCGGTGACGACATTCAAGTAACTGGTGGTTTAAAAAACAAATACATCAATCATAAATAGATAAATAAATCAACAAAACTTTTGATATTTTATTTTTAAAATACATAACGTACAAAGTAGCCGATGTGAGCGCAATTTTTTTTTAATTTCGACACACATAACGTGAAAAAAGGTGATAGCATTAGTGAGCGTTATTTCATGTTGTTTTCGCGCATGCGTGCATTTCTTGTCTTATTCTGTCGTAATCATCTATCTCTCTCCTGGTTAGCTGAGTACCTATTTTCCGTTCTTCTCGCGATAGATTATTTACACTCTGATTTTATAACAAAACCTTGCAACGAAAACGTTACATGAAATTTGATCTTGACATTTTACTCTCATCGCCTCCAAAGAAGTTTCACTCCAAAGGAATATCTTTCATATTAGTAGTTAGAGTAACACCAAGCAGTTTAAAGTGATATAAAATACAATTAATTTAAAAAATTGCAACGACTCCTTCCTATTTTCATTTGATGCAAATAGACATCACTTTTAACATTTTAAAATATAAAAATATGAAATGCCTAGAAAGTAAAAATTTTGCTATAACTTTTTACATCATTAAATAATAATTATAATTCAATTTAAATAGCTTCTTCTCACCCAAAAGCCACAATACAACATAGATTTATAAGTAGTTTTACTTATTAATTAGACATTTTAAGTCATATCCCGCTTTCTGTTTGTTGTACCATGTAAACTTTCTTTGATAAATGTACTAAGTGCATTGAGATCACATGGCTTTCACATATCACGTAAGACTGAAATACGAACACAGCGAATATTTAACTCAAATTTTTAAATTGAAACTCAGGAAGAGCGCCATTTGTAATGTCAGCGAATCAAAGTAAAGGCACCATTTATGTATTCAAAGGTTGAGGAACGCAATTTCGTCGAGAGTGTTTGGTTGTTTCCCCGTTACCCGTCCATGAATAAGTATGCCATAAATGTTACTATATGCAAAGAGCATTAGTTCAAAAGCTATTTTTGCTTCAAGAAAATAACTGCTGATTTAATCATCTGAATACGGTGTAATTTTACTCAGATATCGAAAAGTTTATATAATTGGAATGAAGCGAATGAAAAATACTTGACACTTGATTTGTACTACCACATATGGCAAAACAAAATATAATTTCTCCGATTTTCTGTTGAATTTCCTTGTTATGAACAAGTAATTTAAATGGATGAATAATTTACAATATCAATACAGTAAATTCAAATTAAGTCTCAATATTTAATTGAACCCTTTATTTCTTAAGATTCTTCAGTGGGTAGCCAAATTAGAGAGATAGCGATAGAGAGAGGAGAGATTTTTGCACTAATGGTAAGTTTAAAATAATTTATTTCAATGAAATATAAGTTATTTGGTACAAATTTAATTTTTTTACTTAATTCTTAATAGCTTTTAACAGCCTTATTAATGTGGATATAATTTGCATTTTTAAAACTAGAATAATTAGCAGACGTATCCTATAGTACAATTAAGGGGGATTAGAATTTTGCGATATTATGATCGGTGCTCCAACTTGGAGTATGAAGTTGCGATGGCGCTAGGTGGAGTGACTGAATTTAACAATTCACTTAGGTAAAGCACAAAAATCTTTTTTATGTCAAAGTATCATCAGATATGTACAAAACTAAGCATCATCATACATAGATAAAATATGATCAGTGATACCGTCGACGGCATCATTTCTTGTGATCAAAATTGCTCTTTTCACCACAAGAAGTAACCAATTTAACAAAGGCTCGAATCGATATAGAGTCTTAATCACATCTTGACGATGAAACATACATCAGAATCCGGTAATGAAATTTGTCCTATTAATATAAATATTTCGATGGTCATGTTTCCCAATTGGAGAATTTTTTAAACGAAAGGACTGTTACCATTTTCAATTAATTGGGAATGCCTGTATATAGTGTGGAAAAAATTTTGAACAGCTCTCCTACATAAGAACGTCTTGGGCATGTGTTTATCTCATCTGCGACTTTCCTCGTGGAATCAGTGCTAAAGTTTGTTTAAAATAATCGGCGAAAAGGACTGTCATTAAATAACAAAATTATCAATGTTAATGAGATTTTTTAGTAAAGGATGGAATGCTTCCTCTGAAGTACTCTTGGTCATTGTACTTCCATCTCACACTATTAAAGAATACTTTTGTAATAATTTTACTCTACATCTCTATTTAGATATATTACATACTCTAGAATTGTCGTAAATAGCGTATATAGTTTTAATATAACGTAAACTGTTCGTCTTTCATCAAATAATGTGATCCGAGATCGATTTTGACTGTTTGTGAAATTAATAATTTTTTGTGGCTCTGTTAAATTAATCATAGAATGCTATAGTTATAAAACCTTCTGAGTGGAAATAGGTTAATAAAAAAATTATTAAGGAAGTTTTCCTATGCCGTCTAATGTCTTCTAGAATTATTTTTTTTGGATAATTTAATAGGCGAATTTTTGATCAGAATTTAATTATATGTCCTGTCTTGCAACCAATAATTCTAATTATTTTCTTTTGTCTGATGTTTTTCTTGCATTTTCGTTAAGTTAGGTACAGCGTCATTATTTTCGAGATGGGTAGATACCCACTCATAATAGTTTTGCCTGATGTATTTCTTTTTCAAGCTGGCGTAATGTGACGTTAATATATTCGTCATTGTAATCAAGATTAGGTACGTCATTGTCTAGTTGTGTACCATGTAAGTTATTTTCAGCTACATTTTCTTTGCAAGAATTCCATAAAAAAACGAATTAATCATCTGAAAAATTGTAAGTAACATTGAGAATAATGTTCTTACACTTCTTCTAAGAGTTGATTCTTTTTGGGTTTCATGCCAGTGATAATCATCTTTAAGTAGAATTAAAGGTCTACAAGCTGACTGATAAAAACTGTAAATGCACTCCTCAACTACACATGAACTTTGTAAATACGTTGCATCTATAATTTCATGTAGCAAAAATGTGGATAAAAAAATTTACTTTGCTAGGTTAAAAAAATCTACTTTGCACTGTAGATGCAAATGAATGCATTGTATTTTTCAACCGATGTATAATGTTTAAACTCTTTGCAGCACAGAAAATTATTGCAAATATACCTTTAGCTCATAAACAAGAAAAAGCTGTGAACATTATATCCTGAAGATTGACTAAAATGACAAAAATATTTTTGCTCTTAAAATATACAGGGACGTCCATTTTTGAGATGCCTGAATGACTCGTGGTGATCTTTCGTGAATACCAAAACCCAATTTTCTCCACACGGTTTAAGATTAACTTGTTTAACACCTGAACCAAAATTGTAATACATCAACATGAAAAGCCAAACAAACATTGCCCGATCAATTGCCTTATCAATGTATTTTAACACGAATTTTGATGCACTGATGAGCTGTAATACTCTATATTTTTGTGTCCATCTCCAAAACTCTAAGCAATACGGGATTGTATTAAACAATCCATTGGATACATATCTCAGTGGTGTCTCCTCTACCATCAATTGAAGCGATATAATCAGTTTCCGTGTATGAACGTGTCGTGCAATCGTGTGCTGATGATGTTTTGTTTATGAAGTCCTTTGGCTAAGTTCAATCTCCATCTTTCATAAGAGAGTATTCATTCAAGTACCTGCATAGCGCGTAAACCATATGGCTCATTACTTTTGCACACAGATCCGAAATTAAGATAGGATCGATATTTTTGCTTATGTAACATCGACTATATGATTAGAAAGTATTTTGTTTTTGAGCTAAATTAACGGAAAATAAAGATGCAAATCTCCTTTTTCCCATTTCTATGTATATTTAAAACAATGGCATGTTCCAAAAATTTTGCACTTGTTTATCTGTAACATGATTTTTTGGTCTTTTAAATGAAATACTCTACTTATCAAATGGCACCACCATATGAATAATCTAGCGGAATAATGTTGGGATACATAGTTTATTTTCTTTCTATCCATAGCGGATTGCAAATAAAGATAGTACTAAGGTCACGTTGCATATTATTAAGAACACAAACCATGGCATTTTGTGTATGCTCATGTATGTAAGGCAATCCCACCATAAATAAAGAAGGCCAATCAAAAAAAACATATAAACTTGCCAATTCATTTCTAAATTTGAAAGCTGAAAGAAATTAGAAATAATTATTGTTTTCACTTTATTTAGTAATTTTTCATTCGTTACAGTTTCGAGATAGCATTTACATTCTATTTTAGGAGAGTTTTATTTAGTTGTTCATAGAATAGGTAAAATATTGGTGGATGTGATTACTTGGCTGAAATTAAAATGTGCTAGTTTTCGTTTTGGAATATGCCGTACTCAATCATGCTTCAAGCAAACTGATCATCTTGGTTCATTTACGTTGAACAGCTTATCAGTCCGTCAAATATTTAACGTAAGATACCTTGACCAAGCGTCTCTTTACTTCTCCGAAAAATATACCATTCTCTAATTTTTTAAAGATAACCTTAAAGGTCTCATTTTGAGTCAGTTTAATTTTTTCTTAACTTTTTTCAAAACTTCTTTTTAATAAATATTAATTAGATACCTTTTGACATCATTAGATTGTCAATGTTTTGGAATATAAATAACATTACATATAATCATAATTCTAATATTAAAGCTCCAACTTCACAAACACATATTTATAGATAATGTTTCCATAATGGAAACATGATCGATTGCTTTTAAATAGATACATGGTTGCTTGGTAATGATATTTGCGTATAAGCAGAAAATATTTATAAGACGATTTCATTTTGCAACGTCTAGTTTTGAATCAAACATAAGGGAATGAAGGTGAAATAAGAAAAGGTTTTGGGTTTCTTAACAATACACTATGTGAGTATTTGCACTGGGATTTGTATGCAATTTCAAAAGCTTCAATTTAGTTTTTCTAGTCTAATTTCGAACTAAGTACGTACGTACTTAATAGGTTTTGGTCATCTTTGTTGATAGATGTATAATTTACATTATAGCCGCAGTCACAATTTTTGATGAAAATATTATAGTCAATTTATTATAGGATTATTATCATTGATTTTTAGAGGAAACGATATTTTTATTGGATGTTTCAAAACTTGCTCTCGTGTTTACAATCGTGCACTTATATATACTATCTCAAAGCAATAATAAATAAGGAAAAGGTAAAAAGCCCAGAACTCTTACTATATATCGTTGTTGGTACAAAAAATCAACGATATATTAAACAATATTTAAAATTAAGTAATAATTTCACCAACAGAGCGATATTTTATATGCTTACACATCATAAAACAAAATTTGTTTTCAGATATGTTTTTAAATCTTTCACCAGTGTAATGCTTACGCGACAAAGGTTGTAGAAATAATGAATCAAAACACATGACAAATTCACTAGTAAATTCTAATCACGAATGTAATTTAAATATTAGGTGGGAATTTTATGGAAAATCATTTAAAATTTTCAATGAAATTTTCTGTATTTAAATGAGAAAACTTTAAAAGATTTGCTGTTGAAATTTACCAAGTAAGTAAAACTCAAAAAATCCTACGGTGGTATATACATGCACAATAATTCAAATATATATTAGAAAAAATATGGAATAGTTACCTTAAATATTTATTTATGATCAGCAAACGGTCAAAATTATTAAACTGAAATTAAACCATTTTCATTAAAAATAAAAATATACAACATTTTAATTGAAGGAAAACATTTCTTTTTCCCTATATTTAAAAGACTTTGCTTACTCGACAATCACTGATATAATTCTGTTACTATATTCCGATGCTGATGGTTTAGTATTATTTAGGAATTCAGTTTGATGGATTTTGTGTTGGGATTATTAGTTTTTATCAAAAAGAAATTGAGCACATTTAGAATTTATTAAAAAAATATAAGAATAATAAAACTAGCGTGTTGTTTTTTCATTATTAATTGCTAATTTTTATGACCGAAATTCAGCAATTTATGACCCAGAAATTCAACGACAAACAGCTTCAAATGCTGTTGTAATATTTATTAATGTTATAATAATTTTCAAGTTATTTATCAAAAATCTTGAAAAGTTTGGATATCGTTCTATGGATTTATTAATTCTATAACCAGAAATTCTACAAATTGTGTTGATTTTAAATCATAACTTTTCACACTGATTCCGAGACCCGCGTGATAAATTTAAAACAACTAGCTTGAATCCCGAAATTCATTTTATTTTAAAACGTCCCTCGTGAATCGAAAAAAACATAAAAAAGGGAAGACCCAGATTTCAAGTTTAATACCGAGCTCGCTTTTCCTTTCAAAATACTTCATTTATTTTTGTCATTTAAATTTATTTCGGAAGTAATTATAACTACGCCGTGGGCTGCTTGACTTTATAAAATGTTGTTCCATCATCTACGCGATATAACTCTGCGCTTTAAGAACAAAGGAATAAACTATTTAAACGTGAAATACACGGAAACATTAGTAGGCCGCTGCCATTCATATAATTGAATAACAACCAACATACAATTTTAAAATTTAAAGAAGGAAAGTATAACAAACTAAATTATATGTGCTGGACACTTATAAACCTTTAAAGGCACGTATATAACTTTAAGTGGTGATATGTTGTATTCATTAATATTTTCAATATATACCCTGTCAAAAAGACATTATGTTTTCCGCAAGAGTATAAAAATAGCGAATTTCCTAATGAGCTTTGAGATTTAGATGGATCGTTTTGGTTCTGTGGCAAACTTGAACAATCTTCTGATTACTTAGTTATTTTCAAATTTAAATTTAGTAGTTTTAAAGATAGAGGGATGAAGGGGGAAAGGCGTACATTTTTTTTAAATTTTCAAAAATAAATTCGGAAAAAAGTTTAGGAAATCTTGTGACTTACACATGAATTAAGTGCTCACACGATGAATGATGTTAGGAAGAAGAGTCATTACCTTAAAGGTTAATTACAATTTTTTGGTGAATAATTATAAATATTTTCAGTTACTACTCTTAAACTATATGCAGGTTTATAATAAATAATTGCATGAACTATTACTATAATGAATTAAAATTCCTTCATCGTAAAATCTCTGAAGGATTTTTCCTCGAAAAAAAGGAGTAGTTTTAACGTTATCTCTGGAACGACTGTAGCTACAATTCTAAAAAAAAGTAGTTTTGTGAAATTCAGTGCTCGATAAATTTATATTCACAGAAATTAATGTGCAAATAAATTTCTTTTCTTTCTTTTCCATGACAGTTTTAATACAAATGTTTTTGAATGCTTGTAATAGAAATGTAAACAGGATAATGATTAATTACTAGAACAAAATAGGAATGAAGAAAACTAGGTTTCTGAGGAAAACAGATAAACGGAATAATGAACATTGATAAACGGAAAAAGGATGGACACTTCAATGATATTATACGTGTTCTTCGCCTATTTGTGTGCAGAATTCTCTAAAAAAAATATTCACAATATTGATGTCAAATCAAATATTCATGGATAAGATTTTATTGTTATCCGACTTTTACACGTACAGCCAATAAACGGGTAGGTAATTGTACGAACATGTGAATTCTAAGGACAATACAATTTAAATAAGCATTATGTACGCAAATTTTTAATTTAACACCCAAAAAATTAAATAAAATATATACAAATTACACACTTTTTTTGTTTTCGTTCATAATTTTTTTAATTTCTAGAGCACTTTAAGAAGAGTGCCAACAAAATTGACCGGAATCCGCGATGTTTGATTTTATAAAGAAATCATTGTCTAATCTATAAGACAAAAAATCGCAAGTCACAAACAAAATTTATAAAAATACTAGCGATTCTTCCGCAGCTTCATTTTCGTCCAATAATGGTGTAGAAATAATTATCAAAGTCCATTCTCGTTTTCAAAAAAGACAAGATTATTGTATTTACATTGCAGCACGAAAATATTTTTTTCTGAAGTTAACATCAAAAGGGAAAGCAATCAATAATTTCTTTTGTTTGTAATTACTAAAACATATTAACCTAAAATATGCTAATATTTCAGAATTATTTCCAATTGAAAATTAAGCTAAGCGTAAAGTAGTTCGGGCAAAGTACGAACAATTCCATGCCAAAATACCCTATGTAATGAAGTACCAATTGAATAAAAAAAAATTAAATTGTAGTTAAAGCTATTCTTCCGGCATCCACCTAAACATTATTACTCTTCACTAGAAACAAAATATGTATATTTGAATTTCGATAAGATTTTATATGAGTCATACGATTCTTAAAACGTGTTGATTTAGACAAGCTCTTTAAACGCAGGGCACCTTATTTCACGTTTCATGTGAAAACAATGCCTTGTTATTGATATTGGTTAAAATTTCTTCCTTTTTTGTTTAAAATTATTGTCTAAAGAGATCTTGAGACAGAATTATCTTTTTAGTCGCGTACTAACTTAATATAATGTAATCATAATCCTAATCAGGGAATGCAGCCTAAACTTAAGCATACTCGTCAGTTGTCATTTTATAATGAAAATAACGGCAAGACAAAAACCATATAAAAAACTATTAATCTTACGGAGAAAAAAGGAAAGTTTCTTGCCTGGTAAAATATTTTTAGAAAGAAAATTATAACCTTCTCATTTACAGAGGGCAATTAGTGACATAAAATTATTTTTTCCTCTCACATCCTCTTTTTGTAATTAATTAATTTACTACTTTGTCAATTCGAAAATATAAATAAATGAACTATATTGAGAATAATTATATTATTTTCTAAAAGCAGAAAGGCTGCATCTTTTGCAATAGCGTAACGTTGTGTTGTGTAGATAGAGAAGACCGTCGCTAACAATGCTCAGTTTCTCATGTTGGATCCTGTTATTATATCTCATACAAAACTCACAAGAGTTGCAAAACGTCTAACTAATGAATACGAAAACTTAGGAGAGTACCAAACGAATATTTAGAATGTCAGAAGTGCGGCGGCGTCTAAGTTATCGTTTCATCTATGAATTTGCGTCACACAAGTATAATCAATCTTGAAGTATAATCAACAATAAAGTTAAAAAATTATAATTAGAGCTGAAACTAAATTTTGTAAAACGATCGAAGATCTGTGATTGACTCCAACTTCTCAGATTTACTTTTTCTTTAATTTATAAAAAATAATAAAGGTCCAAATTATGTCATTAGCAGATTCAAAAACTTTTTATACATAGCCTTGCGTAACGCTCTGAAAACTTTTTCTGAAAGTTATTTTTGGACAAAACCTTGAGAGAAACATTTTTGCTGTTTAAGGAGCAGAACTTTGAAATCAATTAAGTCCCGACATCTAAAAAATATCCTGGATAAATATATTCAATGATTGCTTAAACATTCTAATTCTTCTAAACCCTAATATTCTTGCTTCTTTGTCATTTCCTTCTTCCATACTAATCCATTTCAATATTTTTATTTTATTTTTTATATTTTTAGTATAACCTACTGCAATCATGTTTTATCAAGTTTTTGTTGTTTTATTTTTATATACGTCTTGTATTTAGTAATGCAGTATCTCATAGAACGTACTGAACAACCCATTTGTCGAAAGTTATTGTTATGGTTTTATTAAAGAGTTTGCTGCCATAGTAATAAGTCCGCCATATATATTATACATTAAAATTTCCAAATGAATAAACAAATAAGGTTACTTTAATTAATTAATTTGCGGCCATACTGAATTAAGACAATGGGTAAAAATTTGAAGTGGGCTTATTTATGGAAAGTGTGCTGGTATAAAGATTTCATATATCTACTGATTTACAAATTACGAAGCCTAACGCCAAAATACGCTTATTTTACTAATCCTTTAAACTTAAAATACAAATAATAGAAGTGAATGATAAATTAACGCTACTTGTATTTAAAATTTATAACGATATGAAACCATCTTGAATAAATTCAAAAATTTCGAGCCTAATTATTTCTTCCTCACTTGTATTAGACGTATCTTTAAAGTTATGAATTGAGGTAATACAGTATTTATTAGAATAATAGAACCCTTATATTTTAATTTCTTTTGTGTATTAAAGTTTGGGATGCCCCGATTTCTATGACAAACGTCTCAAAAATAAATGTTCATTAGCAAAGTAGTGACAAACTGTTAATACCATGTGTGTAATGCAAACGTTGGTCTTATAGGGTCACACTTATGTTTTTTTCATAAAGTCAATGTTTTTAATTTACTTAAATTATTCTTTATTAGGGTCCTGTACCTAAATCAGACTTCGTTAATTTCACTACGTCCATCAATCTGCCTGTCTGTAAAGTCACAGCCTGTCTGTCAAGTCACATTGATTAGTGGATTCTTAGTGCTATGAGGCTGAAATATGGTAAAGTTATACACGTTTATAACAGGTACATCTTTTTTATTCCCGTATTCAATTGTATTGATTACTATTAAAATGTTTTTTAATAATATTGAAGGTTCTAACTGCAGGAATCTGTTAAACAAATATAAAGCTTTAAAATAGTAACTCTGTTTAGAGTTTGATGTCTCTATCACTACTTACCAAATCGCAATTTTTGAATGTCTTAAAAGTATTTCTAATGGTAATATATTTAACGAACGTAAAAAGAAAATTATCAAAGCTAAATAGGCTATACTATTTTCTAGGTAGGTGAGAGTGGCAAAAATAAGTTTAATCTTAAAAGTGTAAACTTGTTGTATCCATCAAAAGGTATATCAGGCAACATATGTATATATATATATATATATATATATATATATATATATATATACATATATATATATATATATATATATATACATATATATATATATATATATATATATATATATATATATATATATATATATATATATATATATATATACACCCATTATAAGAAATGACATTTAAATTGGTAACTAGTTTGACAATTATTGTCAAACTAGTTACAAACTAGTTTACAATTATATGTGCTTAAATGTTTATTTGCGCGTAATCATGTAAGAATTCTTCATAGACCGAGTATTTGACCAATTAATATTTAGGTTATTAGGAGACATCACGCGCGTTTAACGTGTTATGTGGAAATTTTCACATTAAAAGCACGTATACCTGAAAACTGAATTCGAAATTTATCTCATCTAGTTTTATAATATTTACAGTATCGCATAAATGC